>CM059213.1:2426798-2589804 GCA_030347435.1 Clarias fuscus
AGTAATATAGTGCACTTAAAAGTGTAAAACAAAGCAAAATTTGTATAATATCAATTTTCTAATGTACCCAAGCTCTTGCTTTAATGCTCACTTTAAACACACTTTTTATATATTTGTTTAAAATCTTCTGCATGTAAAATATTTATAGAAATAAACCTGTACTGATCCCTATTAACCTCTGTGTTGAGTTCCCCGTAACAGGCTCCAGGTGGTCGTAGAGATGATAAGCAGTATGAAAAATAAATCACTGATCCCAAAGTATCGTTGTGTTTCATGCCAGATCTTACTTTCTCAGATACTGATGATGAATGGTTTTCCTCCCTCATGATTGGCTCAGATGGGTAAGTTTGGTAAACAGCCGGGACTTTTCCAGTCTGGTGTGGCGGTTATGGTTTCGTTTACTTGCTGCCAGTGTTTCAAAAGTAAAGTAATTGTTTGGCGTCATGTTTGATGTGTACGCTTGGAACATTAGTCACGCACAATGATCACAAAATGTTTGCTTACGCGTCATTTTACTTATGCTGCTTATGATCGAAAAGAGTCACAGCTATCTGATTTACAGAAGTGCTTTGATGCAATGCACTGCAAAAAAAAAGGTTTGATAAATAAATAAATAAATAAATAAATACATTTAAAAAAATCTGAATTTTGTTAGTACAAGAAGAGTATCTAGTTATTAGTATATTGTTGTCTTTATTACGTAATGACATGATGCTTTTCTAGAAACAATGTATTTAGGACTTTTATTGGCATAACAGGGCAGTCCCATAATATCAGCATGTTTTCCTTGTAATGCTTTTTCAATAATAATGCAAAACGTCCGTTGTAATAATGTGGTGCTATTTGCATAATAACATGATGTCTGCAAAACTTCCTGGGGTGCCAGCATGATTCCCTCAACATGTGGTAACCTGCCATTAATGCCAGTATCATGTCCTCAAATCCAGGTGTGTGTGACAGTATAATGCTCTTGAAGCTAGGACATGATGTTCGAGAATTCTGGTGAGGGTGCGAGTATGACCCTCTCAAAGCCGGGGTGCGCTGCAGTGACCATGCTCTTGAAGCTTGGCTGCTCGAAAACTGGTGGTGAAAGAAGCATCTCTGGGCTAAAGGGGTTACAGCAAACATCTCAAAACTATCAGGAGTGATATCTGGGTAAACAGCATTTCTAGGCCAATAGGAGGCATAACTCTCAACCAACAGGGATATCAAGGATAGTTTTTGACTTACTGTATATGGCTTATACAGGGGAAAAAAAGAGATTCAACTTTATTGGATCTTTGGTGTGGGAATTCTCCCAGTCACCCTCCGTCTGGAGTAGAGCCAGTTGCATGGTCGAGCAGAGCCCCTCCTGTAGCTCCAGCAGCCAGTCCACTGAGCTCGCAACTTTGTGAAGGTCCAGCTGAATAGCGAGCTGTGCTGCTTGAAGCTGATTTCCGTTCAGCTGTCACACCTGCTCCATGCGATACAGCACTTCTCTCCACCCTGGAATCCACTCTGAACTGTTGGTGCTTGCTTATGATGCTTCATCCTGGACAACATCGTGCTCTGAACCATCTTGTCACATGGTGCAGGGAGCTACTTCATCCTGGACCCCTTTGTGCTGTATGCTGAAGTGATTACGATGTATCGTGAGCCAGAAGCCTGCTCAGATATGCTGCTTGTTCCTGGATCGCAAAGCCACCGACAGTGATGTCAGACCTCTTAGCTAAGATCTCCAGCCATTAAGCCAGACCTCCAACTACCCCACCTTCAAAAAACCTAAATAAATAAATAAATAGGGAGACCCATGCGCTATTCCAAAGGTTATTTCTTGCATTATGTCATGAAAATGGTGTAAGCAGGCGTGATGTGGACACAGATATAGACTTAAATTAAACAGAACAAAAACCTGTAGAACAAAACAGAACGAGACTCAGAACAGGAATGAAAACAGGTGCAAGAGACAGACTAAACTAAACTCAGGAGCCTGATTAGTATGAGACGCGACTGTGAACGTAGAAACAACAAAAACCCCTGTCATTAAAACAAGCTTCAGCAACCTGCTGCGAAGGGAACGACCCTGACAGTTCTCATATATTATATTTTTCTTTAAAAAAGTTATACTGTTCATGTAAGTTTATTATGCTTTTTTAATAAGACTGATTTGTTTGTTTGTTTATTTGTTTGTTTGTTTATTTTTTTTTCCTTTTAGTCTTCCAGTTACAGGCTGTAATCAGAATGACAGAAGCCTCAATGATCCGGTGTTTGTCTGTAAATAAACATTCTGACATTTTAAAATGTCCAGCGGAACAAAAAGAGGAAATGTGCTCTTATTACAATAAAACAAAATATTTTAAAAAATGGTTTAATTGGTCTGAATTTTTTTTTTGTTTTTTTTTTGAAGGAACAAAGTGAAGTTCCCCTATGAAAGCAGAACCAAAGCTGCTCATGTGAGCGTGACCTCAGGCCTCTGTGTGGCTTTAATCAAAGATGCTAAACTGCAATATAAAGTTTTTGTTCTTGTATAAAGGTTTGGGGAACAGTACAGGAGTGTTTATTTCCTCATTCTTCCAGTAAAGTTTGGTATGCTGTGTGTGTGTGTGTGTGTGTGTGTGACGATGGTGGATGTCTGGGGATTTTTCTCAACCGGTATTACCAGATCCAGTTAACCACACAGGCACCTTTATATAACAGATATATTTTTTACCTACAGAATTTCCTCATTGTTTGGGTTTTCGTGCCATGCTGAATGACTTATAGACAATAATTCTTCCTGTTCACTGCTTTGAAGGATTCTATCTCTTTGTGTGTTACTAGGACGTATAATGTATTTTAAAATTTTAAATATCCCAGGAGACTTGGGACACGAGGCGGTGTTCACTCTGGACAGGGAACCAGTCCATCGCAGGGCTACTCTCACACACATATACACTCAAACGGTCATTCACACACCCTATGGGCAATTTGGGAATGGCAACTAGCTTAATCTGCATGTCTTCGGACTGTGGGAGGAAACCAGAGTACTTGGATGAAACCCATCAAGCACGGGGAGAACATGCAAACTCCATACACACACCCCGAGGTGGGAATCAAACCCTGACCCTGGTGGTGCAAGCGAACAGAAACTACCAAGCCATCTTGCCGCCTATTTTAATCACTTAATTTACTTTATACACAGGGATGTACAGCTTGGCAGATCGATGTAAGAACATCATGCCTATAAAAAAACAAGCCTTTATACACTACACACTTTATTAGTACAATTGTAAATCTCAATGTTCATTCAGTTTTAGTCAGTATTTATCAGGTAGGTACCTGTGCAGTATGTGGCAGCAGCTCAGTGAATAAACTGCAGCTACAGATCAACAGCTTCAGTTACTGTGTACATTAAACATCTGGAAAAGAAAAGTTATTTCAGTGGTTTTGGTTGTGTCATGGTTATTGATTAACATTTCAGAAACTGTTCACGCCCAAAGGTCTTCAGGGTTAACATGTAAAGATGTGAGAAAAATAAATCCAGGAAGACAGGAGGGCCTTGGTAACTCAAACAGAGCAGAAATGCTCACTTGAACTCAACATGTGCATATACTGCCACCTAGTGTGCAGGCAGTGTGTTTTAGATATTACAAAGAAAAATGCAGCTCCAGACAGGAAGAGTGAATCTGCTGCTCAAAAACCCAAGAATAACACGAGGGGTAAATAATGCAGTAACAAAGCTTCAGTTCATGTAGATTAATATGTTCATAAGTTTACTGTGTGTAATGTCAATATACAGGATACCAGCAAGCAGAGCAAACAGCAAACATGGGCTCAAAACCAGGAAACACTTCTTTGGACATCTAACAGTTGATGTTAATGTGAAAACTTAATCCTGTGTGCATAATTCCTATGTGCTCGGCCTCACTGTCACCTCCATGTCCTGAGATGACCTTGTGTGTGTAGCCTGTAAAAGCATCAGTGTGATGCTGTGGTCATTTGTGACCTGTTGAGTTCTCAGTCAGTCAGAGAACCACAGTTACAAACCTCAGTTACAAATCCCTTGTGAAAAGTAATGAACAATGTGCAACACTGGAACGTGCGCTGATCCAGGAAGTGCACATGCAAACATTATGCACACTAAAAATGTTGGGTTATTTTTACTACCCAAACGCTGGTTCGCCTCTGTTGGGTCATTTTTTGGGTTATTTACAGGGAGTTGGGTACTTTTTGTTTAACCCAGCTTGCTGGGTTGGTATTGGGTTAGCTAGTGACAGCTAACATCACAGACAAGACCGCCCCTCCCCCAAAGTTCATGGTGTATTCAGTGGCTGTGTCAGCTTCATGTTTTTTTTTTTTTTTTTTGGGCTGCTGATGAGTGTGCTTCCTCCCCGCGCATTTAAGGACACTTATGCACACTAATCTTCTTACGAATATGTATACTAGCCAATCCTCGCGATTTTTCCATAAACTTTTACTTTTTAAAAGGTGGGAACGAACACTGTAGAATATCTCCAGCAGGCTGAAGTGTCGAGGTCGTACCCCTACTTTACATCCTGATGTTGGGAGATAATGACCAGCGCTGCTCTCAGACATTAGTGCTTCTGAGTAATGTATAGTAATGATGTCGCTGTTGAACTTGTTTTGTATTATCTTGTGCTTTTCAAAAATAAATATTTTTTCTATGATTTGTACAATTAATTGGGTGTTTATTGCATATACGTATGTATGGTTTGCAAAACTTGGAGTTTTTTTTTTTTTTTGTAATAGACCAGTATATCAAAGTGATTTAACTGTTTAAACTGTTTTACCCATAGACATGTAAAACATAAAAATAATAATAACCTATTTGTGAGGTAGAATTAACCCAGCATTATAGTTAAATATGACCGAGCATGGATTGAATATTTTATAATATTTTTTATAAACCAAATAACCCATGTTGTTGGGTTAAATTAACCCAGCATGTAGTTACCCAGCAGCTGGGTTGAAAACAACCCAAATTGGGTTTTTTAGGGTGTGAATATCACAGATTCCCCGGACCTACTGCAGTGAGTGCAATACGCTTGTACTTTGTCTTGCTTTGTGTTCTGTTCATGTTTTTGCTCCTGTCATGCCACTGGCCTGTTATCTTATTCAATGTGTCTCAATTTGATGCCAAAATCGACACGTTCGAAGGCCAATTACATCACGACTAAGGCTGTCCTATTTCAAAGTCTCAATCAAATGCAGCAGACGAATGTAGACTTCTTTCCCCTGACAATGAAGGACTGAACTGTGGATCCAAGATTCTTCACAAGCCAGGGAGGAGCTGATGGCAGAAGCAGGACCTGAAGAGGACATTTTCAAATGTAATTACTGGGTTTCAACTCACTCCAATAGCTAAAGGCACTAATGAAATATATTAAATATTATTAAAAACAAAGGGCCCTACATGAAATCTGCTCCCTGAGAGAGACAGGTTTGTGTAGAATGTGGTTAAGTGGTTTTACACAACATAAATCAACAGCAGCTCGATGTGAAGCATTATAGGAAGTGTTACATCGGAAAAGTTCAAACAGAATTTTTGGCTCCAGAACTTCTCTGTTTCGATACCAACTGCAGCTGTGAAGGCTGTGAGGTGACAGGAGTGATGCTTCATAATGCGACAGTAAGGGCTGAAAGAGTTGGTGACACAGTCTTGGTCATCATGGCTTCACACTGCAGCTTCACAGCCGAGCTGCTGTTCTGTTCACCTGGGCAGTATTTCGGCAAAAACGTTTAACAAACTCAGAGTTTAAACCTGAACTCTGATCTGTGAAACTCTGAGGGTTGTGTTTCAGAGCAGGTGATGACCATTAGTTCAGTCGACTCTATTGTCCTATTATTACCTGGGGACCTCGTGTGACTTGTCTTAATTGCGGAGGTTGTTTGTGATCTTAATCCCATGCAAATCGCTCATGTCTGTAATTTGTAAAGTGAAAATTCCTCCGCAAATGACCTGCCATATTTCGCCAAAGCCGAGGTCCTGTATTAATAATATCAGTGCTGTGTGTCTAGTCAGCATGTCTGTGATTTGCCCCGTATTTGGCTGAGTCATATATCATTTTTTCAAGTTTTTTGTTTCCTGTGCGCCTTTTTATCCATCTTCCTGTAAAGAATGGAGGCTGCGTTGGAGTGTTTTGAAAGTACTTTGGGTGCCGGGTCATATCGCTATACACCATACAACAATACAATGTGCAGAAAGAGAACGCTGAAAACCATCGAAAGCAAAAAGAATGATTAGAAAGCGAGGGAGGACACGTGTAGCAGGATGCGAGTAAACACTGTTTATATCGTACAGCTAGACCTGTAATGACATTTCCAACTAATAGCCGATCCAAAATAGTGTACAATAAGACAAGGAGATTCACACACACACTTCATGATATATACTGTATTCTATAAGTCGCAGGCTTCGCTTATCCCCTGTGAACACACCACACGAAACGGAGGTCCCCAGATAACTTATCCCACGCGAAAAGTACATAAATATGGAATGATATCTCGGACATTTTTCAAAAGGAATTACAAATAGCATTTGCAATTGCGTTTTCCATACGTGGACGCATAAAGTGTGACATAATTCAATGCGATTGCAAACTTTGCATTACCGTTTGCTTTTCCGCTTTCGCGAGCGCACTCTGACGGCCAAATTTCAAATGAAAAAGCAAAGTCCATTTGCATTTCCCATTGGTTGTAGTTATTAGCAAGGATAGAGTAGATTATTGTACAGTACAATTATTATTATTTTTTTTTTATAATAAAAAACACCCCAACTCTCATTTAACAAATTATCTGTACCCAACAAATGGTTGGGTCTTGGTCATGCACTTTTTAGACGGTCCCGTAGTGACTCCATCGCTATAAACCACCGGTATTATGCGCTAAAATGCCCCCCTACATAATCTCTATCAAATATTATATTAGAACATAAATTCATAGGTTTATGATTTACAAATTGCACCAAACAAATTTGATTATAAAATAAGCAATATAAAAAAGACATGTTGTATAGAGAAAAAATATATTGATTGTATACATTTTTCATATACAACATGTATATTTTTATATTGCTTATTTATAACAAAAATCAATTCATGTAATCTTTCATCATAAACAATATTTATTTAGTGTAAACTTTTTGGTATTACATGACAAACCCCTGCAAAATAAATGTGTCACAAAATAAACTTTATATGAGAATTTGTGTCGTAATTTTCGTGTATTAATTTGTCACGTGCCTAGGGTTAATTATAATTCATAAAATCATATATTTGATAATAAAAATATAATATATTTGATAATAATCATATAAATTTTTGATTGTGATGTCCTAATATATTTGATAGAGATTTTGTGGGGGGTGCAATCCGTGGAAGGGTTGCTTTTTAGCGTATAACACAAACTTTACCGCGGTTCCCCTCCATTGCTCAAATTTCCTCCTCTTGTTCGGCGACTGCGAGTGACATCACTCCCCATACAATCACGCCCCCCAGTATAGACCCGCCCCTGATGCTGATTGACAGGTTTCCGTGTAACGCGTTGGAAATGCAATTGCAAATTGATTATCGATTGCGTTTGAGTTTTGGCAGGCTACATGCACGACACGGTGAAAGTGAAATATGACAGGCTCATGACCTGTAAGACATGGGAAATGCAAATACTAATGGACTTTGCTTTTTCATTTGAAATTTGGCCGTCAGAGTGCGCTCGTGAAAGCGAAAAAGCAAACGGTAATGCAAAGTTTACAATTGCATTTGAATTATGTCCCACTTTATGCGTCCACGTATGGAAAACGAAATTGCAAATGCTATTTGTAATTCCTTTTGAAAAATGTCCGGGATATCATTCCATACTCCATACACAAGTCAAGGAACGTGAAGGAAAAAACATCAGGGACATGGAAGACGAAAAATACAGAGGACTTGTCCCCTTCTTCCACAATTCGTCCAAACTCTCTCAATCTTATATTAAAATTATGGCAAGATCAGAGCACAAACTGAATATATTTACATTATGTATTATTTTAGACCAAACTGAAAATAAAACTCAATAAATCTCTTCTTGCCACGCTTGTTACAATAATCTGTATATTATTCTCTTGCCTGCTTCCTTCATTTGTTTTTGTTTGTTTTGGCAGTTTGCAGGCAACTTTTAGGTGCGTTACTGCCTTCTGCTGGACTGAATTGGTAACGCTCCAGGGTAACGGTTTACATCGTTATACACCTTACATAAAAAGCTTTTTTTTTTTTTTTTTTTTTTTACAAATATATAAATAATTTTTTCCAGGAATTTTTTAATATATATAATTCAGGAAAAAAATATATAGGTTTCAAATTTGCTCAAATTGCTCTGTATTAAAATAAATCAATTAATGAAATTAAAATAAAAAACCTGTTTCTATCCACCACAGGGAACTCAAACAGACTATGGGGAATTAAGAAACACCAGGAAGACTAATGTACATGTCTTTGGATTGTGGAAGGAAGCACACCAAGAACATGTACACACCACACACACACACACACACACACACACACACACACACACACACACACACGTAGTCACAATGTTACAGTAAGCAGTATATGCGTGCAGGCATAGTGAGTGAGGCACACGCACTGAACATGCACGCGTGAGAGAAGAACAGATGGCACAGCTGTGATCACGTGACCCTTTGGAGGACAAAGTGTATACTGTATGTACTACTCATATTGCATGACCTCGCTCATTCATCAAATTCAAATTCATTAAGAATTTGTTCTTGTCTTGCAAAAAAAACAATTTTCTTGCAATCAGAAGGTTTTGTTTGACATGCACGGGTCTCCAAACTGGTGTAAGATTTCACAGCGTCAGTCAGACTATCCAGATTGTCAGTTGCTGTTTTAAAATGTGATACAAGTGCAATGATATGTGATAAAGTAACAGTGCTAAAGTAACTGTGTGTCTGTGCATCTGTGTGCTAAATTTGTCGCTCATTGTTTGCGGTTCTGTGTTTATTGCACTTATAGTCTGATGGAAAAAGCTACTGTTCAGTCTTCCAGTTCGCGCCCTGACTGACCGGAGTCTCTTACCAGATGGCAGCCAATGAAACCGGATTGTGATTAGGGTGGTGAATATCTTTTATTATGTTCTGTCCCCTGGACCTGCATGGAACCTGATGTAAATGTGTACATCAGATGGGATGGCTCTGCCAAATCCCTGGTGTTGACGCTTTATTAGTGCACTGGCGCACTTTCCCGTCTCATAGAGATCAGCTGTCCTTCGAAGGTTTCCAAGATTTCTAGAAAACTTCCCAGGTTAGTAAACACTTAAGGTTGAAGATGTGTGGGGTTCTCGATGTTAAGATGTTATTCTCTAATGGATATATTGGATGACAAACAAAAACAAAACAGTACTAGAGAGCTTTGCGCTGAGGCTGCCATCAATGGCTCAATCTTGGATATCATCAACATACTAGGAGATTTTAGAGCACTTCATACTTCAGGCTAAGGACAAAGCTTTCTGGAGATGGACTTTTTTTTTTTACAGTGCCAAAATTACCATTAAATCATTTTCTGACCAAGATATTATTATTCTTCAGTGGCCAGTCAACCCCCCTTGACCTGAACTTTATAGAGAATCTCTGGGCTATTGTCAAGAGGAAGAGGAGTGTAATGACACGGATCTCACAAGCGGGAGATCCGCAAGGAAATGTACATATAAAAAAAAATAAAAGAGAGAACTGAAAAGAAAATAAGTAAAAAATAAAAATAAAAAAAAAGTTTAAAATAAAGAGAGAAAACTCATTAAAGGGATAACATCGTCCCTAGGAGGCGGGAGAGTTTATTTCAGTTATCAAAGCTCCACAGGAGACAAGGGAGCTTTATATTTTGAGTTCTAATTTCCTTTTGTGTTCTAATTGATAAATTAACCAGAGATAATCACATTATCTCAGAACAGAAAGGTCTTTCCGAACAAGCACACAACCATTCCTGAGCACTTACATTTCATTGACCCCCTCTGATTACATCTTAAGGAGAAACTCCTGACCCAAAAATACAAAAGCGGAAGGCCGCTAACAAAGCAGCCTGAATTCAATGATGCCTCAGCAGCTCCACGGGCTGATTGTCTCCTCGCTATTCCACATTGATGCAGTAATTAGTTCCCTGACCAAGTAACTTTTCCATGACATTCTAATGTTTTGCAAAGCAATGTATATACACCAAATAGCCATGACATTAACTCCGCAAAATTACAACAAATTAACGTTAACATTGACAGTCAATTATACACCAGTACTGTGCACTAGTGACATCATCAAGGGCACCCAAAGCCTAACGCACAAAACTCCTGATCCCACAAAAAGCCAGTGCTTCACAAATCACTAAAAAAAAGTCAATGCTGGTCACATAAGAAACGCGCCAGAACCCTCAGTCCACTACAGCCTGCTGCACATGGGATTGACCACACCCACTGCCAGACAACACAGCAGTTGCTGTAAAAAGCACACTGGCTGGTGTGTCTGCGTATGGCTATAGTAAAGATCAAAGTCAGCGAAATATTCAAAATTCTTGTGTGATGATTCAAGGTTTAAAATCTAACATTTTACATTATAATAAAATCACCCACTTTATTAGCAACACCTGTATTAACTGTCAATTATATGGCAGCAGGGAGCTTCAGTTACAGTTGCATCAAAGACTAGAACAGGGAAAATTGTGGCAAAACAGAATTAAATGAATATGTAAACCAATAAGATCAAAAAGAAATCAGTTACTCAAAGTAGCAGCAGGTGTCAGTGTTCCTCAGTGTTTCTGAGAATGGAAAAATAGAATAAATGAAATGACACACACACACACACACACACACACACACACACGATGGAGATTTTTTTATTTATTTTTTTGGACATATTTTTTGTAGCTTTACTGCTCCAAACCGATTTACATTGGATAAAATGTTGACACAAACATTACTTTGCATTAATAGATTTATTTTGATCATATACAGTAGAGTAGTATTATAGTATTATACAGTTGGTGTATCATGCTTAAGGATATTTGCATGATATATTAATGTAAGAAAACAGACTAATAATCTACATTCGGGTGGGGTAATATACAGTATTTTCTTTCTTTGTGCTCACTCATGTATAGATGACCCCGTAGTCTTGTTTACACTCAGGTGAGTTTCTACCTGGATATTGCAGTGTTTCAGAAATAACTCCTCTGATTGGATGATATTACACAGAGGCACTGACTTAGCTCCGTTTTATCTTCTACTTTTCTGAGGGAATGTGAAGTAGGCTGTAGTGGCATACAGCAGTAGCGCTTCAATCCTGCTCTTTCAATTCATATTCAAAATGAAGATGCTTTTGATATTTTTCATACTGATGTACATTAAGGACACCAGCACTCAGTGTAAGTTTTGTTATATTTGTAACATCTTGTGTTGGTGATAAATATAATGAGGAATGAATTGTATAATTGTATAATGCATCGATGATGCTACATGAGATGTTGAAATGAAACATAAAGTAATTTGTGATTGTAAATTCAATATTAAAATGATTTTATAACATGAACCACTGTATATACAGTATTATAGTATTAGGGTAGTTAGACATAAAACAATAATTTAGGTGTAATCATTTTAGTTTAATCATGACCCGTTAATTGGACTTTTATATTCCCTATATCCTTTATTTTGTTCAAATTGTCCAAATCACCAATTGATTAATTTTTGCTTGACAAAGAAAAAAAAAAAAACACAAGTTGATGGCTGCTTTAAGTTCATGAATTTGAAACTCCTTTTCACAAGATATTTGTCAGATAATATATTGGTAGCTATTTTGAAAAGAGCTTAAATATATGGTATATTTGTACTCTAATTATCTGTATATTGTTTAGTTTTGTAGCTGATCCATGATTAAATTTTTTTTATTTTTATAGACAATAATTCATTTATAACATTTACTTTTTATAGACAACATTTAATTTAACAGCTAATTAAAAACTGTTATAATAAACACAAAGTAAGCATTCCTGTGACGTGCATATAATCAACTCTTTGGACCTGAACTAACTGTTTCAATGACAATAATTAATGCACAGTTTTTTTTTTTCTTTCTCACACTTATTGTTTGCATTATATATTTTCTCATTACGTTAACATTTCATTTCAAATCTTTATGAAGATAGTTTCTTCATGTTTTGTATATTTTCTATTCTTTCCACAGTCAAGCATGTAGATATTATTGTAAGTGGATGCACTGAGACAGATAAAGAGTTTGTAATGGAATTTGATGGAGAAGAACTTGCTCATTCAGATTTTAAAAAACAAGTACTTGTGGAGAGCTTACCTGATTTTGCAGGCCATATTGGGTGGCCTGAGTTTTATGAGTTCAGTGTTTCAATGCAAGAAACCTGCAAAAACAACCTTGATGTATCAGTGATTGCCTATAAAAATCCTCCAGAAGCTCTCGGTGAGTCAAAAGACAAGAATCAGTATACTTCATTAAATATGCTTTTTTTTTTCTTTTTTTCTTTTTTTTAATCACTGCAGCATGGCAATGTAAGAAACTCATCAATTAATATCATCAATTAAATTTACATGATCATTTACTTTTGCAACCTTTCAGATAGATTTCCTAATGCTGCTTCTGCAGATTTGCTTGGAAAACGTCTCCCCACAGTTCAGACTACCATATACTGTATTTCTCGGGTTTCGTCAAATAGGAAATCTTTGTTATTTAATGTGAGGAAATATAAAAGGAACGCGCATGAAGAGACAAGAATCTTGGCCCGATCAAAGGGCCCAGATCTTTTTAGGACTTGTTGAATAAGATGTTGAATAATTTGTCTTGTCATTTTACTGTCAATTTTTGTCCATTTCTCCTAAAATTTTAAAATAGGTGTGGGCAAAATTTTCTGTCCCCAGGGAGCCATATTTATTTTGATAAAGTAAAGCAACAGATTGGATAACTTATGATGTTAATTTACATGCATTTGATATACATTACAAAGGCTATTTGTCAGCGTATATACGGAACACTAATATTTTTATGGCTTTTTGTTAGTTTAATGTACAACAAAGAGTTACAAGGAAAATATTTACGTTTATAAAACAATCCAACTAAATGCTAAACAACTTCTACATTACTCTATATCTCGCCAGATGTAACCATTGCATCATGTTATATACAGTACATGGACCTGAGACAACCAAATGTTAATTTACCCCTGGAGTACAGACCTCCATCACTAAATCACAACAAACGAGTCACATTTCATACACTGCTGATGAAATGTTTTCAGACGTTTTTTTTTTTACTTTCTTCTCCACATTTTGTTGTTTCACACTTATCTCAAAATGTATTTAAAACCCTTTCTTCTACATCTGGGCTTTTGGCAGACGCCATTATCCAGAGCGACTTACATTTTTTGTATTTTACCATACATATGAGCAGTTCCGAACGGTACCGTACTTCCGAACGCTAGTCCAATGCCTTAACCAGTGAGATATCCCAGTTTCATTCTACACACAAGTAGGGAGCCCAACTGCAAGTGAGTACTTGGGGATGGAGAGCCTTGTCTCTAATAAAATATTCAATACTGTTTAAGTGAAATACGAGACATTGTGCTTCGCCAGATTTTTCCACCTTCTTCTAGATTTTTTTTTTCAGTATTTAACTATTCCTTCATGTACAGTTGTTTACAATTATTAATTAATTTACCCAGTAAATAAATAAATAAAAAAAAATAGTGAATTCATGCATTTATCCTAAAGTATATAAACATTTACAATCAAATATACTTTATACTGTACTTGCATGCTACAGAATAATTTGTGTTTTATTTTTGTTCACAGACGTCCCCCAAAACTCTATCTATTCCAGTGATAATGTGCAAGTTGGTTCAGAGAACACACTCATCTGTCATTCAGCACGCTTCTTTCCTCCTCCTGTCCACATCACCTGGACCAGAAACGGTGTAAATGTGACTGATGAGTCCACACTCAGCCAGTACTACCCGAATGATGACAACACCTACAACCAGTTCTCCCACCTGCCCTTCACTCCGCAGGAAGGAGACGTTTACACCTGCACGGTGGAGCACAAGGCCCTGGAGACGCCCGACACCAAGACATGGGGTGAGCTGGTGAATTAAACAAAAAAAACATTTACTGTAAGCCTGGTAAAAGAATCCCCCCCCCCCAAATAAAAGAAACAAACAAAAAAAACATATCCTCTTTCTAAATAAATGTTCTTATGTGTGACTAATCTAATCCAGTGGCATGTTTTCTTTATGCATGTGTGTGTGTGTGTGTGGGGGTGTGTGTGTGTAGAGGTGGATGTTGAGCTCTCCAGTGTGGGTCCGGCTGTGTTTTGTGGACTGGGTCTGGCTGTAGGACTGCTCGGAGTCGCTACTGGAACTTTCTTCCTCGTCAAAGGAAACCAGTGTAACTGAAACTAAAGCTCCCATTCATGCTTAAACATTGTGTATGTAAAAAAAAAAAAAAAAAAATCTTAAATCGTGTCTAATAAAATATTTAAATGCATATCACGAAAAATATAATATACATAGACTGTATAATATCTGCTTGTGTACGTAATATATCTCTTATTCATTTGTCGTATTATTGACATTTTAAATGAACTTTAGACCCATTGCATGATCATTTCTGTTGTAATTGTAATTATTATACCATTACAACCAGTATAACCAGTATTACTTTATACAAAGAAGCACATCAGTTAAAACATGAAGATGAAGATGTCAGTGAACTTAAAGGTTAATTACAACTGCATGTTAAATAAACTCATTATAGTGTCCTTACATTAGCACTTATTACACACATTATTATTATTATTATTATTATTATAATTTTATAATAATAATAATAAATAAGTGTATATGGGGTATGCACTATTCACAGAGTTGTCCCTGTAAATGAGCTGCTGCTACTACAAGCAATAACAAAACATGCAACTATCAAAACTGCTGTTACTGAAAATTAATCAACATCCTCTGAACTTCTTATCTTAGACGATGGTGTAATGTACAAATAAAAAGTTATTCTAAATGCGACAAGAGACCCACTCAACTAAACTTTCTTTTGTTTTTGTTCTATGAATTTGCTAGCAAAACCTGACCACTCCGAGATCATCTACAGCTTGATATTTCTATTTTATTTTATGTGCTTTATATCACCATAAGTTTGTGCAGCCGTAACCATGACACCCATATATGCTTGCTAAACATCTCATTCCAGATTTAGTCCAGCTTACCTGTTGCACTTCACTCTTCTGTGAAGGCTTTCCACTAGATCTTGAAGCATTTATGTGGGGATTTTTGTTTATTCAAGCATTCCATAAGGATATTCATTAATGAGCTTAGGTGCTGATGCTGGGAAGTTGAGGGAACTGTACAGTAGTTCTATTTCATCCAAAATGTGATGGTGCAGTGGGGTGGAGGACAGTCAGAACTACGTGCAGGACACCGGAGTTGTTGGACTGGAAGAACTCCAGTGTCCTGCACATAGTTTTGTTAGTTTTCTACCCCACACTTTTCTCATAAAATACAGTATAGTCGACTATTGGCACGGAATATAAACTTTTACAATTACAACATTTAAAATTTAGGTAAAAAATTCATATTAACTTATCATAAAATAATGCCAGCTTTGAGCGGAAATCCAGAAAGTTTGTCAAAGAGATGCCATTTCTCAACGGACCTGCTGTTCGGACTTGGAAGTGCACACTTGAGGGTTTGAGGACACCGGGTATATTGCAAATGAAACTCAGCATACAGGATGTGTCACACAGCCGCGATAAAGATGTGCAATCATTTCATTGTTGTATTTATTTAGTGTAGATTTACATATATATATATATATTGTAATGTAGGCAATGTGTGCTCACCCTGATTATACTGTATTATACCAAAGATTGCCAGTTAGAAATACCAAAATTTGAATTAAACACACAGTTTTACAAAATGCGGAGACATCACAGCCAGTGGTAGCTTTCAGAATTTCTTTCATAAAAAAGAAATCCTAAACATAATTCTTTTAATATTTTCTGAGACTTTGCAGAAGAATCCTGTACGATTAATTTAAATAATTTTATTTCTCACTTAATAATTTTCACATCTTGTGTATTACATCCAAGTACATTAAAGAAAAAAAAAAAAAACACAGCATTTGCCCTTGATTTTATCACCTACTTACATCCATTTACATTGACTGCATTTGGCAGACGCCCTTATCCAGTGCAACTTAAAATTTTATCTCACTACACATCTGAGCAGTTAAGGGCCTTGCTCAAGGGCCCACCAGGGGTAACTTAGTGGTCATGGGGCTTGAATGAAGGACTTTCCAAACTGTCGTAACCACTGAGCCACTGAGCAACCCCTGGCCCCTTAACAAGTCAAGCACTTGGTATAACTGTCTTATATAAGTCTTATACTGTAGTGGAATTTTGGCCCACTCTTCTTTGCAGAACTGTTTTAATTTACCCACACTAGAGGGGTTGGTGTGGGAGTAATCAGATATGAGTGTGGCAAATAAAATTTAAAACTCAGCTTTCAAATGTGGTTAATCATATATCATATGGGCTGTTGCACTGTGTAGAAAGCGGGAATCATGCTTTATTGGAGAACACCCGCTAGTTAGCAGGTAAGCATCTTAGAGTTGATATTATAGGCCTAATTGACCCTATCAACATGTTAAATATTAAGGTGTAACAAAATGTTCATAATGCTTGAAAATGTACAAGCATAAGAACGATCTATCCTTTGGTGTGTAGGCAAGAACCCAAAAGCTTTGTCTGGAGTCAAGCCAACCTACCAATAGAAATGCTCCTCTTATCCAGTTTGTAGTTTGTAGACCACACTCATCAGATACTGCAACTTGAGAGCAAAGGCTTTCTATGTTTTTTTTTAAACATGTTACCAAATTTGTAATAAAAAATATTAATAATTTTTTTTTTTTTCAGTTGAAATTTGTTCATGTATATATGAAATAAATAAATAATAATAATAATAATAAATATTTGTTATATTTTTATTTAGGGATAAAGTTGTAAAAAAAAGTTTAAAACAGGGTTAGTTTATTAAAAAAATATTGCGAGCTACCAATCGAACAGAGCCCTGTTCAATTGAGCATCCAATAATGGAAAAGGTATGGTATTACACTTCTGCAAACCTACAAAGACCTGGCCGGGGACATACAGTATCTCACAAAAAACAACAACAACAACAACAAAAAAAAACTATTGAGCACCTGTGAGGGATCGTAAAGCAGAAAGTGGCGAAGCGTAAAGTGTCTAAGATGCAGCAGCTCCATAATATCATTATGGTGGAGTGGAAGAGGATCCAACAAATTTGTATGGTCCTATCAAGTTGACAAAGACATGAACATGGTGAATAGGTCATGTGACTTTTCATGGTTAAAGATGTACAGCTGTTATCACTTAGGGTGTCAGCTATAGTACAGTAAATCTATCCTGTTATACAAGCTGCACATTGACGACTCTAAAATATATCCAAGTTTGATTTCTATAGTGTTGTCATTTGAGAAGATATACTAAAATGTTTGCTGAAACTAGAAGGTTGAGGGTCAAACAGTGACAAGACAGAACAGGAAATTGTTGATCACAGACTCTTTCAATCTGACTGAGCTTGAGCTATAGAAGAATGAGCAAAAAAAATCACCCTCTAGATGATCAAAGCTGATAAAGACCGCAGAAGTCATGTCACTTTAATTTCAGTGAAATGTGGTTCTATAAAGCATTGACTCAGTGGCGCGCAACACAAATGCACGCCACACTTTTCACATATTTATTTGCAAAAAATAAAAAATAAATAAAAAAATGTGAAAAGCATTTATTATTTTTCTTCCACTTCACGATTATTTGCGACGTTGTGAATGTTTTTAAGAAAGAAAGATATGTGCCTTTCTTAAAGTATGAATTCAAATTCATAATTCATTAAAATGAATGAATTTCTTATTTCTTTTTGCTGTTTGAAAATGTACCAAACCATGACTTCAAAACCTATGTAGATAGAAAAATATTGTAATTATAAAATGTACAATATTTCAAAGTATTAATGCTTTTTTTTAAAATGCATTTAAAATGTATAATGAGTCTGTTGATTAATTACCCATATTTGTGCAAGGTTTACATCCCAGATTTAATTATGAATGTGAACAGGATGTATTTAACCTTGGTTACATGTGAAATTAAATGTGGTGACTGATGACACAGTGTCTCTGCAGTATGTGATTGGTCGGTTTAAGAACACTGAGTGTGTGTGAGTGAGTGAGTGAGTACACAGCACACTGACTTCTCACAGTCTTCCACAATCAGAGATGATGGCAAAGCTGTGGCTCTGTCTCCTGGTGGAGTTATTCTCCATGCTGGACACAATTGGTATGTTTATTCATACTTCATTATACTTGATTCATACCTAAGAAATTAAATGTGTGGGTTAAACTGAATTTATTTTGATTTATACGTATAAATAAATAGTTGAGACTAAATAACTCTTATGTGTCTGTTTCAGGTGGATATTACATGGAGGGGCGAACTGAGTGCATTTACAGCTCCAGTGATTTAAGTGATGTGGTTTACATCCAATCCTGCATTTTCAACAAGATTAGGTACAGGTGGTTTAACAGTACAGTCGGCAAGTATCAGGGCTACACTCAGCATGGCATTTATAATGCAGAGAGATTTAACAATGACACAGCCTTCATGCAAAGAAAGCGAGAGGATATAAATGCCTGTAAACAGAATGCTAGAAACCGCTATTCAGCTATAATTGGGAAATCAGGTAATTTAGTGTTTTGATTTATCCTTCAAAAATTGCCTTATAATTACAAGACTAAAAGTGGGATTATTAAAAAAACACATCATGTCTGCGGTGCTGTGGTTATTTCCACAGTGGAGCCCCGTATTATGGTGAAGTCAGTGAAGCAGTCAGACGGCTCACATCCTGCTATGTTGATGTGCAGCGCTTACAATTTTTACCCAAAGTTCATTAGAATGACCTGGCTGAGGAACGGGAAGGAGGTTGAAGGAGGTTTGACGTCCACAGAGGAGATGGCTGATGGAGACTGGTACTATCAGGTCCACTCACATCTGGAGTACACGCCTGAGTCTGGAGAGGAGATCTCCTGTGTGGTGGAACACGCCAGCTTCAGTAAACCCATGAGCTATAAGTGGGGTGAGTCTGATCACATCAAACTAAACTGCTATTAAATTACATTAAAAAAAAAAAAAAACAGAGCAGAGAGTTGACCTGCTAATTATATTTTCCATTTTGTGTTTCTTCTTTAAATGTTGTTACCCCAAAGACCCGTCTGCTCCTGCATCTGAGAGGAGTAAAATTGCTATTGGAGCTTCAGGTCTGGTGTTGGGGATCGTGCTTTCAGCTACTGGGTTCATCTACTACAAAAAAAAATCCTCTGGAACTTACTGATGTTCAGATCAGAGTTTAAATGAAAATGAATAATCATGAAAATTTTGTATCAGTGATTATTTAAAAAACAATTATGGATAATAAATGTACTATTATTAATTTCTTAATAGTTAAACTTGAACCGTTATTATTATTATTATTATTATTATTATTATTATTATTATTATTGCACCCTTCACTAGAATGAGGTAGTAGAATACATATTATGCCTGTAATTGTTGGCCCTTTTGGTCATTTTTTATGTTCATTTACTTTAAATTGATATTTTTATTTTATTTTCTCCAGAAATGTATATTTGGTAAAATAAAAGGTAAAAAAAAAAAAAAAAAAATATATATATATATATATATATATATATATATATATATATATATATATATATATATATATATATTTTATTTTATTTTATTTTATTTTTTTTTTTTTGTGGTTTTGTTTTGTTTTAGAGTATTTCCTGGATTATTTTCATTTACATAAGGAAAAAATCTACCTAGGACATCAGCCAGTACAGTATACCATGGGTAGTTTGCTAGGTACAGTATGTTGTAGTAAGTAATTTGTAGTAACTTACTTTATATTAAATATTTTTAATACATTATCAGGTGCCTAAGTCTGGGATTTTGCTGAGCTTTCTAAAATAATGTTGAAATACTATGAAATACAGTACTGTATAAATTCTTTTCTAAAAATAAATATTTGTACCAGAAAAAAAGAGAATCTATTTTCTGTACATTTGTACCTGAAGTATATTAAAGTCTGATAACTGTAACTGTTTTCCACCCAGGTTACCGGATTAATGACACTTTAAAACTTCAGAAATTCTTTCTCTTTTGATATTCTCAATCAATATTAGATTCTGATTTAACACAACCGACCTGTATGAGCTGTGATAACTGTGTAGTTTGTGAATGTTTTGGTGAAATGTTTGTCTGATTTTTATACACCTCTCTGTGTGAATACAAATTTTTCCTTTTGTTTTTAATGGTTGAAATTACAGAAAGCGGCATGGTGGTGTAGTGGTTAAAACTGTCGCTTTTCACCTTCAGGGTCCAGGTTCGATTTCCTGCCAGGCTCGATTCTCCCTGTGCTTCGTAGGTTCCCTCTGGGTACTCCGGTTTCCTCCCACAGTCCAAAGCCCTCAAGATTAGGCTAATTGGTGTTCCCAAATTGTCTGTAGTCTGTGAATGTGTGTGTGTGTGTGTGTGTGTGTGTGTGCCCTGCGATGGATTGAGAGTGAATGAGTAAGTGAGTGCAATTACAGATGATTCATGTGTTTTTCTTTACTTTGCATTCAAAGATGAATATTTTTGTTATATTCAATTTATTTAATTATATATTAAAAAATATAATAAATTACATTCAGTTCTTTACAGTATATTATTTTTTCAATCAAACTTAAAGTTGTTTTTTTCTTTAAGCATACATAAATGGCTTGAGCCAGATCTTTAGAATTAATACTGACAGAATTATAATAAAGAGTTGTCTTATTATTTAAAAAAAAAAAGCAGAAGAATAGAGAGTGTTTGATCAAGAGTTTTTTTTTAATGCACTGTTAGTTATGTAGTAGTGTGGAAATTATGTGTTAACATGAATGGGATTTACAGTGATTATTTGAATTTTACAATTTAGTCTATTTGTAAACTGTTTGGTGGAATGGCAATGCAGCAGGTATTGTTGCAGACACACAATTCCTTGAGCATTAGTTTAATCCAGGACTTGTGATGAAATTTCTTAGCCGAGGCTTAAAAGCAACTGACATTTACAGATGACTTTAATCACATTTTGCCGATGAGACTCTTAGCTGCAGTAAAACATTTGAATGGTGCAATTGTTTGAAAGAAGGCTGCACATTGACGATCCTGACCATGGTGACTCTGAGTCGGCGCAGTTGTTCCTGTGAACATTCAGTAAGTGGAACGCCTGATCATTGAAAATCCTTGTCACCAACCTGTGGAAGAGACGCATCTGTCTGTGTGTTCTGCACGCACAATCATTCATCAAAACCACTTGCACATTGCATGAACTTGGCGTGCACGGTACAGTCCTGACCTCGCTCCAAGCCATTTCCACATTTCTTGGCCATTAAAAGATCCGATCACGGCTCCGATGTACTGCCACAACTTTAGTTAGTTACTGTTGTTAGTTAAAATTAAATTACGCAATTTTAAATATCACACTGTGTGTGAATGGTATCCTGTACTGGATTGGAGTCTGATCCAGTGTGAATTCTCAGAGTGTGTTGAATAAAACCACTTCAGCTTGAGTACCATCTACTGTATTATATATTACATAAAAAGGATATCTCCATTATTAGATCCTCTCAGCTTTGTAACATCCTGGGAGAGCAGATGAACCAATAGAAATAAATTTTTGAAAAGCTTTTAATTTTGTAATAATTATTAGAAATACAAATTATTTCTGCAGTAATTCATAGCATTCAAAAGTAATTAATTAGTCTGATCCAGTATAATGTTCAGGTAATTCGTGTAAATGTCAACATTGTTATACTGTTTTCACAAAAAGAATATGAGGTGTTGAGCTTTCAGATTTTTGTGCTAATGAAAATCTTAATTGATATTTTTAAAATAAAATATTTGACATGACAGTGTGTGTGCAATTCCTCTTTGTTAGGTCTGTTTTGGGTGTTTTTTTTTTTGTTGTTTTTTTTTTTGCATATGTCTGTCAGCATCTGCACCAGATCTCAAATGTTAATCAGGAGAATAAAAAGAATTGTGTATTTTTTTCACCTGTGCAGCATTCAATGACAAGTCATTTTGACATGCCCATATAATCTGTTCACCACTCTTTGTTGGAAATATGGCCAAAGTATCAAATGCACAGTATTTGTCCCAATGCAACACTGGTGAAAAACATTTACTTTTCTGGTGATACTGCCAAGTGCTTTCCATGTTTTGACAGCATATGTTGCCATCAGGAGAATGACCATAAGCGAGATGTTTGCCCATAAAGTGACTATAAGCGAGACGTTTGCAGACAACCATATAGCGCAGTAGGTATGTGTAAACATTGCTTTAAATAGATGATTGCTTTAAAGAATGCTTTAAAAAAATAGGTAGTGTATACAGCATATGTCAATGTAAACAGAACTGTTCCTGGAAGAACCAATTGATCGAAAACTTTGAACATTCATCAGAACTACATTAAATTCATTATAAAAATGAAAAAATAAATAAATAAATAAATAAATAAATAAATAGACATGTAAAGATGTGATTAGTCAGAAAAGCAATCAAGAGGTGGTGGTAACTCAAATTGAGATGGACAGATCCATAGATGTTCACAGGACATACAGAATCTAAAAAAGTCTAAAAAAATTCAAAAACTCGACAAAGCTACCTGAACTGGACTAAGGAAAAGCAACAAGAAAAAAAAGGGGAGGGGGAGGGGTCCAAAATTCCTAAGAAAATATGAGGATTGAGGTCTCAGTTCTGAGGAGGTCAAAATGAGACTGACATTACAAAGAGCTACATTTGGGAGAAACCCAACACAGCTTGTTGACATGGATGCACTATTGTGGGTTTGTTCAGGCTGATGACCAATATGTTTGCACACCAAATGGTAAAACATAAGAAAATATGGAAAAGCTTGAGGTTGTTAGAATACTATTGTATAACCTACCTAGGGTTAGGGTTAGGGTTAGGGTTAGTATGTGTATGTGTGTATGTATCTGTGGGTTAGTATGTGTATGTGTGTTAGGGTTAGTATCTGTACGTGTGCCTATGATCCCCTGTTTTCTTGATTGATGTGCTTGTATGAACAACAGTAACACACTACACCGCATTATTACATTACATGAAGCTACTATTTCTGACATTTTCAATAGAAATTAGCTTCATTAAAATGTTGCTTATTTCTTTCCAAATATTTTTTTTTCGGAGACTAATAATGTAATAATTTTTCTCTCTTGTAATTGGTTCACGCACAGAAATGTACAGTACATCAGCAACAGGGTTTGATTGTTGTGGTTTCGGTAGGTTTTTGGCAGTGCTTCAAAATTGTTTGGTATGAGGGATGTTATCTACATACACTACACAATTAAGCACTGACTCATCTATTCAGATTGGTCGTGTTAACGCTCTGGGTTACTCATCAGAAGTGAAGGGGTTCAAGCCCCAGCTCAACCGATCTGCCACAGACTCTGGGTGACCGTGAGGGATGACCCCAGCTTCCTAAGCTGAGATAAGCAAAAAATAAACAAATAAATAAACAAAGCGAATGTTATTGTGCAGTAATGTATATGTGTATATAATGTATATTTTGGCCTTTCATCCACATGCAAATGTGATTTTAATCATTGAAAACAGAGCTTTTGGAAAATCCATTCCAAAGTGAAGATTTTCCAAAACTCCGTTTTCAGTGGTGCTGTGTGTACTGTACAGGGGGAAACGGAAATTTCGGCTTGTTGTAATGTCAGCTCGTGTGCCAATGATGTCATTGTCTGTGTGCCAGTCTCCTGGATTTGACGTCAGCTTTGTTTATAAGGATCTTTTTTGCATTTCCAGACATAAGTAAAATAAACTAATGACTGTGTTACTGTTGCTTACTGGACTTTTTACTTTTTCACATGCAGTTATACACATCACATTAAAGAACAGAGGTGCCTGAAAGTCCTACAAAGCTCACTGCCGCTACACACTAAACCCACAGACAGCGACAGCGGTTTTGGACGAGACCCAGCCGGACATGGCAGAACCGGTAACGACGTTTGTCTAGGCTTCTGATTGGCCCCCTGATTAGAGACGATCCAGACAGCACTTTTTCCATTTTCATGTCGTATGGACAGAACTATATTTATAAAAAAATACCTGGCTATGTGTGGACATGGCCTGACATAAAAAAAAAAAAAAAACAGACCATATTTAAAAATGACACTCACTCACTCTGTGCTTTCTTAACAAAATAAAAGAGCACATTAAGTAACAGACTGAGACAGGGTCACTGCTCTAAGGAATCTGGTAATAAGGGTGTTGTTGACCTTCTTGTTGCTGATGAGAAGTGAACTGTCACTGCATATTGTTCATATCGGATATTGTCACTGTACAGCTGTATATTGTTTTGGCTGCTGGACCATTTTACACACAATATGCACAGTATTAAAATTATAACATTTAACCTTCTCAAGACATACAGTATAAGCAGCTTACATAACTATACATGCTGGTTAATTTCTGCATCTGTAAACCCGAAAAAGTTGACCAAACTCAAAAAAATTGAGGTAATCAGTTACTGATCACCATCAAATTATTATTTAATGATTCATCATATGAAGTGATGTGTTTATTGCAAATATATACTCGTATATCAAGAGTGGTGGCTGCAACATTCTTCAAAAACAAAATGTTTGAACAGGGCCAATTTAAGTAGAACAGCAATGCGGCAAGTAGAAATTACAAAGTGGTGAGACACAAGTGCTGTTAAACAGATGAACCACTCACTCACTCATCTTCTATACCGCTTTATGCTGTATTCAGGGAGCCTACCCCCAGGAGACTTAGGGCACAAGGCATTGTACACCCTGGAGAGGGTGCCAATCCATCGCAGTGCACACACACACACACACACACACACACACCGGGCAATTAGCGTAATCTGCACGTCTTTGGACTGTAGGAGGAAACCGGAGTACCCGGAGGAAACCCACCAACCACGGGGAGAACATGCAGACTCCATGCACACAGAGACGGGAATTGAACCCGGACCCTGGAGGTGCAAGGCGACAGTGCTAACCACTGTGCTGTAGGAACTGTGCATGAACCAATCATTTTATAATATACTGTACAAGGAGTTTCTAAGAAAGGCCTTGTCCTTCTAGAGCAAAGGTGGGCTGAGGTAACCTATGAAGATAAAACTTGGTAAAGGTAAAAAACATTATTTGTTTAATTGCAGTCTGATACCAGAGAGGTAATCAGTGCGAGATAACTTGCTAAATGTAGTTTCACTAGTTGTCTTTGGATGTCAATGTCGGCTCACAAAGCGAGCAATTACACTTACGAAGAGATTTTGTAGACAGCGTTTATGTTGTCCTGCTTGGTGCAACAATTGACAAGACTACATTTACTAGAAAGCAGTAATGTCTTTCTAGTCCTTACATACCGTAGCCATAACACATCACAACTAGAGTACTGTATACATCTGTATTTGTTCAGTGCTCAGAATATCTGTTGTATTTAGGTGAAAGTGGGTCTTTGGATTGATCTTATTAGGACAAACATAGACAGAAATGGTCTTTGGAAACATGAAATGAAAGTTGAAAGAAAATGCACGAGTAGACGTTATTTCATCTCCCTTCTAGACCAAGAAAATATCCATCAGTGAAAAGGTAAAAATCTATAGACAAATTACAGGGAAGTGTGAATTAAGTGAGGTGATTAGAAAATAATGTGCCATGAAAATGGAGAAGAAATGAAGATCTACCCTATACCCAGGTCATCATGCACAGTGGAACTGCTATTTTTAAATCTTTTGTACTGTACCAGTGATTAAATGAAATTCACACCTGTTTTGGGTGCCTATTTTCAGTACTGAAGTCATTAGACTTGAAAAGGTTTCCCAAATATCTAGAGCCCTTGTTGATTGCAGGCAGGGTACAAAACTGCCACCAGGGTAAATGTGGCTGCTACATTTAAAATATGAAACATATAGGATTTTTATCACTTCTTTGTTTGCCATATAGTTCTATATATTTTTTATCAAATCTCCTGTATGAAAATGTTTATTAAAACAAACCTAGAATGAGCCTATATTACCCCCCATCTGCCCTGAGCACCCTGTGACATGCTCTCGGCTCCCTAAATATGGGTCTGCTGCCTTTGTTACTAGGTTTTTGACGGTCTGAACTGCACGTTTACATTTAGGTCTTATTTTTGCCTCTTCTTTGAGAAAACATTGCATGCAGTGTTTCTTTTCACAGTTATGGTAGTGGAATTTGGGGTGTTTTTTGAAGAAGAAAAAAAGTACCTGGTTTGAGCTTAAGCATGTAGAGTACAGCTGTTGCACCTCATCTGCAGTAGGCAGCTCTGTACAGTAGCATGGGGTAGTGCGCCTTAAGAGTCAAGGGCTACAATTGCTGGCAACCCAAGTAATTGTGTGCTCAATTTCCTGCTTGGCTCCTATAGTCATTTTCAGTCTGGTGGATCCTGCTACGTCCAGAGGAATTCATTCTAGACCAAGTAAAGGTTTCTCAGAATTCTGAAAAACAAGCTGGTGTAAAATATATAAAAATACTAAAAAGGTCTTCCTCCTCTATGCCAAATACTGCTTTGCTCATGAAATACAGTGGTGTAAAAGTGTTTGCCCCCTTACTGATTTCTTTCTTTCTTTTTTTTTTTTTTGCATGTTTGTCACACTTTAATGTTTCAGATCATCAAATAAATTTAAATATGAGTCGAAGGTAACACAAGCAAACACATCATTCTGTTTTTAAATGAAGGTTTTTTATCATTAAGGGAAAACTAAATCCAAAACTACATAGCCCTGTGTGGAAAAAGTTCCCTCCACTTGTTTATCACACCTGAGTTAAATTTCTCTAGCCACATCCAGGCCTGATCACTGCCCAACCTGTTCGCAATCAAGAAATCACTTGGCTGCGGATTGAGCAAAACATCCCCAAAGCCACGTGGTGGAAGAAACACAGAACTCCCAATAGAAATCATCTCTGAGCTAAGACAGAGCTAAGAGATTGGATCTCTAAGCTAACACAAAGCATATTTCTGGGCCAAGATAAAATATTTCAAGGGCAACAGGTGAAGGCCATCCAGGGTGGTTTTATCATTGTGCTCTGAACAGGTTTTCTGTACTTGTCGTGTGGTCTGGGGAGCCACTCTGGACATCACTATGATATGAACCATCATCCCCTTTGTTGCGTGGTGCAGAGAGCCACATCATCTTGGGCACCTTTGTGCTGTATACAAACATAAAACAAACAACTTCGTGCAATGTCTGCGCACTTTGTAAAGATTGTCCTCCCATCCACTGCTCCTCAAAAAAGAAAAAAAATTTATCAAATAAGGAGAGACCCATGCACTTTAAAAGAAAAACCAGAAAACAAACAGGAATGAAAAAAGGGTGAAAGACAATGACTAACTAAACTCAGGAGCCTAATTAAAACAATTATATATACAGTGGAACCTTGGATTACGAGCATAATTCGTTCCGGAAGTGGGAAGGTGAGAGAGTGACGCTCGGTGTCAAAATAAGAGTCGCATGTGTGATACATGATACTCGGCGCTCGTAAACTAATACTTGCTCGGTTTCCGAATAAAAATCTATTTAAAAATCTTTGCTCGGTTTGCGGAACACTCGTAAACCACGTTACTCGCAATCCGAGGTTCCACTGTATCTATACATGCTTTTCTCATATGGTATGCTTTTCAATATAGATTAGATAAGTTTATTATGCTATTCTTGTAATCATGAAAAGTGATTTTGTTTGTTTATTTGTTTGTTTGTTTTGTTGGTGTTTTTGTTGCTTCTTTTTGCAATATAGCTTTAGTGCTTAAGTTCTTCAAGTTAAAGGCTAGAATCAATCTGATAAAATCGTGAGATGATCAGGTGTTTGCCTGTAAATAAACATTCTGACACCTGAACACAGAGCAGGTCGTCATTTAAAAGTTTCCAGCAGAACAAAAAGGAGGAGGTGCGCTCTTATTATCATTTTTAACGGTTTATTTTGTCTGATTTTTCTAATAAGGAACAAAGTGGAATTCCCTTTTGAAAGCAGAAACAGAGTTGCTCAGGTGACCTTGAACTCGACTGTTCTCCAGCCAAATCACTTTCATCACTGCGGCTATAGTGCGGTACAATGTTCTCATTCATTTATAAACATTCAGGGGAACTTACACACAATGCGTTAATTTCCTCATTCCCGTGGTAAAGGTTTGGTATGCTGTGTGTGATAATAGCGGCTCTCTGTGGATTTTTCTAAACTGGTATTACCCGACTTAGTTTACCACATGGTACCTTTTATATAACAGACATGTTTTTATTCACAGAATTTCCTCATTGTTTGGGTGTTTATGCCACGCTGTGTGATTCTTAGATAATAATTCTTCCTGTTGACGCTTTAAAGGATTCCACCTCTTTGAAGGGCACATCATATTAAAATGGATTTTAAAATTACTTCATTTACAGGACTATACATTACGTAGCTTGGAAGCTCAATAAAAGAACAATCGGACATTCAGACAAACAAAAATAAGCCTTTACACACCACAAACGTTTTAGAACAAATGTAAATCTCCACGTTCATTCAATCAGCATCTAATCAGGCAGTTCTGTGGCAGAATAAATAAGATGCAGTGAATAAGAGGCAGTGAATAAGCTCACTCAAGCTCAATAGGTGAGGACTCAACAGAAATGAAGTATAGTATGTGCACATGCATTCTTATTCAGTATGTTAGGGCTCTGAGTTACTGATTGGAAGAAGACCGAGAAGGACTTTCAAGATCTCCTCATTTAAGATGTCTTGAGGATATCGAAGACATTTGTGTTTATGTCGAAGGCAGGTTAATGACCATGTAAGAACTTTTGGGCTCTTCCAGCAGATGATTGAGAATGATGTTACTGATGCTCAAAGTTGTAACACTCGGATTAAACAATTAATCGTGATTACACCATTTTATGGGACTTTTATCTCTAGTGCTGTTAAAAAATAAATAAATAAATAAATAAATAAACAAGAAAGACACAAGAACAGGCAATAAAACCAAAACAAAACATGTATTATATAAGAAATAAAAACTCTGTGTGCAATGCACTAGACAGTGGCGAACTGGCACCGGGGGAAACATCGGGAGATTTCCTGGTGTGCCGTTGGCCAAGGTGGGCCGGCCCAGTCAATACACAAATAGATAAAAAATGACGGAAACCGTATTATTGCATCTCTTTTCTGGATGAATGCGTCAATAGCACAGGCGCCCATAACAAAGAGCGTATGTTTTGTGCATGCAAATGTGTTTATGACAAAATGCAGAAATTTAAATCTTATATATAAGATATATTTAAATTTCTGCATTTTGTCCGTGTGCTTACTTCTGCACACAGAGACAGGACAAAACCTTTGAAGATCAACCAGAGGGAGAGTAAAGATAATGTTTATTTTCATATACATCTTTATTGTATATATATATATATATATATATATACATACACACAATACTGTTAGTAAAGTTTACTAGTCCAACTGATGGATATATAATACATATGGGTGCTGATATTTCATTATTCCTTTACTTTGTAGCACGGCCAGGTTTAATGTATAAAGTCATTGGTTAAGCTGATTAGTAATGCAGCCCCTTTTGTTACAACACTCCCTGGAGTGAACACATGCAGGAAACAAACAGCGGCATCTAGTGGACATACTGAAGCAACAGCTTTTGACCACTTACATACCAGTACAGGACAGGACAGGCTTTAGACAGTGTTTAAGAATTATTTATATAAAATATAATACAGACATTAGGACTAAGCTGAAATTCATTTAATGTTGAAGGTGGAGGTCAGGGGCGTGCACCAGCGATGGGTGTGTGCCTAAATTATTTCTTATTTCTCTTTCACTCCAAAGGCTCACGAGGTTAATATTTTCTTACTCTCAAGTCTTCTTTGTCTTTCAGCTGTTCCGGTTCAGGGGTCGCCACAGCAAAGTAAATATTGATATTCTAACTGACCATATGTAGATGAACTCAAAGCATAACAACATCTAATGGAGTTATTGAAGCAGCAGTGCTTCAGTTGATATTTCACCATAGGATTTTTTTTTCTGTAAGGAGGTTTGTGTTGTACCCGCCAGAAAATTTAATAGCCCACAAAGATAATGAACCACAAACATAACATGAACCTACAGATACCTCCAGGTATCACAAGCTGTTCATGTAAGCTTTATTACAGGAGTCAGACTGCTGTCTGGCTCACGGATTACATAAATTGTCTGAATAACGGATTACATTTTTGAAAAAGTAACTAAGTAACTGAGTACTTGAAAGGCGGAGCGAACGCGTTAGATTACTCGTTACATCAAAAAAGTAATCCGAGTCCTCTACACTGTTTATAATATTACTAAACACTCAACTGTTGCTTAAACACAGTGAACACTGAACAATATTTGTTGTTTATTTAATGATTGCTCATCGCACACTGTCTCCATTAGATGGCCATGTAAATACGTCTTCAAAACTTGCATAAAACAGACTGTTGGACGGTCTTACATGAGCATCAAATACCATATTCGGTCAATTCATGATAAATTGTTACATTAGATTAGATTAGATTAGATTAGATTAGATTAGATTCAACTTTATTGTCGCATCACATGTAGGTACAAGGCAATGAAATACAGTTAGCATCTAACCAGCAGTGCATTTTCACAGTGCAGAACAGTTTACATATATAAATAGTATATGCAGTAGTAACAATGGGGGCAAATGAGCAAATGATTAGATGTGGTAGGTATTGTATACGATGATATTTTGCATGTAAACATTATATACAGAGGAAGAGTTATGTACAAAGAGTCCACTGATTTTGATAAATGCAATCAATAGGTTGCATACCAGACTGTGATACAGTTGGTCAGGATGCTCTCGATAGTGCGATAGAAGTTCACCAGGATGTCAGAAGAGAGGGAGTTCTTCTTCAGAGCCCTCAGGAAGAAGAGACGCTGGTGAGCCTTCTTAAGCAGACTGGAGCTGTTTGTGGTCCAGGAGAGATCCTCAGAGATGTGGATGACCAGGAATTTGAAGCTGGTGACACGGTCCACCAGCTCTCCATTGATGTAAATGGGTGCGTGTGTCACCTTTCTCCTTTCTGAAGTCAACTATGAGCTCTTTGGTCTAGACGGTCCACCTCATCTCTATAAGCTGACTCATGGTTGTCTGTGATGAGTCCAATCACCGCGGTGTCGTCTGCAAACGTGATAATTGTGTTGGCATCATGTATAGGCTTGCAGTTGTGGGTGAAGATAGAGTAGAGAAAGGGACTCAGCACACAGCCTTGTGGTATTCCGGTGCCAAGGATGAGTGTGAAAGAGCAGTAGTCATCTGCCCAGACATGCTGGGGCCTGTTGGTCAGAAAGTCCAGAAGCCAGGTGCATAGTGATGCATTAATGCTCAGGTTTCTGAGTTCAGTGACTAACTTGGAGGAAATGACAGTGTTAAATGCTGAACTAAAATCAGCTCAGTGCTGACCTAGAGAACAACATATGTGCTATATTGTGCAACATTTATTTAATTTCTTGCAATGCAGCAGTAAACTGAATCAGTCCAAAATGATCATATGAAGGATGTCTGTTATAAAGCAGAATTGCAAAGTCATTAACAAAATCATCATTAAAGCATGAGCACAGGGCCAGAACTGGGCATGAACACCGGGCTAGTAACAGAGCTTGGTACATCAAGCAGAGCAGTTTATAATTCAGGCTCACCATGGTATGGAAAAAACGGCATGACTGAATTAACCTAATCTGCATGCATTTGGACTTTGGACTGAGAGGAAACCTGGAGTACCTGGAGTACCTGGAGTATCTGGAGTTTGAGTACGCTGCTTTTTTCCGAGCTCCGCCAGACTGACTTATAATTCCCTATTTTTCAGCTTAATCCAGCCTTATATTCTAACTTTTTGTCCTCTTACGAAGAGTTGGATAAGTATTTCATAATATACTCATTCGAAACGCTTGTTATATCATTAGTTTTGTTGTTTTCAAGCACACACGCTTCTAACCAGCTATCCCATTAGCATCGCTAGTCCGTTAGCCTGGCTATTATATGTTTGGCTACGCTTTACACACTAAACACCATGTCGATTGTGTGACAGCGGAAAGCCGTGCTGGAACCGTCATGGACCGATGCTCACCTGTCTCGGGTAAATTCTCAGCATGACACAAATCCTCCAACAACCTCAACCCCGCGTGTGTCTCTGCCTAGGTCCAACGCACCAACGACGCGACCTGCCCAGATTGAACAAACAGATCAGATGATAAAACAAATGCAAGACAAAAACTAACCCGGAAGCCTAAATAGCGTAACTAATTTAAAAAAAAAAAAACATGTGACTGGATTGTGAATCCAGAAACAAAAAACAGCCAATTCAAATTAAACTGCCCCAAAAACATAAAATAGGTCCACAGCTGCTGCAGCCATATGGCTCTAGGGGGCAACCGTGACCTTGTGCTTTAATTTGCTTCTCAGTTACACAATAACTTTAAATATATTCATCCTTTAACTGGATCTCTGCAACTTCCTGCTCAATCTTGCCTGTTTATTTGACCAAATTACGATCAATCTTGATGACTTTATACGCTTTTAAAAACCCTTTAGATAAATTTCTCTTAGCAAGTGTGCATCGCAATTAAACCTTGGTAATGTTCAAAAACAACATCAGTACCTGTATTTACTTAGCGTCTCAGAGTAGTACAATCACTCCTGAGTGGTCAAAAATTCTCAAAGTGATGCAATTTTGGTCCTTCTTTTAGGAGTAGGAATAAGAGCAATTTATCATCACTCTATCACTCCTATCTCCACCAAAATGTAGGAGAGCTCCGGAGGAGCGGCAAGGAAATGGTGTTCAGACAGAGATGCACGTGGAGGAGAGATGTTTTAGTAACATGTCTGAGTAAAACAGAGCTCATAAAAGATTCATTTGGATGAAAATAGAAACATATTGCATGCAGTATGTAACTGGTCCATTAATGAACATTTTGACGTTGTGTCCACAGGTGACGGCTACTTTGTTTGTAGTCATCGTTTTTTAGTAATACTTGTTTTTTAGTAATAACGAAGATGCAGCTTTGAAACAGAGATCATTTACGGTTGGCACGAATAATAAGTCACACTCTGCTCCTACAGCACCATTTTTATTTTATGCGCAGATTCATTCATTTCCCACCACACATTGTGAAACCAACAAACAACAAGCTGCATTCATGGAGTCGTGGACATCATCCATTGTTTTTATATATACATTGTATATATTTATATTAAATGATTTAAGAGTACACAACTTAGCCTTATTTTCTCATCCTCACCAGCACACTGCTTCAATCTGTCCATTATCTCTTTCATTACGCTCATTTAATTGATGAATTCATTGATTTATTTACACACCCATTACTGAACCAGTCACTGATTTTCTCTTTCTATCCATAATCACACAATGATTGATCAATACTTTAAAGGAGTGCTTGATACTTTAACAAATTGTCAATATTTTTAAGCAATGTTCGATACTTTTAAAGAGTGCTCAATACTTTCATTTTCAGGGAGGAATGTTGAAAAAAAAAAAATATATATATATATATATATATATATTCTTGATAGCATGGGGTTTTATGTCACACAGGAGTCAAGAAAGCTAAGACTAAAATAAAAATAAAAGGACATAAACTTTTGAATATGTACACATCTCTCTATTGTTTTTTTTTTTTTTTAATTCTCTCAATCTTGTTTTTTGTCCATAGATAAAACAGGTCCAAGCACGCCAGCATAAAGGAAATCCAAAATAATCAAGTAAAATTATTAACATATGCATTTAAACACATCTATAGCGTTAAACATGAATATAATTGAAGCACAATTACCGTGTGCGCCTCTTGAACCAAGTGCAGGATGAAGTTAATTTAAGTACTAATTTTCTCTGCATCCAAGTTCATCCTGACCCATAATGCCACTGTGATACAAACATACTCCTCACCTTGTCAGGTGACCTTGTCAGGTTTAGGTTTACATTTACATATAAAGACATATTTAAATCAAATTTTAACAGCTGTATGAACTTAAGCAATCATAGATTTATAACAAAAACACAACAGAAAAAAATTATACATATTAAAGAAACATCTCTTTAAGTCCCCTCATGTGTTGTTTAACACATTTTAATGTTATGTGTTTTTATTTCAATATATCTGATTGAACGGTGTGAGATTTTCTGAATATCATTAGAATAACTAGAATAGAAGTATAATAAAATAAAATAAAATAACTAGAATAAAAGTCATAAAATAACCTTCTAATACCATGATCTTTCCTGGTTTTTCATTTCTTTTTGCATTAAACAACACTGAAGGCGTTTCTCCAAAACACACAATAACCTCCTCTGAACAGTCGATATTGAGATGTATATCTGCTCCTTCTGCTCTGTAAAGCTTCATAACGCCTCTAATCTGAGGTGCTGGTTGAGGTTAATTGGTGATTTCTGAGGCTGGTGACTCTAAATGAACTTCTCCTCTGCAGCAGTAAGTTTTGGTCTTGCGTTCCTGGGAAGGTCTTCATGAGAGACAGTTTCAACATGGAGCTCGATGGGGTTTACAAACACACTCGACACAATGCTGTTCTTGAAATGACTGTTGTTGCTTAAGTACCTAATTCCATATGTGTTTTTTTTTTTTCCAGTATTGTTCTACAATGTAGAAAAATACATCCAGACTTGTGTCCAAACTTTTGACTGGTACTGTATACATGTATAAACTTTTAAGCCTTGTTCACACATAGATTCATTTCTACCTGGATACTGCAGTGTTGCCAAAAAAACTCATCTGGTTGGATGATTTTGTACAGCGGTGCTGATGTATCTCTGTTTAATCTTCTACGTTCCCGGTTAGTCTGATTGTTAGTGGTCTGTAACGACTGTAATCAGTTAGTTAGTTAATCTGCAGTCACATTGAAGATGAAGCTACTGTTGATATTTTTCATACTATCATGCACTAAGGACATCAGTGCTCAGAGTAAGTTGTGCACATTTTTATTTTAGTTCTAAAACTGTTATACTGTATAATGTGAGTAATACACCCTACTCTTAAAATAATGAAAATGTTAATGTGACAGAATTGTCTAGTTATTCCTAAAATGCAGATTCTGTGTCATGAAGTCCTTTTTGTCTATATATACAGAGTTAGCCAAAGCTATGTATACACTTCAGGAAAAAAAAAAAAAAAAAAACTTGTATAAATATTACGTTTATTGCTATATGTTATATATTTATAATACTATAATTACTATTATATTATTATATCATAATATTCTTATTTAGAATTTTTGTCTTTGTGTGTGTGTTTGATGGGGATGGAAGCAAATTAGTATCATTAACAATTCACACAAAAGACACGATGCACACATGCGTGAAACCCAATTCACGTGCACGAAAAAAAAAAAAATATATATATATATATATATATATATATATATTTCACAAATACAAAACACAATTCAGGGCCAGAAACAGAGCCATCATGTCGAGGCAATTGATGTGCCACGCGAGAAGATGACCTCTCCAGCTCCCTTGTGCTGGACGGCCATCCAAGACCGCACCCCAGCCCGTGAGGGAAGCGTCTGTCGTTAGCATCTTGCGACGACAAGACGGACCTAGAGTGGGACCCAAAGTCAAAAACCGGGGTCTGAACCACATAGAACGGGTACGAAGCCCCCGGCGCGTAACCCTTATTAGCCTCTGGGGGTTGGCCCTTGAATGAAACCCCCTGGCTCTTAGCCACAGCTGAAACGCTCTCATGTGCAGAAGGCCCAAAGGTATCACCGTGGACGCAGCTGCCATGAGGCCTAAGATTTCTGAAAGTGATGAACAGTGACCTTCTGGCCTAGCTTGATTTCCTTCAGGGTATTGAGAATGGATTCGACACGAGCAGGAGACAACTGTGCCCGCATTGTGACCGAATCCGATGTGACACCCAAATATGTTGTCCTCTGAACAGGAAAGAGAACGCTTTTTGTGGCGTTGAGTCTCAATCCTAAGAATGAAGATGGGCTAGGACGACATCCCGATGTCGAAGCGCTAGCTCCTGAGACCGGGCCAGAATCAGCCAGTCGTTTATGTAATTCCAAAATACGGATGCCCTGGAGTCCTAAAGGAGCCAGAGTTGCATCCATGCATTTTGTATATGTGCGGGGTGACAGAGCTAGGCCAAATGGAAGGACCCGATACTGGTAAGCTTCGCCCCCAAGCGAACCTCAGGAACTTCCTGTGCTGTGGCAATATTTCTATATGGAAATATGCGTCCTTGAGATCGATTGTCACAAACCAATCCTCTAGTTGGATTTGAAAAACAATCATTTTGACAGTCAACATTTTGAATCTGGATTTCTGAGATAGCGGTTCAAGCCACGAAGATCCAAGATCGGACGCAACCCTCCCCCTCTCTTGGGCACCAAAAAGTACCGACTGTAGTAGCCTGACTCTCTGTCTGGGAGGGGAACATGTTCTATGGCCCCTTTGCCCAGCAGAGTCTGTAACTGCTGGGCCAGCAGATGTGCTCGATCCGGTTTCACGGAAGTGGAGACCACGCCGTTGAAACGCGGAGGACGATGTGCAAACTGAATCCTGTAGCCTGTGCCTACAGTCCTTTATACCCAAGGAGATACACCTGGCAGTAGTCTCCACGCTGCCAGCTTCTCCGAAAGGGGCACGAGCTTTGACACTTCGGCTAGATGGGGGGGGGGGTGTTAGGTGTTGGGAGATAAAATGTGGCAGGAGATGCCTGAACACCCCCCGGCCACCCGACAGACACCTGTCGTTCAATCTCGAACGCTTGGGGGAATCTCGCTGCTGCGGCCAGTCGATATGCAATCGCTCGACCGCACGCGTTATAACCTCTAATAATTCCTCATAAGCTCTGTGAGCACTGGAGGAGCGTTGTGAGGAGGCTACTTCCATGGAAGCGAGAGAGGAAGATTCTTCCGCTCCTTCACAAGAAGCGCCGGAGCGCGCTTGCGAAGCGGAAGCTAAAACTTCCTGATCCGGAGAGAGCGCGAGAGAAAAGAGGGAATTCCGTCTCGTGCGCGTCTGCCAGATCAGCACGCGAGCCCCAGGAATGCGCCGCGGCTCGCGGTTTCTCTTTAAAGAAAGCGAGCCACGCGCGAAGCACCTTAATAGGGAGAAGATCACAGTACTCACAGTCTCCCTGAAGCCCGAGGCGAGCGTGTTCTTCCCCAAGCACTCGAGACAAAACTCGTGAAGATCGTCCTCCGAAAGAGATCTATCACACGGAGGCACGCATCTCTTAAGCAACTCCACCATATCGGAGTTAATGCTGTTATTTTTATTTCGCTTTCGTTACGGCTTGTACATGCACACGCAAACACAAAGCGGTCCTGAAGACAAAAAGATCTGAGGATGTTTCCGGTTCACTCCTATTTATAACCTGCAGGTGCACCTTATTCGGTGACGTCATGCCTGGCACAGGTTATAAGCCGAAGGTATTCGGCGGGTCTGGCATGCACAGGCTTCACAACCGGGCAACAAAGAGATGTTCCCATAGCGTTTTCACGCAGCATCTCGTTCCCGCTTTATCAGGGAACAAGGTTACAGTCAAGTAACCCGAGACGGTTTCTTTTACTCATTAAAATATACGGAAAAGATTCTACATTATAGTCTATCACAGATTGCGACCTTTCTGATTTTTTATTTTCTTTAATCAATTTTTTTTTTTTCAGATAACACTTACAAATGCATTTTGCAGCAAGACAGGTGGTCCCCGAGTTAGGAACATTCGAGTTACGGATTTCCATAGAGATGAATGAACCGCGGTTCTACGACCATACAGTATGTAGATGTGAACAAATCGTGGAAGTAGCTCACACAAACAATAGACCATTATTTTATACCAATAATTACTCTATATACAATAGTTCCAGTGTTTAAGTGAACATATAAAATATCTAAAGTATACTGTATGTCTGTGTGTGTGTGTGTGTGTGTGAGGGAGAAATGAGTCGCCTCACCGGTTTCAGTGAATCATTCCGGGAGCACGATGATAGAGTGCTTCTGTCCTTGAAAATCTTTACTGATGGTGAATAATCCTAAATTCGTATTCATAGTCCAAGAATGTAGAAAACATTGACAAAATGGCGTCTGGGATTCCCCTCGCAAACTTAGTTTGGAGTTTAAGTAAAGACAACGTTGTGTGTGTGTGTGTGTGTGTGTGTGTGTGTGTGTGTGTTAGTCGTCCTACACAATAACTCTCCTTCTCTCCTGTCTTCGCTGTCTCCTGTTTTTAAAGTTAAAGTACATGTTAATTGGTTTTATTTCTATTAATAAGTTTTATATAAATATTTTTGAGTTGTGAAACGAATCATTGGAGTTTTCACTATATCTTATGAGGAAATTCGCTCTGAAACGAGAGAGAATACATTCCACTATGAGATTCATTTGCTTAGGCGCGGTTACGGTTTTGGGCCACATGATGGCATTGTTGGGAAAAGGGACAGATTTAGTCAAGTGGCTTGGTCTGCTTTACATTGTATATGTGTGTCAAAGGTGTACAAGACTCGCGTTGTCCCCGATTTACGAACAAACCCGACCTACGAATGTGCTCCTGGAACGGAATTCGTTTGTAAGTAAGTGACTACCTGTGCAGCATGGAGCAATATTATTATATACAAATGAATGATTTAATGAAATAATTAAGCAAATCATCATTTAATTAATTATTTAGTGCATTTTTATTAGGATTTTATTACAGCTGTGTTCTACATGTATATCTTATGGAATAAGGTATACATATAGTACTCAGATCCAGATTTGAATAAAAGCAGCAGTAAAATCATCAAGAAGCATGCAACACACTTAAAATATAATAATAATAATAATAATAATAATAATATACATGTGCAGTGTGAGAGTGTTCCCGCCTCGGGTGGTTGTATGGAGTTTGCATGTTCCTCCCTTGCTTGGTGGGTTTCCTCTGGGTTCTCTGGTTTCCTCCCACAGTCCAAAGACATGCAGATTACACTGATTAATTTTCCCAAATTGCCCGTAGTGTGTGAATGAGTGTGTGTGTTTTTGTGTATGCACCGTGTCCAGGGTGAACCCCGTCTTCTGGCCTAAGTCTCCTGGTATAGGCCTCAGGCCCCCAGTGACCCTGTATGCAGGAAGTAGTATAGACGATGAGCGAGTGAGTGACAGTGAATACTCATAGTACTGTAAGCTTTGTTAAAATGTGGCAGCAGCTGCACTTAGCAGTCAGTCGAACTCCTCAGCAGGATTCCTAACATTGGATGACATTTGTAATGTATATAGTTGGATTTAGGTTTCTACACTGTCCACACAAAACACAACATTGGAACAACTTTGTTCTTTGTCTTGTTTTTTAAATCGAATTGTTTTGATAGAATTACTTTTAATAAAAATACTTTGGATCAATTATTTTAAAATATTGTTACAAATACAGTACGGAGCAAAAGTTTGGACACCCCTTCTCATTCAGCGAGTTTTCTTTACCGTGTTCTTCAGCTCAAACGCGTCTCTTCTGCTTGTTGCCTGTCCTTAGCAGTGGTTTCCTAGCAGATATTCTAGCATGAAGACCTGATTCACACAGTCTCCTCTTAACAGTTGTTCTAGAGATGTGTCTGCTGCTAGAACTCTGTGTGGCATTGACCTGCTCTCTGATCTGAGCTGCTGTTAACCTGCGATTTCTGAGGCCGGTGACTCGGATGAACTTATCCTCCGCAGCAGAGGCGACTCTCGGTCTTCCTTTCCCGGGGCGGTCCGCATGTCAGCCGGTTTCTATGGTTTTTGTGACTGCACTCGGGGACACTTTCAAAGTTTTCCCAATTTTTCGGACTGACTGACCTTCATTTCTTAAAGTAATGATGGCCGCTCGTTTTTCTTTACTTAGCTGCTTTTTTCTTGCCATAATACAAATTCAACCATTTTGAACGAGAAGGGGTGTCCAAACTTTTGGTCTGTACTGTATATCAGAACAATAGAATGTCAACATTTTCTTGTAGTATTTATAACAATTAATGTACAAACACAAGAGCTTCCCGTACACAACGCATGCATTTCATATCTCTTGGACACAATGCGCTTGACTCTCTTTTGACTGGATTATCTCTTTCAAAAATATTTCCATGAAGTGCACTAAAAAAGGCAGCAAAACTAGTGCTAGTGACAGTGACAGCAAGAGGCAAAGAAGTAATTCTTTCAAAAGCAACGTAATACCAAAGGTGTCCCAACATCCATAATGTTACCACAATGTTTTGACAACCAAATATTTCTACTGGCCGGGTCCTACTTGTGACAAAGTCTAGAGCTTAGCTGCACTGGCTACTAGCACTGCACTGGGTACTATGTGCATGCGCATGATCTGTGGTTTCCAGCTTATTTCATGTGGAATAAGTAAAATTTAGTTCAAGAAGTATCAGTTTGTAAGTCAAGATTTGGGAAATCATAGTGTTAAAAGCAGAACTAAAGTTCAGGGCGCGTATTTATTAAGCACCTCAGAATCACATGTAGGATACGCCGTGTTAATGAAGTGATGAAGTTCTGCTTAGAACAAAGAATCTGAAATAAACAGCTGTGTACACTCAAATAATGTACTATAAGTATATAGAATTTACATATTGAAATGTATAAATTGTATATATTGAAGACGGTCCTGGCATCGGCTGATGCTGACAGCTGTTCTCTGAGCACTTGTGACTGTAGCTACGTGATAGTACAGGACTGGAATTTCCTAGTCTACAGTCTAACGAAAAGGACTCCATATGAACTTTAACGCGTCTGCTGTTATACTGAACTTCCAGCCTCCTAACACACAGTATGAGTGCAGATCAATCCCTGCTCTCCGTTATCACCCAGATGAGGATGGGTTCCCTGGTGAGTCTGGTTCCTCTCAAGGTTTCTTCCTATTACCATCTCAGGGGGTTTTTCCTTGCCACCGTCGCCCTCGGCTCGCTCATCAGGGACCATCTTATCATTTTGATTCATACACATTGCATACAAACTTACTTCTTTTGATTGTGCAAGGCTGCTTTGCGACAATGTCAATTGTTAAAAGCGCTATATAAATAAAATGGAATTGAATTGAATTGAACCATGGCATTTACATTGTCATCACTGACACAAAGTATTCACTAAATTACTAAAATAACAGAGGCTGGAAGAGCTATGCGGCCTGCCTCATCATGAATTAGCATATCAGAGAAACACTTACGGGAAGACCAAAATTGTAGATCTTCAAGTGAAGAATAGGGGTTTTTTTTTTTTCCAAAATATACCCCAAATATACGCCAATTTACTACATAACCAAACTTTGTTCAAAGTAGAACACAAGTTCAAAACTTTTCTGACCAAGGAAGTACGTAAAATAGCAAAGTAATGCTTAACTTACCTTCCTGGAGAGAAAAGATTAGACGAGCCCCCAGATTGTGAAGTTTTAAAGTTGTGTAGTAGAAGAAGCGATTTGCTCATTCTGTCTGCTATGCTTCGATAAGCTTTTCTGGCAGCAGGAGAGACTCAGTCAAACACCAGTGTTGGGTGTTACGCGTTACAAAGTTAGAGTACTTGGATTGGAGACAATTTATGTAATCCATGAGCCAGACACTTACCACTGAGCCACCAGCACTCTATAGAGTTTTAGTTGGTAGAAGTTTAAGGTGACGGTTACAGATGAAGCAGTTTCAAACAGCCGGCTGGTCCGTGAATGGACCTTTAACTATCCGTTAGACTTCCTTGAGGTGTCCGTGAATGGAACGTGATCCCCCGCGATGACGCAGTGAACGAAGCCACGCCCCATAAACGCCCCTTTGCGTTGTTCTAATAAGATGGTTGCAATGCTGTATAATTCCGCCAGGTGGTGCAGTGATTGATTCAGTTAACTGCAGCTCTTGCATTGTCCACTCATTTTTATGATTAAATCAAGCTTGTCATTTTGGAGATATACAGTATACAGTACAGAGTACCGGTCCCTAATGATGCTTTAATGCTCAGACCTTTCATGCATAAGACATCGGGCCACTGCCACTCTCATATACTTTCAAAATAATAAGATAAAAACATTCGAATGTCAGCCGAAATGTATTTGAATGCTGCACCAGTATGTTTTACATAAATAAATAACTCAGCTAAGTATGGGCTATAGTAAATTCATTCTTACGAGAGGTTCTTGAACATAGTGTGTTACAATGTACAGTATAGCGACGCATAGTAACACGATGCAACTTCACACCTGTGGACAAAGAGGCGCACATTCACAGTATTGCAAGGCGGTCCAGTTTAATTTGGTTTTTACGCAGTTTCATGTGCTGTGTGTGAGAGGGAGAGAGCTTATATTGTGGATTACTACTACTACTACTGCTAGTAATAATAATAATAATAATAATAGTTGTAATGTAAATTAAACCCATGGGTCTCAACCATCACTAAATCAGCCAACGTCTACAGTACACTACTGTATTTTTCACTGCTTAGATTATTTGCCCTAGTTTCATTTGGTTTTACGCGATTTCATGTGCTATTTGTGTGCACGTGTATGTGTGTGTGTGTGTGTGTGTGTGTGTGTGTGTGTGTGTGTGCGCGCGAGGGAGAGAGAGGGCTTATATCGTGATTTGTCCTAGGTTACTAAAGCCTGGCTTACTACTACTAATAAAAAATATTTCAATGTAACCCCTGGGTCTCAATCACAAAATCAGGCGACGCTGTAATCAGATGATACAACAAATTATATACGGTACTCTGAAAATCACGTTTTGTTTGAAAATGTAAATATATATGTGACCGGTGATTTTGAATGACCACCAGGAACACATGGAGCGGTTCTCCGTCTTTTGTAGTTTATGCAGTTGGTTCCAAAATAAATTATTTTAGTGCAAATTTCTTCAAACATATAGAAAACAGTGCTGCTCAAAGCCTTCACTGTTACAGGTGAAAAAAAAAGAAAGAAAGAAAGAAAGAAAGAAAGAAACTAAGATGAAAAATAAAACATTAGTCAATGATAGATCTTAAAGAGCTGATAGCACAACTTCATTTTTCACAGCTCCACCTCCACCTAGGAAAATAGAAAAATGGAAAATGTACATTACAGAAAACCACCATGAAAAGAAATATGTTACTATTTAGTACAATGCGGCAGTGGGGACACTGTGCAGAATAAAAACATTATAAGTACACCTCATGGTATGTTACTCTTTGGCACATTTCCTGTAGAAATAAAATGGAAAGAAACACTCACATAACCATGAACGTCTACTTTTCATCTCCTGTTCACTTTACAAAAGGTGGCAATCTTCCCCAGTGAAGCGATACACACACTGTGTAAACAATCACATATTGTGCAAGGCACATTAAAACATTGAACATTTGCACATTTAAGTGTATTCCTCTTTTAAGTTTTACATTTCAACAGGCCTACATCTCACATGACATTATACCATTGGACATCATTGCACATGGTACAAGTTAACAAATATAACCACTCTCGGAAATAAAACCAAAAAAAAATATATATATATTCATCCAGGCTTGACACTCAACAAGAATATTTACAGGAAATATCATATTTACTGCCGGACGGCGTCAACTATGACGTGATTTTACTGAGAGCATGCGGCACCTCCTGCTCACTGCACGTCACACAAGATGTCTGACACAAGAACGCATGCGCATTCTCCGACATGTGGCACCCACAGCGCCACCTTTTGGCCACTTCAGGGAACACACCAGAATTCACTGTTTCTCTTTATGGCATAAATCTTAAACAACAAGACCATAAATCAGGAAATTTCCCCGTGCAAAGGAAGAAATAAAACGTCTATTTACCACCCGGTTACAGATAAAAAAAAAAAAAAAAAAATATATATATATATTTTTTTTTATTTTTTTGTATCTGCGGAGGTGTGTGTGTGTGTGTGAGAGAAGCGTCACATCTTATTTAAGCGAGCACTTTGATTTCAAGTACTATACTGCAGTTCACCCCCCCCCCCCCACACACACACACACACAGAGCAATTTGCACCATGTAAGTCAGTACATTCTCTGTTGAGGTTTCTCCCCCGTACACTTCTCCCAAGTTTGTCTTTGTTCTGTTGATGTAGTTTTTAAAACCCAATCATTTATTTATATTGAGAAAATGACTCACATAAGTAAAAAAAAAAAAAATTAAAAAAAAATAGCATAGATACATATGATTAAGTGTTCAATGGTTGTTTGTTTGTTTCTATGACCATAATAATAATAATAATAATAATTATTATTATTATTATTTATTTTATAGCCCAACTTTTTGACTATTTAAAACAAAGTAGACTCATATTTGAGCCAATTGATGTAGTTGGTTCAAGTAAAAAAAATTAAAACGCGCAAGCAAACATGATGTAAAAAAAACGTTATTCTTCAAAGTTAAAACAGTAATTTGTATAAAAACAGGTGAATAGAAGTTGTATCACCAACTGCTTATCAGTCTCTGTCTGTCTGTTTTTTTTTTTTTTTTTTTATTATTATTAAAGTATCCAATTTATAAAAACTTTCAAACACTTCCTTTGTTTTCCCCGATGTGTAGACTCCAGGTCGTTCATGCCCCTTCAGTAGCTCCAAAAGGCCAGCCGTCACCCCTCTGAGCCGATCCTCCACTGCAGGGCTCTGGTTAAAAGGGAACAAGATCATTTAAAATGGGCATTGTCTCAAAGTAGCTTCACAAAATCAAAAGAAAATTATAAGAAATTTAAATTATATTATTATATATAATTATATACAAATGAAAGGATATTATATAAGCGAAGCATTGTAAATTAAGTTGTATTTCTTTATAAATATCATAAACAAATAATGAAGTATTAGTATATACTAGTTTGGTTTGTCGTTTGTGTGGTTTACGTACTCACGATTAATTAAAATATCAAGAAGTTCTGAATACTCAAAAAGGTCTATTAGACTTTTTCAGAGAGCAGACTATCTTCAGAGAGCAAGTTGCTATGGTTACAAACCTACAAACATAAGTTGAGGATATCCACTAACTTACTCTTAAACTTACCCGGGTATGTCACATAACCTACTTTCTGGAACACGCCCCGGGTTTGTTTAGGAATTGTTGTTGTTGTTTTTTTTAATCATTGGAATGGAAGAGATGGAAAGTTTCCTTATCATAACATGCGTGTGCCTTGTATTGTTTTTAACTTCTCGATACACAACCCATGATTTCTTATGCTATTTTACAAATGGAAAATACAAATGGAATCATTTTATTTCATTTTATTTTTTATAAAATCTCAAATTAAAACTTTTCCATAAAAATACCAAAGAAAATTGTGTGTAGAGTGATTTAAAAAATACAACGTATGTTATGATAAGAAAAATCTACATTTTTTTTTACATGCCATGAATTAAAAACGTTAACAATGTCAATTTTGGAATCCGTAGAAGCTCAGTGGATGTGATCTAAAGACATTGAGGATGCAAAATTGCGGAGGGATTTTCGATATCTCAAAAGGGTCAGCCGTGATAATGTCTTAAACGTACGCCGAAAAATGACTAATAACTTTGTGTGGCATTATATCGAGTGACATTATATTCAGTGACATCACAATGAGAATAATCCTTAGGAAAACAAGAGAGTCCTGCGCACCTTATAGTGAGTGGGTGAGTTTTTCATTGCAAATGTTTACACTCACGCATGCATGCACACACACCTCTCTCACGACACACACACGCGCTGGATAGCTCATACACACTTTCACGTAGGCACACGAAACCCGGCACACATTTAGAGCTCATCGAGCCGACCAACTTTCGCGCGGCATGTCCTGGGCTAAACTCAACAGGAGGCCGGTTATTTTGGGTCGTTCGCAAAAACGCATCCGATGGATTTTGATATACTCCTCCTAGGGAAATTATACAATCGCTACCAAACCGGGCCGAGGCAAAACACCCATTTTATACTAAGATATAAACATCGACCCAAGAAATGGAAAAACAATGGTAGAAAAATACAATCAAGGTCAAAAACATCATGTGAGAACTAAGTAAACAGGAGCACTCACTAAGTAAACAAGGACACTTATAAAGATCACGCTGACATAAATCCATTCTTAATGATTGTACCATATTCATATAAAAGATTAAGGAAAATTCAAAATAAATCCCTCAATATGATCGCCACCAAACCGGGCCGATGTGATCACACATCACTAATGTTAACACACACACACACACACACACACACACACACACACACACACTAACACACTCAACAAACATTTAGAGCCCAAACTGACATCAGCCCTGTATAGTGTGTGAGACGTGTACAGGTTGTGTGGTGCAGACGGGTGGCGATGGCTTTTTCGAGGTCTTGACACATTCAAATAACACACAGGTTGTGCGGTGCGCCCGGGGTAGCGATGGCGCAGGGTGCTTGGGCCCGTCATTATTGCCTGCAACTATATTTTGCATTTGAATGTTGTCTGACATTGTAAAGCACACAGAGAAACACTAAAACAACAACAACCTACAATAAATAGGAATAAGACGCCATGACTATACTGCATAAATATTATTTAGTACAACAAAATTCCTCCGCACTCTCGAAAAAGCGCTGATTAGACTGCATAGAAAATTAAGGAAGAGATCTACGATGCCGGCTCAATCCCGAGCCCAAACCTCATTTAAACTAAATTAACAAATATTGTAAGTAAAAAATAGGCCACAATTAATAAAGCATTTTTATTTAGACCATAAAAATAATCCTGTATCTATTTTTAGGCGTGCCAGCTGCCACTATCTATCTATATATAAACCATAAAACTATTTATTTTACTATTTTAACTATTATTATTTCATTTACATCAAAATAAATTTAAGATCAAGGACAATCAAACCTTTCTTATATTATTGATTAAATGTGGGCTGAAAAAAAACCTGTTGTCTTCAAAAATTTAACAGATGAGGACTCATGTCCATTGATCTGATATACAGTATGCTGGAGAAACTCCCAGGTGGGAAGTCACTGCTTTGTGTAGATAACATCAAAGACAAAAAACAAACAAACTTTAAAATAAACATCAACAGCCTCTACCAAAGAGTCTGGAACATAGAGTACAGGATGCGTCACACAGCCGCGATAGACAGGGTGGGCCAAAAGTAGGGTTACAGTTAACACTTAAACATTTTTCCTTTATTAGAAATTTAGACTTTTATTTACATATATTATAATGACATATTGGACATTTTACATTGAACATTTAATCTCTCAAGTGCTCAAAGAGTCCACCTTCTTGGTAATAATAATTTTTATGTCTAAAACGTGATTGTGAAGGTGAAGCAGATAATGAAGTAACTGTAACCCTACTTTTGGCCCACACTGTATAATACTATATCTGTATTATATCCCAATGTAAGGGACTGCCCCTAGAGGGCACTGTGGATATATATGTGTGTGTGAGTGTGTCTCTCCCTGTGTGTGTGTGTGTGTGTGTGTGTGTGTGTCTCTCCCTGTGTGTGTGTGTGTGTGTGTGTGTGTGTGTGTGTGTGTGTGTGAGTGTGAGTGTGTCTCTGCTTGTGTGTGTGTGTGTGTGTGTGTGTGTGTCTGCCTGTGTGTGGGTTCTCAGCTTGTGCGGGTACGCTCTTAGGGTGTGTTACCGCCCATAGGGGCGCGAGTGGGTCAAGCTCTGGAGCACCTGTACGTCTTGTGTGATCCCAGTTTTGTTTTAAAAGAGCCTGTATGTTTTTTTTGTAAGAGACTATGTCAGGGGAGTTTTTTTTGTTTGGTTTGTTTTCTGTTCATGTCTTGTCTTATTTTGTTATTAAAAACTCTTTTCAATTTAACACCTCTCTGCGCCTATGCACAGCTTATTTAAGCCCGTGGCTTTAACAACAGCCCGGACTACCCAACAGTTCGTGACACCCAACTAATCGATTATCAAAATAATCGTTAGTTGCAGTCCTATTGTTTACTTACACTATTTTGTTAATTTAATTTAAATGAGGTTTGGGATGTTGAGGGTGCATGGTGATCCTCCTCTTTAATTTCCTGCATAGTCTAATCAAGTCAAGTCAAGTCAATTTTATTTATATAGCACTTTTAACAATTGACATTGTCGCAAAGCAGCTTTACACAATAAAAAGAAGTACGTTTTTATGTAATGTGTAGGAATCAAAATGATAAGATTGTCCCTGATGAGCAAGCCGAGGGCGACGGTGGCAAGGAAAAACTCCCTGAGATGGTAATAGGAAGAAACCTTGAGAGGAACCAGACTCAACAGGGAACCCATCCTCATCTGGGTGATAACGGGGAGCAGGGATTGATCAGCATAATAATGTGTAAGACTGGAAGTTCAGTGTAACAGGAGATGTGTTAAAATTAAAATTAATCAGAGCATCTGCTGCACGCATAAAGTTTTCCAAAGTGTAGTCTTTGTTTTCAGCTGTAATGATGAAGGTAATAATGTCATCTTGTCGTCTCCGCAGCAGTGGATTCGCCAATAATTCACGTTTCATGCGACTTACATAATCTGAAATTTGTTTTCCATTAGTTTATTTAAAAGCAGACATTTCGCTTTCTATAACTCTATATTTTTCGCGTTTGTGAGGCGAGTATACACTGAGTTTCGGTTCATTCTCTGACGCGCTCAAGTTCACAGAAACCAGTACAGAATCTCGCACCCTGTTTACTTTAATTATTTTACAAAATCATAACATTTTGTCATCATTGTAAGTGCACTTAAATAAAAGTAGAGACTTATAAAGGTGTTAGGAACCTCCACTAGAGGTCACTGTTTATGTCTGTCGGTCTTGTGTAGTTCTTGTTGGTTGACTCAGTTTCCCAGAAGGCACCTCAGTCAGGTGATGAGTGCTCACCTGGACTGAGGTGCCTCATTAAAGCTTCTATAAATAGCAGTTTGTTCTGGGAAACTGGGTCGAGCATTGTTTGTCTGTAGGTTTGTTTGTCTGGTATGTTTGTTTGTTTGTAACTACTGTCATGTGGGCATTCCTTTTTGTTTGTTTAAGTTTATATTTTAGTTATATTGTTTTACCTTTGTTCTTCTAGAGGGCTCTACTGTTTGTTCTCCTTATGTTCCTTGTGAAGATGGATTCATGGAGCTGCCCTGTTTCATGTTTAGCTAGGCTGTCTCCTCCTGTGTCCTGTGTAAGTACTGTTCTGTCTTCTGGTTTAATTTTTTGTTTAGTTTTGTGTAGCCACATGCAGGCCTAGCCGCTAGCAGGGTTAGCCGCTAGTAGGCCTTAATTGCTAGTAGGGTTAGCCCTTAGTAGGGTTAGCCTCCTGTAGGCTAGCCTCTAGGGGGATTGACTGCTAGTGGTTCTGGTCGCTAGTAGGTTAGCCGCTAGTTTGGAGTAGCCTCATGTGTGCCTTGCCTTTGTGTTCAGTTCCCCACCATTAGGTCAGTACTAACCCGGTTAGCCACTAACCCCTTTAGATACTAACCTGGTTAGGTCAGCATCCAGTGTCCCCAGCATTCCATGTAGCTACTAACCCAACTAACCACTAACCCAGCCTGTTCCATCTCTTCTCCTGTCTCTAGTCTCTCCCATCTCTTGTCCAGTCTCCTGTCTCTAGTCTCCAGTCCTGTCTCTAGTCTCCAGTCCTGTCTCTCCAGTTCCCCTATGTGTCTTAGTTAGCTTCAGCTCCATGTTTCCTCATCCCCAGTTCTCTCTGTCGGTTCCCTGTGTCAGTTCCTAGTTCCCTGTGTCAGTTCCTGGCTCCCTGTGTTTTTCCTGAGCCCTAGTTTTAGTTTACGTTTGTTGTTTTGATTCCTTTGATGGTTTGTGTCTGTTTTTAGTTTGTTTAAATAAAGACTTTCTGTTTGCAAACCCCTCTGCCTTCATGCCTACCTATATGCGCACGGCAACTACATCAGCCGGGTCTAGCCAGCACCACCAGCTAGACCCATGATGTGCATGTTTATTTAATATTATAGTAACAGCCTGACTGAGTCTGATCTAACTAAATTGAACAGGTTACACAATATCTGTATCTCACTCATTAATGTAAAAAGGGATTTAATGTATCTGCTGTGTAATAAAGCTGGGAGTCAGAGATCAACGTCTCAGCCTCAGTACACTGCTTATGTGGGGGTGTTATACTGTATGGTAGAGCTAACATGATATTAAACCTACTGTACATGAAACTGAGAAGCAGGAGCATAGTTCTTAAGAAACATATGTCATAATGCCATGTAATTTTACTGTTATTATATCATACGGTAAACACTGTCTTCTATGACACTGTATTGCAAATGTGTTACCAGTACACTAAAGGCGTTCAGGATAATTTACACATGCTGAACGCATTTTCTACACTACAGTATAACATGTTTTTTTAAACACATTACATCAGTTATTATGAGGCAGATTTTATTCATAAATTTAACAGATTTAATCGGCACAAGCTTACAAAAATAAAACATCAGGTTGTCTCACAAACAACAATATAAACTGTTGTCCGAACCAAGGCAGACATTAGTATTAGAATAGACAGGTACAGTATTAGTTCAAACCTGGTGTGTTGATTCTAGCTGTTACACAGAGACTGAAAACAGGCCGAGAGCTGTGGATTTACATTAGAAGTGAAGGACATAAGATTTAGCAATAACACATTAAACAATACATTCTACAGATTAAACTATGTACTTAATTACAAACAGAAAAAAATGAAATTTACCTGGTGCCGATGAAAATAAAATGGCTCGTTCATGAACGATTCGTTCTTTTTGAACGAGTCTTTAATGTGATTCAGAAGAACGAGTCGTCTCGGAGAGTGATTTGTTCATTTTCTACTGGGCGCGCATGCGCAACGCATCGCAAAACCTCCGCAGGTTATGTACAGGAAACAGAAATGAATAGTTACCTCTCGAGTCTTTTGGTCTGAATCGTTCATTCTTTTGTCACGTGACTCCCATAAACGCAAATTCAATTCCGTAAAAAAAAAAAAAAATCACATATGATGGTGAGCTGCTCAATCTGTTTATCATAATATGTCCTTAGCTGCATTGTGATATTTTCATTAGTGGAACTAAAGCCAAAATTTATGCGTGTAGGCGTGTTGGGGGTCTGTTTATTGGGCGTTTGTACATTTTATTTCTGATCAAAAGAATGAAATGAACTAAATGACTCAACAAAAGATTGGTTCATTTTGAGTCACTAAAATGATCCAAACTTCCCATCAGTAGTATGAACTAACGCACACAATGATGCCGCTTTCAGCTGTGAATTCCAACCAGACGTGGAGGAACACGCAAAAAACAAGTTTGTGAGCGCGCGCGTGAGACAGAGTAGTGCACTTAATATAAGCATAAATAAGTACATATGAATAAGTGCATTCAAATGTAACTAAAATATACTGAGACTGCTGTTTATTAGATTTTGTGTTCTGATGTATACTTTCTGTACATTGTTACAATGGTTATTTCAAGCATATGTTTTTAAAATTATGCCAAAAATAAAACGGAAAAACAGAGTTTAAATAAGTGTGCTTTGGAAATTACACTGACTTTCCACTTAAAGGATCTTTTCCTGTAACATATTTTTGCAAAGTGTAATACAATTATTTTTTAAATTATGTTTAAAGGTTCGTTCCAAAAATTTATAACAGCATGATGTTCTGATAAAAGTGTTTTTATTTTGTTTTTGTTTTTTTTACTAGAGCAGTTTTACCTGACTGACAAAAGTTTTAGTTGGTTGTATTTGTTTATTTCAGTGCTGCATTCACTTACAGTATGTATTATCATTCTAAGTGTCAGTCAGCGCCTTCGCCATGTTGGTATGCGTCATCCTGGATGTTGCCGCTGCTGGTGACCTGACAATAAACGTCAGTGTTACTGGCAGTACAGCACCTGCTCTCTGTTTCGCTATCAAGCGCTGCTCCATCTCCTGTTTCTAGAATATTTTGGTCAAATTTTATTGGTCACAGACACAACCATACGCAGCGCAACATATAGTGAAATGCTTTTTTTGACTGTACAACTAAATCATGGAGCTGGAAGATACACAACCACCATCCACATGATCAGAAGTGCCTCCTGGATAAGTTGAACGCTACATGCCTGGAAATATCTGTGTGTGACCAGGTTTTGTGACGCGCACACCAGGCTCCGCCCCTGCACCACGTCCTACGTCACCCGAGTTCTAGCACGCACGCACGTCCCTCACACACACACCCACACACACAGCTGCTCCGTATTCGGCTGATGTACATATGCGCACATAAAAGCACCACTCTTTCACCAGCACGCCGTCCGAGATTGATCACGCGACCCGAACTCTTCAGTTAAGGACTAAGACTGTGTTTATTTCCGTGTTTTTTCCGTATGTTTCAGTTTCTCGTTGTCTGCCGCGCTCCGCGCTCCTGTGTACTTCCGTGTTTTCGTGTCTCCGTGTTTTAATGTACTTCCGTGTCTCCTATGCACTCCCGTTTTTTCCCTCCTGCCAGCTCCGCTTTTTGCCTGTTTCTTTATTGGTTTCTGCTTTGCTTTTTGTTTCCTATTTTTCCCAGCATTTCATTTTCAGTGTTGATTTCCACATTTTGTTTGTTCCCCGTGTTTTTGTTGTCCCCAACTTTATGAATAAATCGCCCTGCCGGGCCAACATCAGAGACTGTCTCTTCTGAGTTCCGTTGGTACGCGACAGAATCTCGGACCGACACAATTATGGACCCGGCAAGTGCTAATTTGATTTCGGAGCTGATCACCACTCTCCAGCGTCTTCTGCCACCACAAACCTCCGCCACTACACCACCTGCTGCACCCACAGTCACTCCACCGATTCCCCCGGCTCCCCACACTGCGCCCATGGCGGCTGCCATTGCCCCGGTTTCCCCCGGTGCGCTTACCAGTCCCGTGGCTACACCGCCGCCCTTCTCTGGTGAAGCGGGGAATTGCGATGGGTTCCTTCTGCAGTGCTCAATATTTTTTGACATGCAGCCCCTGCGCTTCCCATCTGACAGATCCAAGGTTGCCTACATTGTCTCCCTACTGACGGGACGCGCTCTCCAGTGGGCACAGGCAATGTGGCAACAGGATGGACCCGTCGTCCACAATTATGCGCACTTTACTGCGCATTTCCGGGAAGTATTTAATTACTCGGTGAGCTCTACCACCGCTGGGGACCAACTTTTCCGGCTGCAACAAGGTAAGGGTTCCATTCACGATTATGTTCTCTCCTTTAGAACCCTTGCAGCCGCCAGTGGGTGGAACGAGCTCTCCCTTTTAACCAAATTCCGGCAGGGGCTAGCACCACGATTGAGGCTGCAGATGGCGACCCACGACGACTCTGTTGGGCTGGAGCAGTTCATACGGCTCACCCTCAGAGTCGCCAACCGTTTGCAGGATTGCGCTGCCGAACTTCCTGCACCGGTTCAATTCCAACCAGCCCTTCTCTCACCAGACCCCAGGTCAGTACCCGAACCAATGGACATTAACCAAACCCGAGCCAGACTTTCTCCTCAGGAAAGACAACGCCGGCTGGACTCGGGGTTATGCCTATACTGCGCCGAAAGGGGGCACCTACTGCCATCATGCCCTCGACGCCCAGCGAGACCTCTGGTGAGTAACGTCAGTCATGAATGTCCCCATGCCAAACCACTCACCATGAATGTCACTGTCCACCATGCCACCATGTCTCCCACAGTAAGGGCTCTCCTGGACTCGGGTTCCGCTGGGAACTTCATCTCTAGGACACTCTGCCGCCAGCTCAAGGTTCCCCTTGAACTCCGCCCTGTTCCCCTTCAGATCTGCTGTGTGACGGGGGCACCCCCTGCGGGGGGGTTGGTTCGTTACATCACTCCTCCGTTGCATATGCAGGTCGGCTGGCTGCATGAGGAAAAGATCCGATTCCTGGTCCTCGAAAGATCTACGTCTGACCTGATTCTAGGGCGCCCATGGCTCACTCTCCACGAGCCGATCCTCTCATGGAAAGATGGGGAGATCCTGAAGTGGGGCGCCGGCTGTTTCTCTCACTGCCTTTCCCAGGTCCCAGCCCTACCACTCAACTCGACCTCCGTGGAGAGTCCAGCCGGAGTGCATCATCACGAGGTTCCAGAGGCATACTCCAGCTTTCAGGACATCTTCTGCCCAGTCCGAGCCACACAACTACCTCCACACCGGCCATGGGACTGCGCCATCGACCTCCTTCCAGGTGCACCGGTGCCACGAGGTAAAATCTACTCTCTCTCTCTCCCGGAACAGAAGGCAATGGAGACGTACGTTGAGGAGGCCCTTCGGCAAGGCTTCATTAGACCTTCGACTTCCCCTGCTGCTTCTAGCTTCTTCTTTGTGGCCAAAAAAGACGGAGGCCTTCGGCCGTGCATCGACTATCGGGCGCTAAATAAGGTCACGGTAAGGTTCAGTTATCCCCTTCCTCTCGTCCCCTCCGCTCTGGAACAGCTCCGTGGAGCTACTATCTTCACGAAGCTAGACCTCCGGAGCGCATATAATCTGATTCGCATTCGCGAAGGTGATGAGTGGAAAACTGCTTTCATTACTCCTACGGGTCACTATGAATACTTGGTGATGCCGTACGGCCTAGTGAACGCTCCGTCTGTTTTTCAGGGTTATATGAACGAGGTGTTCCGGGATTGTGTGGGTAGATTTGTGGTCGTCTACATCGATGACATACTTATCTACTCACGGGATTCCTCGGAGCACCTCCGACATGTAACTGAGGTGCTTAAGAGACTCCGATCTCATGAGCTGTTCCTCAAGGCGGAAAAGTGCCTCTTCCATCAGTCCTCCATATCCTTCTTGGGTTATAACATCAGTCCAAGGGGGATTCAGATGGATGAGAGGAAGGTAGAGGCTGTCCGATCGTGGCCTACCCCAACCAATATTAAACAGCTCCAACGCTTCTTGGGCTTCGCGAATTTCTACCGCCGATTCATCCAGGGGTATAGCATGAAAGTCGCCCCGCTCACTGACCTCCTAAAGGGTAAGCCCAAGAAGCTAGTTTGGTCACCTGAGGCTACACATGCCATGTCACATTTGCAACAGGCCTTTACCACTGCCCCGATCCTCACCCTTCCAGACGTTAACCATCCCTTTCTCGTAGAGGTCGACGCCTCACAAACCGGGGTGGGAGCGGTATTGTCACAGCAGCAGGGGAAGGATCCAGCTTACCATCCATGTGCCTTCTTTTCCAGGAAGCTGTCACCGGCGGAGAGGAACTACGATATAGGAAATCGTGAGCTTCTCGCCATCAAGCTGGCCCTGGAGGAGTGGAGGCATTGGTTGGAAGGGGCGATCCATCCGTTCCTGGTCCTAACTGACCATAAGAACTTGGAGTATCTACGTGAAGCTAAACGTTTGAACTCCAGACAGGCAAGGTGGGCTTTGTTCTTCACGAGATTCCATTTCTCCATTTCTTATAGGCCAGGAACGAAGAATGTCAAGGCCGACGCGCTCTCCAGGGTCCACGATCCCGAGGAGACGGCCGAACACCCAGAGAACATCCTCCCGACAACTCTGTTCGTCTCACCAATACAATGGGAGGAAGGCAGCTCCGATTCCCAGAGCCATTCCCCCAGCGCCTCTCCGCCCGGTTGTCCACCACAGCTTTCCTTCGTCCCCGAACCAGAGAGAGAACATCTTATCCACCAGGTACACTCCTCACTTGGCACCGGTCACCCGGGGGTCACCCAAACCCTCTCCCTTCTCCGCGAGCGTTTCTGGTGGCCACGGATGAGAGAACAAGTGCAGAGGTACGTACGGGGATGCCGGGCATGTGCTCAGTCTAAAATACCCAGGCAACTACCCACAGGAAAACTGCTGCCGCTACCTGTTCCTCGACGTCCCTGGTCACACCTGGGCATAGACTTCATGACGGACCTCCCCGTGTCTCAAGGTAACACCTGTGTGCTCGTCATTGTGGACCGCTTTTCAAAATTTTGTCGCCTTATTCCACTCCCAGGTCTCCCGACAGCACAGAGGACGGCGGAGGCCCTGTTCGAACAGGTATTTCGTAACTTTGGCATCCCAGAAGACATCGTTTCAGACCGGGGTCCCCAGTTCATCTCCCGGTTCTGGAAGGCCTTTTTCACACTCCTGGGAGTGACGGTGAGCCTGTCGTCTGGGTACCACCCACAAAGCAATGGCCAAACTGAGAGGAAGATCCAGGAGATAGGTCGATACCTACGTACCTTCTGCCACGGCCACCAGAACTCCTGGAGCCAGTACCTCGTCTGGGCCGAGTACGCCCAAAATTCTCTCAGGAGTCCAGCTACTGGTTTAACCCCATTTCAGTGCGTACTCGGTCACCAACCCCCGCTATTCCCCTGGAACGGAGAAACCTCCGAGGTCCCCGCAGTGAATCACTGGTTCCAGGAGAGTGAGAGGGTTTGGGCATCAGCGCACCGGCAGCTTCAGAGGGCAGTCAGAAGGCAAAAGATCACAGCCGACACCCGGAGATCTACGGCCCCAACGTACCGACCTGGGCAAAGAGTTTGGCTGTCAACCCGGGACATCCGCCTTCGTCTGCCCAGCAAGAAGCTGTCACCCCGATACATTGGTCCCTTCACCATCCTGTCCCAGATCAATCCAGTCACATTTAAGTTAAGTCTTCCACGCACCTACAGAATACACCCCACATTCCATGTCTCCCTATTGAAACCATACCACACCCCCGCACTTTCTGTTTCCCCAGAGTCTGGCGATCCACAGGAGCCCCCACCAAGCCTCGACCTGGAGGACGGCACGATCTACGCCGTCCGCGAAATCTTGAGGTCCCGTCGTCGAGGTGGTCATCTGGAGTATCTGGTGGACTGGGAGGGGTACGGTCCCGAGGAGAGAAGCTGGGTTCCTCGGGATGATATCCTAGACCCGACCCTTCTCGCCGAGTTCCATCAGGCTCAGCCCCAGATGCCGGCCCCCAGGGGTAGGGGTCGCCCACCACGACGACGTACTCTCCGGCCCTCAGGAGCGGTCCGTGGAGAGGGGGGTTCTGTGACGCGCACACCAGGCTCCGCCCCTGCACCACGTCCTACGTCACCCGAGTTCTAGCACGCACGCACGTCCCTCACACACACACCCACACACACAGCTGCTCCGTATTCGGCTGATGTACACATGCGCACATAAAAGCACCACTCTTTCACCAGCACGCCGTCCGAGATTGATCACGCGACCCGAACTCTTCAGTTAAGGACTAAGACTGTGTTTATTTCCGTGTTTTTTCCGTATGTTTCAGTTTCTCGTTGTCTGCCTCGCTCCGCGCTCCTGTGTACTTCCGTGTTTTCGTGTCTCCGTGTTTTAATGTACTTCCGTGTCTCCTATGCACTCCCGTTTTTTCCCTCCTGCCAGCTCCGCTTTTTGCCTGTTTCTTTATTGGTTTCTGCTTTGCTTTTTGTTTCCTATTTTTCCCAGCATTTCATTTTCAGTGTTGATTTCCACATTTTGTTTGTTCCCCGTGTTTTTGTTGTCCCCAACTTTATGAATAAATCGCCCTGCCGGGCCAACATCAGAGACTGTCTCTTCTGAGTTCCGTTGGTACGCGACAGGTTTCTCCCCAGGCGTCTGGCAAGAGACAACAATTTCATCTATGTTCAAAAAGCATGAAGCAAACCCAGGTGATCTAATTGACATTGAAGTTTTGAACCTACTTTCATATCTGTTAGCCAGAGCACATTTTGTTGTTTTTTTTTTTGTTTAGTAACTTGGCATTAGCAATATTATGATGGATCAATTTTTTACTTACTGTAATTGCAGGGCATACTTTATTGAAATTGTGTATGAACAAGTGTGCTAACATAGGCTGGCTTGTGATCCTGTGGGCCAAATACACGGCGCACACAGAATGTGAGCCTCCTCCATGTTACACAGTAGGTACGGTGCTCTTTTCGTTTTATGCTTTATTTTTGCATCTGTGAATATGAAACTGCCAAAAAGGCCCAGTTTTGCCTCATCCGTGTGTCTTATCTCACTGGACCTGTCGTGGAGCATGTACTTCTCGTGGTACATGGTAATATGGCACTTGGGAAATCCTATATTTTAGATCACAGTCACTGAAAAGTCAAGCAATCCGATAGCACCAGCAGAAGAGAAACTCTGACGTTGCCCCTGCTTGAAGGTTAATCAGAGTCAAGTGAATGTAATCTTCTAGTGCTCTATTCATTTGTTATTTAAATCCAGACAGTGATAATCATTGCAGGCTAAATACATTTGTGGGTATGTTTGATATAAGATTTAATAAATATGAATATAAGATTCATACAGTGCCTACAATCATGAGGGCTCAGTAAAGAAGTACATCTTCTTAGTGCTGTGTTAAGTACTTGTAAATTTTAACGTTCCCTAATGTCAGCCTTCTCTCGCACTCACTCACTCACTCACTCATCATCTATACCGCTTTATCCTGTATTCAGGGTCGCGGGGGACCTGGAGTCTATCCCAGGAGACTTAGGGCACGAGGTGGGGGTACACCCTGGACATGGTGCCAATCCATCGAAGGGCACACACACATACACACACACACACACACACATTCACACACTATGGGCAATTTGTGAACACCAATTAGCCTAATCTGCAGGTTTTTGGACTGTGTTCTTGTTGTTGATGTGTTAGAAATGGGAGAAATGCAGAGGCAAGAGCGACAGTGACAAGAGCCAAAACCGTATGGCCAAGGCAGGGCAAGGCAAGTTTATTTGTATAGCACATTTCATACACAGTGGTAATTCAAAATGCGTTACATAAAAGACAAGAAAATAATCATAATAAGAAATATATGACTGGGTTGGATCATTTCTGAAACAATAAGGCTTGTGGGCCACAAATTGGAAACAGGGAGTTATGTGTCTAAGGCTCACTGATGGAGAGGATACCAAAACCCATCTGGCAAACCAACAGGCGGGTTTGAGACACAGAAACAGGCAATGGCACCTTTCCCAGATAACCATTTACAGCCTTCCATCATGTTTAATCAGGTTTCTCTGTAGTGTTTCATATTCTTTAATCCATCAGTTTATTACACCTGTTATACAAGACATACTGTAACTGTATAGTGTATAGAAAGGTTAAGTGTTTTCCTACTCTATTGTCAGCCTTCTTTCTCAGCAATAGGAAGGAAAAAAAGGAAAACGTTCAAGCTGAAATGATTTAATGTTAAAGTTTACATAATTATTTGCTTTTGACGTAATGTTTTACATTTGACTACACAAACAGACGAACAATCAATAATCTCTCTAATTCAAGTATCTAAAGCAAATATGCATTATCTTAAATATGTAAACGTAACAACCGTCTGAAAGGAAAGCACGCCGTACTCTTGTCATTATATTCACCTGAGTCTAGTTTCTGTTGATTAGCTATAAATAGTCTCGTCCTGGGTTTAGTTGGTCTCTCTGTGCTACTGTAGTTCTGCTTTTGTACGCTTGTGTTTTGGTTCTGTTAAGCTTCCCCATTGGTTCATCTCTGTTTTTGTTCAGTGTTTTGTAAATAAACAAAAGCTTTTTTTGTCTTCATCTACTACTATGCCGTGTCTTCATCCAATGGTTCCTCACACCAATCCAATCACACAAAACATCAGAAAGAAAAGAGCGATACAAATGAAAAGTGGCAGCTACAGTATATTTACTGTATATGGCTGTTTGTAATAATACTGTATAAGAATATGGTGCCAGGCTCCGCCCCCCTATAGCTTCAGCTGCATAAAGGTCTTGGACGTTTTAAGAAATCAGGATATCATGTTGGAGTCCAGACTAAATGCTATTAATTGATCTGCTGGATTTTGGAAATGTTGGCTAACATGTGTTCTCAGAAATGCTCCTTTGTTATCAGTTATGATCCTCATGAACTGAATGCTAATGACGTCTCCATGTCTTACTCAACAGATACTGTAGAAATAACTGAAGCTAATGGTTACTCGTAAGTTAACAAACGTTACCAGAATGTATATTAGAAATGAGAGCAGCAGACTTTTGAAATAATGTCTCTTGCCCATATGAACAACTTAAAGGATGTCAATTTTTTTGAATTTTGAAAAAATTCAGTTTTGCATGAAAATGTCTCTGTCTGTTAAATAGTAGCCATCTTAATCTTTTGAAAAATAAAGCTTGTAAAGACATTGGTGTGTCTGTTAACACTATGAATTATGACGTGGTGGTCAATGTATACTCAATCATATACTCAAATTAAATTAAAACACCATTGCTCATTAAAATACATGAGTAACTGGTTTTGATTGGTACACTGATTGTAAATAGTACTGTCTGAGTTTATTATACAAAATAGTTTATTAAAACATCCCTTATATCATTTTTTGCTAATGGTTACTAAATAATTGATTTGCTACATATGATGCTTCATTCTAGGACCATAACAAAGGCAGATGTTTTAGCAGCAGGTGTCACTAATGAACCGTGTGTTAAATGTGGCTTTGTATTGTACTGTACTTTTACCCAAATCGATCGAAAAGAGTCTCAACACTTAACTTCTTTCCACACCTTGATAAAATCATAAGAAATAAAGACTGCACTTTGTGACTGCCATGGAAATGATATTCAGATAGTAAAAGGGTCATACTTTCTCTTTTCTCTCTTGCATATGCTGTGACTTTCAATCATGTCCTGATTCTCTGCAGATAAACACATACAGAAAAAGAAAATCCAGTGGAGATACTGAAGCATCAGCGTTCAACCATACCCTCCTGAGACATGCTGAGATGTTCTCACATGCGAACATGAACATTTCTGTCAACAATATTATCTATATATAGTTATCTTTTTTAAATGTAAATAAAATGCTTACAATTATGCGTGTCTATAAGTTCAATGCACAGTTCCAGGACAGTGGGGAAAAAAATAGGGTTAAAAAAAATAATAATAATAATTATATATATATATATGTCTTAGATTGTAAAATTAACATCACTGGAGCAGGTATTACTGCCATCATAAACTGTGAAGGGGAAGTCCTTTATGTGTTTTTGTTGTTGTTGTTGTTGTTGTTCTTGATCAAATCAAATCAAATTCCTTATATGGCATTATAAGTTCATTTATAATTTGTAATAAATAAATATTTAATTTTTAACCAAATGTTCTTCAATTCTAACAAAACGATTTAAATGGTATATTATTTTAAAAAAAAAAATTATATTCTTTTTTTTTTTCAAGCCATGTAGGGATTTTTTTCTCTTTTTTGTTCAAGCAGAAACTATTAAATGTTAATATTAAAGTTATTATAGTTTAAAGTTATAGTTTTAGATTTAACTACAGAAGCAGGTTACTAACTTTTACAGTAGTGCAGTACTTAAACATGGTTTGAGAAAAGGATTAGAATTAATACACAAACTCTGTATAATACAATCGTGTTAAAAACGGTTGCACTTTGGACTAAATACACAAGATATAATATAAGACATTAAATAAACCTCAGTGGTCAGCCATGCCATGGTTTTGTCTCTGCTTTTTTTTTTTTTTTTTTAGGAACCTTTTTTGCCCAGAATGCAATGCACCTTACTATCATGTTTCAGATTCTATTCCCCTGTACTTCATGTTTGCTCAGTTTGCCTACGTAAAGTCCATGTTTTCAGTTTCTTTATCGTCTCGCATCTGTTATATTGGTCCAGGGGGCCAGAGCTGCCCCGATGGCACAAGTAGAAACCAAAACATAGGTTGTTTTAATGTTAGTGATTTTAATGTTATGGTTGACCAGTGTATATTGATATATAATTAAGTTCTTGTGTTGATTAAAATGTTCTTGCTGAAAATTGGTAACCTTTACACTATGCAGACACAAACATCTCTTTGGATTAAATAGATTAATGTGATCATATATAATGGTTATAATGCATGTTTATCAAATTTACCCTTATTTCCATGTAATATTTATGCACGAAAGTAGACTAATATTTTTTCTTGTTTAGAGGGTGGTAACAGGACTAGTAAATTTAACTCTTTGCAGTGATTTATGTGCATTATAACCACATTCACACTCATGTGATTTTCTACCTGGATACTGCAGTGTCACAGAAGTTCCTGATCTGATTGGATGATTTTTTTACACAGAGACACTGAACACTGACACTGATGCAGCTGTCACATCTCTCACTTTCCTGAGGTAGTGTGCAGGCGACTGTAGTGTATTACTGCTGGTTAACTCATGATCTCTCCAGATGTGTTAAAGATGAAGCTACTTTTAATATTTTTCACATTATCATGCATTAAGGACACCAGCGCTCAGAGTGAGTTTTGTTAAATTCTTGTGTTGGTTATAAATCTGACAAGTAATTTATATTATAATATATTTATAATACGTTTGGCGAAATGTGACTTTAACTAAAATAGAGATTCTGTATCATGGAATACTGTACATGTCAGGGCCGGCAGATATCACATAGTGAACACTTACCTCAGGTCAGTTTGTGCGAAGCTTAACTGCAATCTGACTTGGGTCAGACTGTCTAACAAATTCTCAGGATGTTCAGAGAATAAAATAAGTGTCGACCCACTGATCAGGTGTCATTTTATAAGCACTTATTTTATTCATATTAAGTATGTTTCATTTCATTTTTGGTTTTCGTATCAGTTATACAGTTGTAATGTTTATTTAATTTAGGCTATCATTATATTTAGTATATATTAGTGTATATAGTATCATATTTTAAGTAGATATTTTTTAAATGTACAATTTTATTTGTAAATGAATATTATTTTTGCACTGCATTAAATGGGATTTCAAAATATTTTTGTTGCTCTTATAGCTGTAGTATGATATGATACTTAACGCTCAATTTATTACACTGACAGTTTGTTGTTGCTGAGGTTTTTATATATATATATATATATATATATTTTGCGGAATCTTCTGCTTTTCCCGACAGTTCAGCATGTAGACTTTGGTGTGGCTGGATGTAGTGACTCAGATAAAGAGTTTGTGATGGAACATGATGATGAGGAATTATTTCACTCAGATTTTAAGAAAAAAGGTCAGGTCCTGAAGTTACCTGAATTTGCAGACCCTGTGAAAATTCCTGATCTTTATGAGTACAGTGTCTCAAATCAAGAGACCTGCAAAAACAACCGTGGTCTAGCAGTAAAATTCTACAAAAATATTCCAGAAGCTCTGGGTGAGTAAACAGAGGAGCGTCAGTGTACTTCTCCAAACACACCTACTGTGCATTCATTTATTACCTCAAAATATATGAATTATTTACTAAATGTATTTACCTTTGTATTATATTGCCTAAGGGAAGTGCAAATGTATTTTCTCCATTTGTTATATGTTCTCAAATATTTTGGGTTTATGTTGCAGGATGTAATAAATCCTCTACTTAAATTGGTGTGCAGGTGGTGGATGTTCACAAGCTGCTGAGCTAATATATTCTTCTGTGCTATTATTATTATTATTGTCCACAGACGTTCCCCAAAACTCCATCTATCCCAGAGATAATGTGAGAGTTGGTAGAAAAAGCACACTCATCTGTCATTCAGCACATTTCTTCCCTCCTCCTGTCCACATCACCTGGACCAGAAACGGTGTAAATGTGACTGATGACTCCACACTCAGCCAGTACTACCCGAATGAAGACGACACCTACAACCAGTTCTCCCACCTGCCCTTCACTCCGAAGGAGGGAGACGTTTACACCTGCACGGTGGAGCACAAGTCTATGCACACACCCGACACCAAGATATGGGGTGAGACAGCAAAATGAAAACCTGCAAGGGATAATACAGTGGAACCTTGGATTACGAGCATAATTCGTTCCAGAAGCATGTTCGTATTTTAAAACACTCGTAAATCAAAGCGAATTTCCCCATAAGAAATCATTAAAACTTAGATTATTCATTCCAGAACCCGCAAAAAATTAATACATAAAAATAATTAATACAAACTATACAGTAAAAATAAAACAAATTAACCCGCACATTAATTTTGAAAAAAATTAAATAAATCCTGACAGATAAGTGTTTCCATTAGTGTTTGTGCGCGAATTCTCTGTGCATGTGTGTATGTTAGAGAGGTCAAAGATTCATTTTCTCTCTCTTTCTCCCAGCCTGAGCTGTTTGTGTGTGTGTGTGTGTGTCATTAGACACCGTGCCCCTCTCCTCCTCCTCTCGTCTTGACACACACACACTCTAACGGACACACTGCTCTGTCGCGATTTTTTTTCAAAAGGTAAAGTGTAGGTTAATTGATTTTATTTTTACTTTACAGCAGTGATTCCGCTGTGTACGTGTGTGTGAAGATGAGAGGGGGGCACACACACAAACAGTGCAGGTTGAGAGAGAGAGAGAGAAAATTGATCTTTAACCTCTCTAACACACATACACAGCGCATGCGCGCACAAACGGAACACTGTTTGTGTGCGTCATTAGACACCGTGACCCTCCCCTTCTTCTCTTGACAAAAAAATTGGATCTTTAACCTCTCTAATGACACTTGTTTTTGCTTTTTACGCATGCACACGTGTTATAATAAACAGTACACTCGTGCGAGAAAGATTTGTTTGTCTTGCAGAACATTTACAATCCACAGTTCCAGTGTACATCAAATGTTCCACAACTAAAGAAATAATAAGCAATTTATGTCACTATAGCCAATGCACAAGTGACTGATCTAACACAGCTGTGTGTGTGTAGATGTGCATGTTGAAGTTCCCAGTGTGGGTCCGGCTGTGTTTTGTGGACTGGGTCTGGCTGTAGGACTGCTCGGAGTCGCTACTGGAACTTTCTTCCTCGTCAAAGGAAACCAGTGTAACTGAAACTCAAGAACTGCTCTGAAGCTCAACAAACTCAATAAATCCTTAAAAGGATAAATTGATGAAATGTTATGTGAGCGAAAAAGTATCCTACAAAAATACAAAATGTGTAATAGATGTAATGCATTTGTTTATTTTATTTTTTGGCATATGCCTTATTATAAATTATTGTGGAATCAGTGGATCGGGCAATAAAATGCACCAAGCACAAGCCACTTTGAACTCAATTTAGATTCCAAAAACACAGGTTTGGTTTGTTTCCATAAAAGTCTCTGTGATTGAGTCTTCAATATAGAAAACTAAAAAACTTGTGATTTCCAGTTGCTCTGTTGTGAGAAATGATGTAGAAAACTAATCAAGAACTTTTGATTAATTGCAATCCAGACTTCAGCAGAAACATGGTGTAATGAAAAAGATGAAGTCATGTTGTGTTACAAAGGCCACATAAATAAACAAATAAACACTCAATAATGTATGTATTTTTACATTTACGTTTGTAAAAATGTCTAGAAAAAAATTGACTAATATACTGTAGATCTTAAACTAGACTTTATTCATGTGTGTACACTATATGGACAAAGCTTTGTAGAAACCTGACCATCACTGTTACGTTCCAGAACATTATTGGGTGGTTGTTTTTTTTCTTGTCTGTTGCCCCTTTTCTCTTATTTCAGGTTTCTTCGTGGTTCCGTTCATTGATTGCTGCTTCTGATTGGTTGGCTTATGTTCCATTACGTCAACCAACCCCGTCATTCCACTCTTCTGTTGCACATCTTAGTACTTCAACCAATCTTCATCCACCAGCTGGCTTTTAAGAAGCTGTTTCAGGAATTACAGCTTTGAATTCTCTTTGTTTGAGAGACTGCTTCAGGGAAGTAAGCCATGTGATGTACATTTCAATATGTAGGTAACCTGCTGTCTAGGAAAGAGGGTGCGTGCCAACCTACAGTATGTATCCCTTTTGATTTAGGTAGTGCAGCCAGTTAGGGTGTTTTGCTCATCAGATTTATATATCATACATTTTCTTCTCTCTTTCCTTTTTTTTTTTTTAAAAGAGGAGACTAGATGGGAGGGGGAGGGGAGGGGGGGGGATTGTGATTAGTCAGACTGGGTTTTTGGTTTATTTTCAGCCGCACCCTTTGCCAGTCTTTCTATTAGTGCCTGACCTTAAGTAATACTTTTCATTTGTAAACATTTCACTTGGTACTACTTCATTTGTACTTTATCTAAATAAACACCTTTTGCTAATAAGGTATTTAGTTTGTCATCACTTTGGTTCCTACCCGTGCTGGGAATTCAACCTGCCAGTGTCTTACAAATTTAAGTGTGCGACCCGTATACCCCTAGACCACCAAGAGTCGTGACAATCACACTCGTATCTGCTTGTTAAACATCCCATTCCAGATGTATTGCCCTTTGTATTTAGAATGCGTTCTTCCGGTATTTAAACCTTGAAAGATAGCATTGGAAAATATCTGATTTTGCAAAAAATAGTTGACCCTCTCAGCTGATTTTGCTTTAAAGATTTCTATATTGGATTCTTCGCCACTGGTAAGGTAGGTTTTTAACTTTTGTACTTGAGGCGGGAAGGTGTATTTAACATTATAAAATCCAGCTACGCCACCCTGGGAACTCATCCCAGTGACAAAAAGAAGATATTTAAACTACTCAATTTGGGTATAAAGCACACCGGTTCAGCACACAGTGGACAGGAGATGTGAATGAGATAAAAATACACAATATGTAAAAATACATATTTAAGTATTGATACACAATTACTTAAAAACACACTACAAACAAGAAACCAAATACCCCACTGCAAACAAAATTCAATTTTTAATTAATTCAAATGGCAAAAAAAAGGAATAAATGAAAAACCTGCTTGGAAAATATGTATACATTGCTGTATAAAACAAAACCAAAAGAAGAATACCCACAGAGCTGAAGTTCACAATGGTAGGGAAAGAGAACCTGACTTACTCAGTCCGAGCAAAATCTATAAACAAATCATACATTAACAGCACGACACCGAACAAACTCAGTTGGACTTTACCTTTCCATTAGCCTTCAAAAAGACATATATATTTATGTGAGCTCACATACACACACACACACACACGCACACACACACACATATTACTGGCTGAGAAATGCACAAAGCGAAAAGCTTTTTAATTACATTTTTTTACCAGAACACTCACTCACTCACTCATCTTCTATCTTCTACGCCGCTTTATCCTGTATTTAGGCTTGCAGGGACCTGGAGCCTTTTCCAGGAGACATAGGCCATGAGGCGGAGTACACCCTGGACCGGCTGCCAATGCATTGCAGGGCACACACATACACACACTGCGGTCAATTTGGGACGCCAGTTAGCCTGACCCACATGTCTGGGGACTGTAGGAGGAAACCAGAGTACCAGGAGGAAACCCACCAAGCACGGGGAGAACATGCAAACTCCAAGCACACAGAGACGGGAATCGGACCCGGACCCGGGAGGTGCAAGGCGACAGTTCTACCAGCAGAACACTTAACATTTAAAAACATTTTATAACTGAGTAGCCTTAAGCCTTTAAAACACAAAAAAATTACATAATACTCTAATAAAAATCAGGTTAAAGTTCCTCAGACGCACATACAAATAGAGTTCAGAAGCCATTCCCACAAAGACGCATTACGGCCTTCTCATCCAACATCAGCGTCCGACCTCACAAATGAGCTTCTGGAAGAATGGTAAAAAAAAAAAAAATCCTACAGTATAAACACACTCCTAAACCAAGTTTTACCCACAGGTAGGACTCACTATAGCCAGTTAAATCAGCAATGTTTTTTTGTTTGTTTGTTTGTTTGTTTGTTTGTTTGTTTTTTTCTCATGTAAACTGTTGCGCTGTTATGCGGATAAATGTGCAATACAAACCTATCTGCATGCAATGCTTAATAAAATATATAATGTACAATATTACAAATTGTTAATACTTTCTTTGAACATCAAAATGTAGCATTTCCCAGTTTAACAGTTAGAACTGTATTGAACCTTGGTTAAATGTGAAATGTAAGGTGGTAACTGATGACACAGTGTCTCTGCAGCATGTTATTGGTCACTGAGTGAGTGAGTAGACAGCACATGGACTTCTCTCAGTCTTTCACGATCATACAGTAGATGATGGCAATGCTGTGGCTCTGTCTCCTGGTGCACTTATTCCCCATGCTGGACACAAAGGGTCTGTTTATTTATTGATTTATTTCTGGATTATCGGTGTAATATTAGTTAAGAAATATAATAAAATAAAATCTGTGGAGCAAACTGGGTTTACTGGGGGAGTGTAAATAAAGAGTAAAGACTCTGATGTGTCTGTAATAAGGATGTTTGTTTGTTTATTTTCCTCTTATAGGTGGATTTTACTACGAGATGAGATCGCAGTGCATTCACAGCTCCAGAGATTTAAGTGATATGGTTTTGTTACATACTCAAACTTTCAACAAGATTAGGTTCTTATGGTTTAACAGTACAGTCGGCAAGTTTCAGGGCTCCACTCCGTTTGGCATTCATAATGCAGAGTATTTTAACAATAACACGGTCAACTTGGAACTATGGCGAACTAATGTGAACGCCATCTGTAAGCCCAATGTACAGAGATACTACCCAGCTATAAATGATCCATCAGGTGAGCCATGATTTCATTTTAGAAATGATTAATTGCAATTATAATTAAAGTTCCATGATCTGAAACGCTAAATAATATCTATGAACACGGAAAAGCGCGTAATGTCTGTGGTGCTGTGGTTTATTTCTGCAGTTGAGCCGGAGGTTGAAGTGAAGTCGGTGAAGCAGTCAGACGGCTCACATCCTGCGATGTTGATGTGCAGCGCTTACAGCTTCTACCCAAAGCTCATTAAAATGACCTGGTTGAGAAACGGGAGAGAAGTCCAGGGAGGTGTGACGTCCACAGAGGAGATGCCTGATGGAGACTGGTACTATCAGGTCCACTCACATCTGGAGTACACGCCTGAATCTGGAGAGGAGATCTCCTGTGTGGTGGAACACGCCAGCTTCAGTAAACCCATGAGCTATAAGTGGGGTGAGTCTGATCACATCAAACTAAACTGAAGTAAAAGACATATTTGTGAAACAGGGAACAAGTGAGTTTGTTTAATTCTTTGTTTCTCCTTTAAATGTTGCTACCCCACAGACCCCTCTCCTCCTGCATCAGATAAGAGTAAGATCGCTATCGGGGCTTCAGGTCTGGTGTTGGGGCTCGTGCTTTCAGCTGCTGGATTCATCTACTACAAGAAGAAATCCTCAGGACCTTACTGAGGTGAAGATCAGAGTTTAATGTGCGGAAATCAAAAACAGTCAACAGTACAGCATTAAGAATTTTTTTTTTTAATCATCAAATCAAATAATGACTTACAACCTTCTGACATGTTGTTTAATTAAGGTTGGCATAATTAAACTTAACCAAACTATCACTTGACCTATGCTTATTAGTACAATAAATAAATACATAAATAAATGGGTGTATACAGTACCTCACATACATCTGAATCTTTTATAATACTATTGGCAGTTAAGTAGGTACATTGCCGTATGATTAATGCTGACACTTGTGGTACTGTATATTGCAAAAATGTGTACCTGAAGTGCATTAGAGGTTTAGAAAGCAAAGTGTATAAGTCAAAGAAAACGCACTACTACAAGCACACAGCAAATGAATGTACAGTCGTGGCCAAAAGTTTTGAGAATGACATAAATATTGGAAATTGGAAAAGTTGCTGCTTAAGTTTTTATAATAGCAATTTGCATATAATCCAGAATGTTATGAAGAGTGATCAGATGAATTGCATAGTCCTTCTTTGCCATGAAAATTAACTTAAAAACGAAAAAAACTTTCCACTGCATTTCATTGCTGTCATTAAAGGACCTGCTGAGATCATTTCAGTAATCGTCTTGTTAACTCAGGTGAGAATGTTGACGAGCACAAGGCTGGAGATCATTATGTCAGGCTGATTGGGTTAGAATGGCAGACTTGACATGTTAAAAGGAGGGTGATGCTTGAAATCATTGTTCTTTCATTGTTAACCATGGTGACCTGCAAAGAAACGCGTGCAGCCATCATTGCGTTGCATAAAAATGGCTTCACAGGCAAGAATATTGTGGCTACTAAGATTACACCTAAATCAACAATTTATAGGATCATCAAGAACTTCAAGGAAAGAGGTTCAATTCTTGTTAAGAAGGCTTCAGGGCGTCCAAGAAAGTCCAGCGAGCGCCAGGATCGTCTCCTAAAGAGGATTCAGCTGCGGGATCGGAGTGCCACCAGTGCAGAGCTCAGGAATGGCAGCAGGCAGGTGTGAGCGCATCTGCACGCACAGTGAGGCCAAGACCTTTGGAAGATGGCCTGGTGTCAAGAAGGGCAACAAAGAAGCCACTTCTCTCCAAAAAAACATCAGGGACAGATTGATCTTCTGCAAAAAGTATGGCGAATGGACTGCTGAGGACTGGGGCAAAGTCATATTCTCGGATGAAGCCTCTTTCCGATTGTTTGGGGCATCTGGAAAAAGGCTTGTCCGGAGAAGAAAAGGTGAGCGCTACCATCAGTCCTGTGTCATGCCAACAGTAAAGCATCCTGAGACCATTCATGTGTGGGATTGCTTCTCATCCAAGGGAGTGGGCTCACTCACAATTTTGCCCAAAAACACAGCCATGAATAAAGAATGGTACCAAAACACCCTCCAACAGCAACTTCTTCCAACAATCCAACAACAGTTTGGTGAAGAACAATGCATTTTCCAGCACGATGGAGCACCGTGACATAAGGCAAAAGTCATAACTAAGTGGCTCGGGGACCAAAACGTTGAAATTTTGGGTCCATGGCCTGGAAACTCCCCGGATCTTAATCCCATTGAGAACTTCTGGTCAATCCTCAAGAGGCGGGTGGACAAACAAAAACTCACTAATTCTGACAAACTCCAAGAAGTGATTATGAAAGAATGGGTTGCTATCAGTCAGGATTTGGCCCAGAAGTTGATTGAGAGCAGCCCAGTCGAATTGCAGAGGTCCTGAAAAAGAAGCGCCAACACTGCAAGTACTGACTCTTCGCATAAATGTCATGTAATTGTCGATAAAAGCCTTTGAAACGTATGAAGTGCTTGTAATTATATTTCAGTACATCACAGAAACAACTGAAACAAAGCTCTAAAAGCAGTTTAGCAGCAAACCTTGTGAAAACTAATATTTGTGTCATTCTCAAAACTTTTGGCCACGACTGTACAGTGACCTACGAATCATTCAAATATAAAACCATCTTAAGGCGTGAACCAGTGAGAAACAGGTGCAGATGACGAGAGATGATCAGGCCCGTGATACTGCTGATGCTGATGCTGAGTGGTTGGAGAGTTACATTGTATCTTCAGGCACTCTGCAGTCTGTCACAGTTAAATATTCGTTCCTGTTTTTTTTTTTTTATCCACATTATTTAATTGTATTTAATATGAAGAAATATAGAGGGGCCTAAGGATTTCTGCACAGTTCTGTACTTTTAATAGAGTAGTGGTACTGTACAAATTTTCCATTTTTTACCAGAAAAAAAATTAACAAGTTTATTTATAGTAATCAACTGTGTACATTGTTTGTGCGGGTCTTCATGCAATGCTACCGTTATTAGGGTATTAGATACATCATCACGGGTTTGCTTTTACACACCTTCAAGCTGAAGTGGCTCATTCTTCTTCACTTTTATTTGCCTGGTTGGATGCACACTTTTTCCCATTTTAAAATTGATTGTGATTACACAGCATTTACATATTTGTCTTTCCTTTGCATTCAAAGATGAATATTTTCTATAATTTTTTTAAGTATGTGGTTTTTCTGCAAGCATAAACTATTTGCTTCGGCCCCGTTCTAGGATACATACAGACTGGATGAAGAAATGTGTCAATGAAATAAATAAATATAACAGTGATAAAAAAATAGTATAATATACTATATACTAACATAGACAATACCTTAGTAGTGTGTAAAAATATTAGTTCCATTAAATCCATTATAAATATGTAAATCTAAATCATGTCATCCGTTTTAAAGCCAGAACTTAATATCAAAGAACTGGTTCCAAAGTGGTGCTAGCTGTTTGTTAGTCTAGAGTCTGGCTTAATTTAGGGACAGAACAAGATTTCTTTGATCTTTGGTGTGGGCATTTTCTCAGTCACCCTCCATTTAGAGTTGATGCTAGAAGCTGATTGCCATGCAGCTGTCATCATGCGGTACATTCAAACCTCTTAGCAAAGGCTGGACTCCTAGACCACCAACTACCCCACCCTCAGAAAAAGCAAAAAAAAAAAAAATAAAAAAAAGAATAAAGTAGGGGAGATCCATGAGCTATGGTTATTTCTTACATAGGTCATGAAAATGGTGTAAGCAGGCGTGATGTGAACACAGATATAGACATAAACATAAACAAAAACCCGTGGAACAAAACAGAACAGGATTCAGAACAGGAATGAAAACATGTATAAGAGAAAGGCAAACTAAACTAAAAGAGCCCAATTAGTAAACTAAACTAAGAGCCTAATTAGTACAACTAATCAAAGAAACCGAGCATGCCTGTGAGATGAGACTGCACTGCGAATGCAAATACAACAAACACCTACGGTATGTCAATATAAAAGCCACCAAAACTTGAGAGACTCACTACTGGTGTCACACATGGCTCAGTACTCGGCCCTCTTCTGTTCTCCATCTTTGCGCGATCTCTTGGTGAGGTCGTATCCTTTCACCACTTATTATCTCATCCTGAATGACAGCTCATCAACTGAAACTTAATCTCAGTAAAACCAAACTGCTGTTCATCCCAGCTAATTCCTTCCCTTGTCAGGATGTTAAGTTCTCCCTGGACAACAATTGCGTAACTCCATCAGTCACTGCAACAGGTTACTCAGGTGCTTGTTTAGTTCCTTGTTATTTCAAGACAAGACCACTGCAACTGGCGAATTTGCCTCCGTGCACTATTTGTCCTCTGCCACTAATCCAAAATGCAGCTGCACGACTTGTTTTCAACCATCCTAAGTTCTTCCACACCACCCCACTACTTTGCTTCATCCACTGGTTTCCAGTAGCTGCTCACATCAAATTTTGCATCAATAACTCTCAGCTCTAATCACACCTCACCTCTGTACCACATTTCCTTTGATCCTTCAGCAGTGCTCGACTGGTCCCACCATCTCTCAGGGATTGAGGATGACATGCATCTTGACTATTTTTCTGTCCTGGGTAGTGGAATTAACTTCATCTAGATGTCCATACAGCAGAGTCACTGGCAATCTTTAAGTGTCCACTGAAGACCTACAGTATCAGCATTTTAGATATTTTAGTAAAAATCCCCCCTATAGAGTAATTAGAGATCTAGTAACCAGTGTATGGATCTATCCAATGAAGAAAACTTTGAAGCGCTTTTGCCATTTGGTTTTTTTTTTTTTTTGGATTGCATTTACCAAATGCAAATGGAAGTATGAAGGTATCAGTGTTTTTAGATATATTTCTATTATTCCAGCTTTTGTCGTTTTTTGGAGCCTCAGTGTAACAGCTGGAATTAAGTAGTTAAATTAAATTAACGGATACATTTAAAAACAATTAATCTTTTTACACTAGTGATAGAGGTGTTTTCTTGAACATATCAAATAATCATTTATATACTCTTTTCTGTTAGCGTAATTTTCCCTCAACTTGCATTTCATACAAGGATGTGAAACCTTTAAGTGTGCAAATATTCAAAAACAGAAAGAAAATTAGGAAGTGGCACGAGTTATCTTACTGTAATAGCTATAAAGACATGTGTCTAATTATATTGTATATTAGTGTTAGTACTCATCGTTGATGGGAAAAGAGTTATAAAAAAGTTAAAAGGTTATGTTCATGTCTGGCTGTTTTTCCGTATGCTACTTTATTAATGCAAATGAATTATATTTTGTAAGGTTGAGTATCTTGCGCCATGTTTACACTAAGCTGTGCTTCGTTTATCATCAGCCAAAAACATTCAAAAAGTAAATCGGACAAAGATTAAGTTTCGTCTTAAACAACTCCAGTGTGTTAAATTCACATATGCAGATATAGGTATATAGGTTTGATTCCCGTCTCTGTGTGCATGGAGATTGCCTGTTCTAAAGGTATAAAACAATTGACATTTACAGAAGACTTCAAGCACAGAATGGTGATAAGGTCATTTTAAAGAAGACCATAGACCCATGAATAATGACACCAGTCCAGGTGGTTTGAGGCAAGTCATTCCCATGAACACTCAGCAAGTGGAACGCGTGATCCTTGAAAATCGACGGAAAACTTGATGACATCTTGCATTAGAGACGCATCTGGGACTGTACACATAATCATTCACCAACACGACTAGCACATTACAGGAACTCGGCTAGGAGTTACTGCCACATCAGTACTCACCTCCCTCCAAGCCATTTACACATGTTTGGGTCATTAAAGGAGTTCCTGGGAGGACATGAAGCAAGCAGTCCAATCATGGCTCCAAAGTGCTTTAAATGTTTTCTACCTTAACGGTATCCAAGCATTGGTGAAACTCTTGGATAAGTGCATTAGTGTAGCAGGAGATTACAGTATATAGAGAAATCAAGGCAGGTTTTACTCTCAGAACTGTGTTCTCTTATCCTGCGCAATCAAAAGTCCCACTTTGACGTAAACGTCCCTCATATAACCCTTTTCTTTTTTTTTTAAAGTAATAAAATTCATAATTGTATAGGTACTGAAATAAAACTGTTGGTCCCATGAAAACACTAGTTTATAATATATAAAAGTATTTGCTTCCGTTGACAAATCAAGTCATTACTAATATATTCACTTGCTAAATATATCAAATGAATTATACAGATCCTAGAGTGGGTGACGATCTGTGAGCAGGTGTATGGGATCATGCCAAGCTAGAGCACCACAGATACCATGTTTGCTTCAGGAATGCAGATGGAGTTTGGAGATGGTCAAAAGAGTTGCATTGTGTGTGTGTGTGTGTGTGTGTGTGTGTATCTAGAGAAAGCGTTTGGCAGGGTCCCCGGAGATGAACTGTGGTATTGAATGAGGAAGTATGTAAAGGTGGTGGAGGATATGTACAAGGACAAGTTGACAGATGAGGTTAGACAAGAGTCCCCATGGACTAAGATGTTTGCAGATGATATTGTGATCAGCAGTGAGAGGAGGGAGCAGGTTGAGATGAGTCCACAGAGGTGGAGGGATGCACTGGAGAGAAGAAGCACGAAGATCAGTAGGAGCAAGATGGAGCACTTTGTTGGAAAGAGATGCTTACTTAATATTTACGCAAGGAGTCATTACAGTACAGCTGTCAGCGCTGGAGCTAGAGCTGTGATTTTATACCGTCGAAACAGGAGAGTTTACGCGTCATGGTTTCTCTGTAACATAACAAGCTGCATATTTTTTGGGAGAGGAAGAGGGTGATGGCTGGAGTTTGTGTGGGAAAAGTTTCAATTGCAAGGCGTTGAGGTAGGGGAGGTAGAGGAGTTTAAATGTTTAGGGTCAACTGTCCAAAGCAATGGGGAATGTGATAAAGAAGTGAGGAAGAGAGTGTCGGCAGGGTGGAATGGGTGAAAAAGAGTAGCAGGAGTGATCTGCGACAGAAGGGTATCGGCAAGAATGAAAGGGATTGTGTAGTGTGACCAATGCAGTTGTGCGGTTCTCAAAGTTCTGATTCTTTGTTTAGTTCCATGTCTTATTTATTTCCTTACTTCCTGTTTAGTTTCTAATATTAAATAGTTGCAATACCTCTGTTGCAACCACTTAAAGCTTAAATTCATAGATGTAAAAGTAAAAAAAAATCTGTAACGAAGTAGGCTGGCACAAGGACGTTGGCAGCAGAACCTACGGGTGCTATGTGTTGCAGGGTGGCGCCTCCGAGGATCAGACTTGTTTGTCCAGTGCATTCCATTAGGATCTGGGGAATTTGGAGTCTGGGTCGGGCTTGTGCTGTTTGCCTGCGCAATGGGTGTTCAGGAGGGCAGGGGTAGCCCGGTGGTTAAGGTGTTGGACTATGGTTTGGAAGGTCCCAGATTTAAACCCCATTATTACCAAGTTGCCACTGTAGGGCCCTTAAGCCAAGGCCCTTAAACCTCACCTGCTCAGAAGAGTAATGTGATGTGAGTTGCTCTGGATAAGAGCATTTTCCAAATGCTATAATGTAAACGGTACATATACTGTATACTATTCTGGTTAAGCAAAAACTAATTTTATGGCAAATGTAGATGGAACAAAACACTACATTTGGCAGAATCAGCACTCATCACCCTGAAAAAAGTGATCGAACTCTGAAGCAGAAGACTTCAAGCAGCTTCCCCTGGATACAGATGATAGAGTTTTATATTTACATTTACAACAGAGTCCATAAAGTTTGGTTCTGGTTATCATTTCAAAACTAGAGCCACTGTTTGGCTTCATGATCGTTATGGTTACCAGGCCTGCAAGTTTAGTCATGCTTATCGAGCTCAAACGGTTGTGTAAAAATTCTATATTTAAACAGTTTTTGTTGATAAATTGTCATAGTTATCAGATATGTTTAAGTGCAGTTGAACAGGAAGTGTACCTCTGAACCACAAAAAATAATGAAAATGTACATGTTGGAGTGGCTTAGTTTATATTACTTAGTTGATTATTATAGTAATCTGATGTGGCTAAAATAAATGTAAAAAAATTTAAAAAGTGCCCTAGGAAAATGACAAAGGATGGCATCTGTAGGTCTCAGAACCATTCCAGTGTAGATTTGGCTCTTAATGGTGAAACAAGCAGTTTTTTTTTTTTTTTTTACATGATTCATACAGGCATTGTATATCCTTTTTTTAAAAATATAAAATAAATGATTATTTCCAAACTGTCTTTTTTGTTACCATGAACTCACTCACTTTGTAGTACATGTTATATGAGGAACTGAAACCATTTGGGGTGCAAATATTTAAAAATAGAGAGGAAAAAATAGGAAGTGTCTTAGGAGGCATTGAGCCCCGTGTCACGGTTCGCCAGGTCACGCTTTCGCCTCGAACCAAACCTTCATCACCTGCGACTCCTCTCCACATTTTGCCGCCTCATTCATCAGCTCGAGCCCACCTACTCCGTATTTTCCTTCACCACCTCGCTCTATATAAGTCTTGCACAAGCACCCGCTCATTGCCGGATTATTGCGTGCACAATATAAATGTCTAAAATTTAAAATGTCTGTGGTTTGATCATCCCTGTTAATTTCGTAATATCATCTAATGATGATGGTTCAGTATCTTACACCGTGTTTACTCTAAGTTGTACTTCTTTCATCTCCAGCCAAATACACAGATGAGAAATGGAAGAAGTAGATCAGATAAAGAAAGGTTTGTCCTAAAACAGCTCAATTCAGCACTCTTATTACAGTGATGAAAGTCTGAACTAAGTCCAGTAAAAATATTCAGTTTAGCTTTTTTAATTAATTTCTATTGGTGCCAGTGTTTGTTTACATTGAACAGTTTATTTAAATAGATCAATCACCACCTTCTGACCGATCAGGAAGCTCAGAGATTCAAGTCTGGGCAATGCCACGCTGACACTGTTGGGCTCTTGAGCCTCTGTACTTCATGGGCGCTGTATTGTAGCCGACCCTCTACTTTGACCACAGTTTCATAATTACTGTAGCTAGGACATGTGAAGATAATAATTTTACTGTGTTGTAATGTATATAAGTGGTGGCACGGTGGTGTAGTGGTTAGCACTGTTGCCTTGGACCTACAGGGTCCATGTTCGATTCCCAACTTGGGGTCTGTGTGCATGGAATTTGCATGTTCTCCCCACGCTTGGAGGGTTTCCTCAGAGCACCCCGGTTTCACCACTGTCCTCCGCATTCGCTAGCTGGACTACAGAGATTCCTAGATGGTTGGATGGAATGTATAGGTTATAAATAAAGGCTTTTTCTTCTTCTTCTCTTTCTTCCACAGTATGGCCGTGGTATAATACTGTCCAATGCACAGAAATCTGTTATGTCTTTCCTGCGTTGATTATTATTTTGATGCTCTACTTTTGAACCCAGGCTCACGGTAAAGTTGGTGAATTGTGCCACCTAGTGGTTATGAAAATACAGCACTTTTAAAAGGATCGACATTATACTGTAGTACTGCTGCACAGATTCAGGCAGAAAATTTAAATTAAGTCAAATTCAGTACATTTATAAGGTTGATGAAGGATTAGGAAGTGAATTTCTTAAAAGATAGATTTAAAAGGTTTTGAGAGACAGAAAATAGTATTAGCAATTGTAGTAATAAAAACAATACTACTATTACTACTACTACTGTTATTATTATTAGGGCCCAAGCACTATGACATCAGCCCTATGTCATCATAGTGTGTTCAGGGCCCTCTTGTTTTCCTTAGGATTATTTTTTTTTCCACCCTTTTGGACTTTTCGGGGGTCTTAACATGCTCAAAAACTCATGAAACTTGGCAGGCAGGTTGGAATGTGCTGCCATCAGGATGCTTGAGAGTCTTGTGGCCTGGGGCCCAAAGGGGCCCGCACACGAGTTTTGCTGCCTAGCTCTTTCACGTAGGCACACGAAATTCGGTACACATTTAGAGCTCATCGAGCCGAACAACTTTCGCACTGCATGTCCTGGGCTAAACTCAACAGGAGGCCGGTTATTTTGCGTTGTTTGCAATGGATTTTGATATACTCCTCCTAGGGAAATTATACAATCGCTACCAAACTGGGCCAAAGAGATCGAAAGACATTGAGGATGCAAAATTGTGGAGGGATTTTTGATATCTCAAACGGGTCAGCCGTGATAATGTCTTAAACGTAAGCTGAAAAATGATTAATAACTTTCTGAGTGGCATTATATTGAGTGACATTATATTCAGTGACACCTTCAGTGACATCACGTTCAGTGACATCACGTTCAGGAACATCATAGTGTGAGGCTTTTCTTCCAGCACCTGCGGCCTATTGTACACACATACACATCACAAATGTTAACACACACAAACACATCTCACACACTAACACACACATCACTAATGTTAATACACACAGACTCAAACCATACACACAAACAAGCACAAACACAAGCACATTTACTCGTCACACACAGACTGACACATCTACACGTCACACACCTCTCTCCCTCACTCTCACACACACTAACCCTTACACACTAATGCCCAAACTTTAGGGCCCAAACTGACATTAGCCCTGTATAGTGTGTGATGTGTGCAGGTTGTGGGTGCAACCGAGTGGCGATGGCTATTTCGAGGTCTTAACACACTCAAATGACACAGGTTGTGCGGTGCGCCCGGGGTGGGAATGGCGCAGGGTGCTTGGGCCCGTCATCGTTGCTTGCAACTATATATTATTATTAGTAGTAGTAGTAGTAGTCGTAGTAGTCGTAGTAGTAGTAGTATGGGTAAGTCATTGCAAAAGCATTTTGAATGTTGAATCAAACACACGCATGTGTTGTACTGTTTTAATTAATTAATTAATATTAAAAGTTTCACAAATGAACTTTATTGTTCCGGCACTGAATTCAGTCAGTCACAGGTTTACATTAAATATGTACAGTCTGCCATCTAGTGGCCAGATAATATGTAAACCAGTTTTAAGGGAAACATCATACTGCACATTTTATACTTAGGTTTTCTCCAATATGAAATTATGGTTTAATTTTGATGTAAATAAATGTTCTTTCTGTTATATTTAACATTCTGATCATTTGTTTTCTCTTTTGTGAATCTATTGTGAACTCCTGCTGGAGTAACATGCAGAGATAAAATGTGTAATTGTTGTTACATCCATCATAGAGTAAACTGTCAAATTTGCTGTATTATTTGCTTGTTAAAGAAATTTAACGTTAAGAAAAGCGTTTATTTGTCCTACATATATCAAAAATGTTTTTTTTTTTTTTTTGCAAGTCTTTATTTATTTATTTATTTATTTTTTCAAACAAGTCTTGGTGGAGGACTTACTGTACCTGATTTTGCAACCCTATTAGTTGGTCTGTGTATTAGGCAGCGACATCCTATAAAAATCCTCCTGAAGGACTGGCTGAGTAATAAGAGGAGGGTCAATATAATTTTTTTCATCAAATGTAGCTTACACCTTCACACTGCAATAAATCATGTCTACATTTTATGTTTGTTTACAGATATCCCCCAAACCTCCAGCACATTTCTTTCCTCCTCCTGTCAGCATCAGCACCAGAAATGGTGTAAATGGTAAATGGTGTAAATGTGACTAATGAAGTCACACTTCGGTTAGCCAGTTCTACTCAAACAAGGACAACACCAGTTGTCCCACCTCCCCTTCACTACAGACGAGGGAGACCTTCGTGGTGCAGCACAAGGTCCTGGAGATGCCCGACACCAAAACGCAGGGTAACCAACCTGAGCAAAAAGTTATGTTACACTGTTTAACAAGTAAGAAGTAATTCAATAGCATTTTGTGTGTTTGTAGGGGTTGACCATCTCAGTGTGGGTTAGTCTGTGTTTTGTGGAGTGGGTCTGGCCGTAGGACTGCTCGCTGGAGGAGCTTTCTTTGTCAAAGGAAACAGATGCAACTGAAAAAAGATTGCATTACTGCTCTGAAGAACCATGTGAATGTAAAATGTATTTTGTAGTTTATTTGTATGTAAAAATGATAAGATTAATTAATTAAGATTGGTTTAGAATAACATTATAGTATGTGTACTAAATGTTTTGTGATGATTTCTTTGAAATAGTGCCCTATTTTTTATTTAGTGTGTCAGCAGATTTCACAGACCTTACACATACAGTACAGTGGTACCTCGGCATATACATTTAATCCATTCTTGAGATGGAGACAAAATTTCGTATTGCAAAACAAATTTTCCCATAGTAAATAATGTAAATGCAGATAAACTGTTCCATCCACCCCAAAATATTACCAATATTAACAATTAATATTACCAACACTATAATCATATTTTTGCATATAAAAAAATCAAAGCATTTTGAAAAGACATGTAAATAGTCACATGTTTCACAAGTAAAATATGAAATAAATAAACATTAAACCTCATGTAACCATCATTTATTATTCTCTTAGCTCAAGTTACTTTAAAAAACAAAACCAAAGAAAAGAAGAAAAACCTTTTCTTCTTGCTACCATGCTTGATAGCATTCTTGGGACCCATGGTGCTATGTCTGTGAGAAGCAAAAAAAAAGCCACAAAAATGTACCTTCACTTTGCTTGGCTTTCTACTGATGTTTTGAATGGCTACCCGATGCACGTGCAACTTAGCTGGTGTTCGGTTCGACTTGGTTTGGTCGCTTGTATGCTGAAAATGCTTTATATGCTGAGGGAAATTTCTGGCAAGATTTCAGTTCTTAAGGTACTGTATGGTGTTGTTGGAGGTACCACTGTATTTTGAAGTAAAGCCTTTATTCCTCACATACAGTTGTGTTCAAAATAATAGCAGTGTGTTAAAAAAGTGAGTAAAGCTCCATATCCATATAATAACTTTTAATTTAAATCACACAAATGCATTGGACGCCCTGCACGTTCTATTCTGAATCACAGCATGAAGAAAAATGTGCTAAATGTATTATTAGCTTACAGAAAGTGAAGAAAAACAAATATTAGTCTGTTAAAAAAAATAGCAGTGTCATTATTCATCTTTACAAAGTGATGAATTTACAGTTTAAACAAAAATGCTTGAAGTTGAATCTTTCTTGTGCATCTCTGAACTAATATTTAGTTGTATAACCATGGTGTCCGAGAACTGCTTCACATCTGAGCTGCATGGAGTCAAACAACCAACTTCTGGCACCTTTGAACAGGTATTCCAGCCCAAGACAATCATACTACACGCTACGATTCCTCTGCATTTCTTGGTTTTGCCTCAGAAACAGCATTTTTAATGTCAGCCCACAGGTTTATCTATTGGATTAAGGTCTGGGGATTGGGCTGGTCACTCCATAACCTTAATCTTGTTGGTCTGGAACCAAGCTGCTGCTCGCTTACTGGTGTGTTTGGAGTCGTTGTCTTGTTGCCCATTTCAAGGGCATTTCCTCTTCAGCATAAGGCAACATGACCTCTTTAAGTATTCTGATGTACTTGAATTGATCTATGATCTATGATGAAATGTGATAAATCAACACCACAGTACGAGAAACATCCCCATATCATGATGCTTCTGCCTCCATGCTTCACTGTCTTCACAGTGTACTGTGGCTTGAATTCAGTGTTTGGGGGTCGTCTGACAAACTGTCTGCCGCCTCTAGAGCCAAAAAGAACAATCGAGCTTTCATCAGTCCGCAAAATATTGCGCCGTTTCTCTTTAGGCCAGTCAGTGTGTTCTTTGGCGAACTGTTAAATCTTCAGCACATGTCTTTTTTTCAACAACGGGACTTTGCGGGGACTTCTTGCTGATAGCTTGGCTTCACATAGCCGTCTTCTAATAGTAACAGTACTCACAGGTAACTTTAGATATGAGAAAGTCGTCCTACATTTATTTTACTTTATATTTTGTATTAATTATACTGTATATATATATATTGTTGTTTGGCTGTGGAACGAATAATTTGAGATTCCATTATTTCGTATGGGAAGATTCGCTTTGATTTAGTGTTTTGATATATGAGCACGCTTCCGGAATGAAGTATGCTTGCAATCCAAGATTCCACTGTATAAGTAAGTTCTTGAGTTGTAATGTTATGGGTGACCATATTGATATATAAGTAAGTTCTTGTGATGGTTAAAATGTTCTTGCTCAAAGTTTCTAACTTTCACATCATGCAGACACAAACATCTGTTTGGATTAAATATTTTAATGTGATCATATATAATGGTAATGCATGTTCATCAAATTTACACATATATTTGTATATTATATTTATGCAAGAAAACCGACTAATAATCTTTCTTGTTTAGAGGGTGGTAACAGCACTAGTAAATGAATGTTCACACTCATATGATTTTCTACCTGGATACTGCAGTGTCACAGAAGTTCCTGATCTGATTGGATGATTTTTTTACACAGAGGCACTGAACACTGACACTGATGCAGCTGTCACATCTCTCACTTTCCTGAGGTAGTGTGCAGGCGACTGTAGTGTATTACTGCTGGTTAACTCATGATCTCTCCAGGTGCTTTAATGATGAAGCTACTTTTAATATTTTTCACATTATCATGCATTAAGGACACCAGCGCTCAGAGTGAGTTTTGTTAAATTCTTTGTAAGAATCTATAATATATTTATAATACATTTGGTGATTTGTGACTGTGATTAAATATGGATTCTGTATCATGGAATACTGTACATGTTAGTGCAGTCAGATATCACAAAGTCAACACTTACCTCAGGTCAGTTTGTATGAAGCTTAATTACAACCTGACTGGAGTCATATTGTCTAACTGAACCATTAAACACTTTCTAAGTATGGATTGCTTCTTGATTAGAGAATAAAATATGTGTTGAGTCTGTTTTGAGAATGTAAATATAAAACTCCATCTCATGAAGTGATCGTCAAGCGCCTTCAATTAGCAGTTTAAAAATGCAGCATTTGAACATGTAATTTTTAAAATATATTTACGTTAGTGGTTATGCATTTTTTATATTTAGCAGTTGTCATTTCATACACAATAATTTTATTCATATTAAGTATGTTTTCATTTGCATGTTATAGCTTTTTGTTGTAAGGGACCGCCCCTAGAGGGCACTGTGGACATGGGTATTTGTTAGTTTCTGTAGTTCTGTTTGTAGACTCAGTTTCCCAGAATGCACCTTGGTCAGGTGATGACTGAACTCACCTGAACCAAGGTCGCTCATTAGAGTAGTTATAGATAGCTGGTTGTTCTGGGAAACTGAGTCGAGCATTAATTATGTTAAGAGGGTGTTACTTTGTTTGTCTTTTGTTTTGTGTTTTAGTTTGGTTGAGTTTGGTTTTATGTTAAAAAGGTTCTATATGGTTTGTGATTGTTGTGTGTTCTATGTCTGTGTGTGTGTGTGTGTGTGTGTGTGTGTGTGTGTGTGTGTGTCTCAGCCTGTGTGTGGGTTCTCAGCCTGTGTCTTAGAGTGTCTCGCTCACAGGAGCGCGTGTGTGTGTTACCGCTCATAGGATCCGGTGTGTGTGTGTGTGTGTTACCGCTCACACTGTAGGAGCACGAGTGTGTGTGATTTGCTCATAGGAGCCGGTGTGCGTCTGTGTGTGTTACCGCTCATAGGAGCCGGTGTGCGTATGTGTGTGTGGTTTGCTCATAGGAGCCTGTGTGTGTGTTGGTGTCGCGCATAGGGGCGCGAATGGGTCAAGCTAATTGTTAAATCAGGAAGAGCCACCACAGTTATTTTTGTATGTTTAGTGAACAGCTTTTTGTTTCTTTTTTATTTGCTGTTTGGTACTAGCCATTTTGGTTAGTTCTCCATTTCAAGTTTAGTTGTACTAGAAGCTGAGGCTCAGATGCACAGCCTCTCAGGTTGAACGACTTGAAGAACATTGAATGTGTTGGGACTGTGCTTATAGGGGAAAGTTCCCTGAGGCTATTTTATTTTTATTGAACCCCAATTTTTAATTTTCAGAATAAAAAAACCCAAAAGACATTTTTGTGTCCTGTGCTGGTTCAATGTCGCCAGGCTACACAATTTGGTACCAGGAGTGGGGTTTTGCTAAATTGGTGGTTCATTTAGATTTTTGTTTATAGATCTGAGCTAATTAAACCTAATTAGAGTGCTAGGATAAAATAACTGTGGTGGCAGCGACACGCTTCGCCTGGTGTTGAAGAAGTTCCGCAGCGCTGAGGCTTTCTTGGAGGTGCGTCTGGGGATCTGTGACCATGACGCTGTAGATCTGATGACGGCCACGAGGAGGGAGATCTTCTGAAGAGGAGGGGAGGACATCAGGACAGCCAGCTGACCAAGTTTGGAAGAGACTTTTTATATCTTGTCCTTGGTTAAAGTTTACTCCTAGACAATTTAAAATGTCAGACAGGGGCAGTGATAATGAACAGGCCGAGATGGATCCTGTCGTTGAGCTTCAGGCCAAGTTATCTGAACTGAGTAACAAGCATGACCAGGCAATGGCTAAAATAACAGCTCTAAGTAGTAGCGCGAATAGATCTTATGTGTACTTGCCCAGAGAACGGCCGGTCCAGCCTTTCAGTGGTGATGCTGCAGTCGATGGTCGTTCCGTTTGAGTTTCTTGATGAAGTACACAGAGCTATCAGGTCGAGGGGTCTGGGTGACAGTGACCAGGTTGACTTCATTCTCTCTCTCCTCAGGGGTTCAGCACTGGAAGAGGTTAGGTTGTGTACGGATGAGGAGCTAAGTGATCCTGATGAAATTTTCAGTTTTCTCAGCGAGGCATATGGTGAAAAGCGCAGTGTGGCACAGCTTTTACATACCTTTTATAGTCGTCACCAACTAGAAGGCGAAGACATCTTTGAATACTCACGCGCACTATCCCAGATCCTTCGCTCAGCTCTTAAACGAAAGCCAGATGCCGTGTCTGATGCAAAGGTAGCAGTCAGAGACCAGTTTGTGGAGGCAGTCAAGGATTCTGCACTCAGAAGGGAGCTTCGGAAAATGGTCAGGGATAAGCCGAAGTCCACACTTTTAGATGTATGGCAGGAGGCTATCGCATGGTCTCTTGAGGACAGACCCAGTAACACCAGAGTCGCCAAGAGCAGGAGCGTAGTGTGTGACAGTGTAGTGGAGAAAGGTCAATGTACTAGTGGCACCCAAGATGAAGCATCTACACTGGATGAAATCCTTAAAGTTGTTACTGAGCAAGGCAAAGCTATTGGGGAGTTAGTCAATGTGGTGAGGCAGAGTGTTGCTCTTAGGGACAAGCCAGACAGAGGTTGGAGGCCTGGACGAAGGTTTGAGTTCACAGAGGAAGGAAAGCCTGTCTGTTTCAAATGTAAAGGAGTAGGACACATTGCCAGGGAGTGCAAGCGTCCCAAGCCACAGAGTAGGCCCACAGCCAGCGATGCACCTTTTCAGGGAAACTAGCTCCCTCGATTGCTGAGAGCCGTGCAATCCGAGGGGGGCTTAAAGGCTCAAAGACCCTTACTCGTGAGAGATTTTTTGAACGAGCAGTTGGTAGGTGTCCAGAAGTGGAAGTTGAGGTAGGTGGAGCTAAGGTTAAAGCCCTGTTGGATACAGGAAGCCAGGTTAGCACCATCTCTGAGTCATTTTTCCGACAAAAATTGCTTGGTGAGAATGAGGACATATCCCCTACCGCCAAATGGTTAAAGCTAACTGCCGCTAACTCCTTGCCAATTCCTTATTTAGGCTACATTGAGTTGGGTGTGCAAGCTATGGGGTTAACTGTACCAGAGTGTGGGTTTTTGGTAGTCCGGGATTCAGCCCCAGGAGATTTAGTTTCAGAAGATTATAGAGCAGAAAAGATTGGTGCAGAGCAGCAGAGAATGAAAGAATCGTCAAAACCTGAAAAATCACCCCCAGTACTTATAGGAATGAATGTGATTAAGCGATGTAGAGAGTTGGCTATTGCCAGTTTCTACTCTGTCATTGGTGGCGAGCTAAACTCAGTTTGGAGAAAAGCGTTTCAGGGAGTACAAACACGGGATGTTATAGGAAAGACATCGGCAGCCAGGATAGCTGGTAAAAACACAGTACATGTACCAGCAGCTTCAGTTGCTACGGTGTACGCAAAAGGGCTCAGGAGGTGCCTGAATGACCAAACTTTGATGGTGTTAGAGCATACTAATGCTCCATTACCCAGTGGTCTTGTGGTGGTCCCTACTCTGGTAAAGCCTAACCAACCGGTGTACCCAGTCCAAGTAGTGAATCTCTCACAAGAGGATATGTGGTTACCGTCCAGAATGAGACTTGGTGTTCTCAGTGTGGTTGAGTGTGTTGAGGAAGCAGTGGAGGTACACTTCAATCGCATATCTGCTGACCATGAGGAAGTGTCCGTAGGTATGAAGGAGATGAAGACAGTGAACTGCAATCATTAATAGATCAGCTGAATATCGGTGGTTCACCAGATCAACAGGCTAAGTTAGCAGCACTGTTAGCCCAGTATGCCAATGTTTTCGCATTCAAAGATGAGGATAGAGAGAATGAGATAAATCTAGTGGATGATGTCCCAGTCACTCAGCCTTATAGACGAATACCACCGACTCAGTACAAAGAGGTTAGAGAGCACATCGCGCAACTGCTAAAAAAGGATGTCATCAAAGAGAGCACTAGTGCTTATGCTTCACCAATTGTACTTGTGAGGAAGGCCGATAACAACTTAAGGTTGTGTGAGGATTACAGGCGACTAAACTCAAAGAGCAGACGTGACACCTTTCCTCTGCCACGCATCGATGAGTGCTTTGATGCATTGCATGGGGCAAAGTATTTCTCGACCATAGACCTTGCAGGTGGTTACCACCAGGTGGCTGTGCATGAGCAGGACCGACACAAGACGGCCTTTACGACCCCTTTTGGATTATTTGAGTACACCCGACTTTCGTTTGGTGTTTGCAATGGGCCGGCAACATTCCAACGTCTCATGCAGACCACCATGAGTGACTTGATCTTTCAGGTAATGCTTGTGTACTTGGATGACATATTGGTCTATTCACCAACCTTTGAGGACCACCTAGTGCGACTACAGACAGTGTTGCAGAGACTGAAAGAAACAGGGTTGAAGGTCAAGGTAGAGAAATGCAATTTTCTTCAGCCCAGTGTATGTTTTCTTGGACACCAGATCTCAGCTGAAGGCATAGGCATGGACCCCGACAAGGTAGCAGCAGTGAAACAGTGGCCAGTACCTGCTACAGTTAAAGATTTAAGATCATTCTTGGGATTTTGTAGCTACTACCGTCGGTTTATGCAGGGATTTTCCCAATTTGCTGGTCCTTTGCATGATGTGGTCAATGCATGCATTAAAGAAAACAGCCCTGGTAGGTCCAAGAACCTATTTGAGTGCCTTTGGACACCAACATATGAAGAGTCATTCAACCAACTGAAGGAGAGACTCACCAGTGCTCCTCTACTTGGTTATGCAGACTTCTCCCGCCCATTTTTTGTTGAGACTGACGCCAGCAGGTTGGGGCTAGGTGCGATTCTTTACCAGTACCAGGAAGGCAAAAAATGTGTTATAGCTTATGCGAGTAGGAGGTTGAGAAATGCTGAGAAAAATGACAGGAATTACAGCAGCATGAAACTGGAGCTCCTCGCACTCAAGTGGGCTGTATCAGAGAAATTTCGGGGTTACTTGTTAGGGTCTAAGTTTACGGTAATAACGGACAATAACCCTTTGTGTCACCTTAACACAGCAAAATTCGGGGCAATTGAACAACGCTGGGTTGCTCAACTAGCTCCATTTGACTTTGAAGTGCAGTATAGGCCTGGGCGATGTAACACTGCAGCTGACACCCTCTCTAGGCAGCCATTAGCAGGGGAGCAGCTACAGGCTAGAGATGATGATGAGGAGTTTGATGGGTGTATATCCATTTGTAATGTGGTCAGAAAGGGAACGGCTCTGGAGCCAGATCTGGTCAGTGCAGGTGTGAAGTGTTGTCAAGTTAGGCAGGTTCGTGCTGGTGGAGTTAAGCAGGGTACTGAGGTCACTGACTCCCAAGGTAATACACCAACTCTGCCGGGTTACACAAAAGATGAGTTGAAACAGTTTCAGAGCAATGACCCAACACTTAAGTCCTTTAAACATTTCTGGGACTGTCAGAGGAAGCCCACCTATCATCAGAGAAAAAGTCTGTCCAAACCTGTCATTTCTTTGCTCAGACAGTGGCCCAGGATAAGGGAGGTTGATGGATTACTACATCGTGTCATCGATGACGTGCATGTGGGTGAATGTCAACAGCTCCTCTTACCAGCATGTCTAAAGAAAGCTGTACATGAGTGTGTACATGACCAGATGGGGCATCAGGGGATAGAACGCACACAGAACCTGTTGAAACAGAGGTGTTTCTGGGTTGGGATGTATGAAGATGTGGAACAGTGGGTTAAGCAGTGTCAGAGATGCATACTTACCAAGATGCCTCAGCCAAAGATATGTGCCCCCATGAAGCCAAGTCAAGTCAAGTCAATTTTATTTATATAGCCCTTTTAACAATTGACATTGTCGCAAAGCAGCTTTACACAATAAAAAGAAGTAATTTTTTATGCAATGTGTATGAATCAAAATGATAAGATTGTCCCTGATGAGCAAGCCGAGGTGGCAAGGAAAAACTCCCTGAGATGGTAATAGGAAGAAACCTTGAGAGGAACCAGACTCAACAGGGAACCCATCCTCATCTGGGTGATAACGGATAGCAGGGATTGCTCAGCATAATAATGTGTAAGACTGGAAGTTCAGTATAACAGGAGATGTGTTAAAATTAAAATTAAAAGGAGTCCAGTTTGTTCCCGGAGGCTCAGGTAGACTGTAGGGGATTCCGGTCCTGAGTTATCGAACAACTGAAGTCACAGGTCCCCAGAGCATCAATCGATGATAGGACAGTCTTAATGGAAACCATCCCCAGCCACCATACGAATCCAGGCAGACCACACGGGGCATCCATGCGACGAGATCTCCAACCAGAAGCAGGACTCCAGGACGGGTTAGACGGCTCCAGAGGGCAGAGGGGTCTGGATCACTGGCAACTCAGGAGCGAAACATGTATAGCTCGAGAGAGGGAAAGAAGAGGGGGAGAGAGAGAGAGGAGAGAACAGAAAATAAGGAGAGATGGCAGTTAGGTCTGGTCACAGTCAACATGTATAAGGTGAATGTATATTAGTGCAAAGTGCAAGCAGGGACTCCGGCAGGACTAACTATAACAGCATAATTAAAAGCGAGAGCCAGAAGGAAACACAAACATGAGGGCTCCCTGAGATGTAAAGCAACCAATCACCTCACCGTCAACAAACCTGAGTGAACAATGAGAGTGGGGAGGACAGCATCTAAACATACCAGTTCACCAGAATACTCTGCGTCCATGAGTCCCCCAGATCTGCTCCTTTACCTAAGGTTAATCTATTTACAAAAATGCTTGGCTAAATAAATAGGTTTTTAGCCTAGACTTAAACACTGAGACTGTGTCTGAGTCCCGAACATTAATAGGAAGACTATTCCATAACTTTGGGGCTTTGTAAGAAAAAGCTCTGCCCCCTGCTGTAGTTTTAATAATACGTGGTACTGACAGGCAGCCTGCATCCTTTGATCGAAGTAGGCGTGGCGGATCGTAAGACACTAACAGTTCACTCAAATACTGTGGCGCGAGACCATTTAGTGCTTTAAATGTCAAAAGTAGTATCTTAAAATCGATGCGAAATTTCACAGGGAGCCAATGCAGTGTAGATAAGACGGGGTGATGTGCTCGTATCTTCTGGTTTTAGTGAGGACTCTCGCTGCTGCATTCTGTACTAACTGAAGCTTGTTTATACACCTAGTTGAACAACCAGACAGTAAGGTGTTACAATAGTCCAACCTAGAGGTGATAAAAGCATGAACTAGTTTTTCTGCATCATTTAGTGACAATATGTTTCTTATCTTGGCAATATTTCTAAGGTGAAAGAAAGCTATCCTGGTGATATTATCTACATGAGCTTCAAACGAAAAGCTGGAATTTATAATCACACCAAGGTCTTTTACTGTTGCACTTGATGGAACAGAAAGGCCATCTAAAGTTACAGTGTGATCAGAAAGCTTACTTCTAGCTACTTGTGGTCCTATGACCAGAACTTCTGTCTTATCAGGATTAAGCAGAAGAAAATTAATTAACATCCAATCTCTTATGTCCTGCACACACTGCTCAATTTTAGCAAACTGTTTTTTCTCATCTGGTTTTGCTGAGACATATAATTGTGTGTCATCAGCATAACAATGAAAACTAATACCATGTTTACAAATTATGTTGCCCAGAGGAAACATGTAAAGGGAAAAAAGCAGTGGGCCTAAAACTGAGCCCTGTGGAACACCAAACTCCACTTGAGAACATGAGGAATGGTCACCATCTAAATCTACAAACTGATAACGATCAGTCAAATAGGATCTGAGCCACAAGAGGGCAGTTCCCTTAATTCCTACTACCTTTTCTAATCTGTGAAGGAGAATACTATGATCAATGGTGTCAAAAGCTGCACTGAGGTCCAGTAACACAAGTATAGTGACGCAACCCTGATCAGAGGCCCATAGGAGGTCGTTTACTACTTTAACAAGTGCTGTCTCTGTGCTGTGATGAGGCCTAAATCCTGACTGATACAGTTCATTTATGTTATTTTTGTGTAGATGTGAACATAGCTGCTGTGATACTACCTTTTCCAAAATCTTGGAGATAAAGGGAAGGTTTGATATCGGCCTGTAATTAGAAAGCAGACAGGGGTCAAGGTCAGGTTTCTTGATTAGCGGTTTAATAACGGCTAATTTAAAGGATTTGGGGACATACCCACTACTGAGTGAACAGTTAATTACTTTCAACAGGGGTTCTATTATTGCTGGCTGATCTGTTTGAGAAAATGTGTCGATATAGGATCTAATATACAGGTTGACGATTTTGAAGAAGAGATGAGTGAAATTAGTTCCCTCGCTTCAAGGGGAGTAAAGTGTTCTAAGTTCTGATGTGATGTGGTTAGATCATCTGAATTATTTAAATTGTCTGTTTTCAAAGCCTGAATTTTTTGCCTAATATTTATGATTTTGTTATTGAAAAAGTTCATGAAATCCTCACTACTGCATGATGTTGTTGTGGAGATTTCTGCAGTGGTCTTGTTTTTAGTTAATTTAGCTATGGTATTAAATAAAAATCTCGGGTTGTTTTTGTTATTTTCTATAAGAGTGGAGAGATACGTTGATCTAGCATCACTGAGAGCTTTTTTATAGTTTAGGATGCTCTCCTTCCAAGCTATTTTGAATACTATTAACTTAGTTTGGCGCCATTTATGTTCGAATTTTCGAGCGGTTTGTTTTAAAGCACGTGTGTGGTCATTATACCAAGGAGCGAGTTTCTTATCTCTAATCATTTTCCTTTTAACTGGAGCTACATTATCTAAGCTATAACGAAGTGCTGACTCTTAAAAAAGGCTCTCGCCTGTTCGAGTTCTGTGAAGTCAGATGGCAAACTAATCAAAGTTGATAATTCTGGAAGATTATTGATAAAGCTCTGTGCAGTATTTGATGTAAATGTACGTTTAAGGTGGAAGCGCGGTGCTGTGCTGCATACATTATTACTATAACACGCTTTAATCGAGACAAGGTAGTGATCTGAGATAACTTCAGACTGTGGAATTGTGGTTATATTTTCTATACTTAATCCGAAGGATAATATTAAATCTAAAGTGTGACCTGCTTTATGAGTGGGTCCTACTACACACTGATTTACTCCTACTGAGTCCAGTATGGACCAGAATGCTGTTCTCAGAGGGTCTTCTGGATTCTCAAAATGAATATTAAAGTCTCCAGCAATTAACGCTTTGTCTACAGAAACAACAAGGTTTGAGAGGAAATCTGCAAATTCACAGAGAAACTCCGAGTACGGCCCTGGGGGTCTGTAAATGATGATTTGGCTGACTTTATGTTACTATAGAGAACTTCAAATGCATTAGATTTAAAACTGTGTTTTTGTACGAGAGACAGATTATCGTTATAAATAACTGTGACTCCTCCTCCTCTACCAGTTAGCCGAGGCTGGTGTATGTAGCTGTATCCAGGAGGACTAGCTTCATTTAGTCCTGTTTAATCCAGGTTTCTGTTAAACATAATATATCAAACTCCTGATCTGTGATAGTTTCATTAACAATAACTGCTTTAGATGCGAGAGATCTAATATTTAACAGTCCTAGCTTCAGATCAGAGTTGCCGGCTGCGCATTCAGTGTGGTCTGAGTTTGTGGTATCTATGTTAATTAAATTACTAAAACAGACTTTCTGAGTCTTTCTAACTTTATGTTTAGCTCGGGAAACAGACACAGTCTCAATATGATGAACCCTGAGTGACGACTCTCTGCAGCTAGCAGACGGTTGGTTTAGCCTGTCTGTCTGCTCCCTGGCCTTGGATCTGGATTGTCACTGATTAACTAGGCCTCTTCTGAGACTATGTGCTACAGTATACTACAAGAAATGAGAGCAGCACCTTCCCGAGTGGGATGGACACCGTCCCGCCCTAACAGGCCAGTTTTGCCCTCAAAGGTCTTCCAATTGTCTATGAAGCCCACGTTGTTTTCGGAGCACCACCTGGACATCCAGCAGTTCAGAGACCATAACCTGCTGTAAGCTATGTCGCCACGTCTCATTGGGATGGGACCAGAGCAAACTACTTCTTCGGACATCGCCTTCGCTATTTTAAACACCTCTGTAAAGTTACTCTTACTAACCTCTGACTGACGAAGGCGTATATCGTTAGCTCCAGCATGTACCACTATCTTAGAGAACCTATGCTGACCTAGAGCCCTAAGATTACCTGCTATGTCCGGTGCTCTGGCTCCCGGGATACACCTGACCACTGCCGCTGGCGCCCCTAAAGGCCTGGCTAATTTCATATGTCTCAGTATAGAGTCTCCTATAACCAGAGCTCCTTCAGGTTTCTCAGCGGGTGCATCACTGAGGAGAGCGAACCTGTTGGACACGTGAAGCGCAGAAGAGGTGTGCTAGTGTGCTAGTGGGGTGTGCTAGTGTGCTAGTGGGCTAGCCTTAGCGTTAGCTTTGGCTGAACGAGTATGCCGCCGAGTCGTCACCCACTCGCCCCGCTGTGAGGGCTCTACTGCCGGAGTCGGGGGCTGATTATCTCCACCTGTGGCACCCAGACTTTCCACTACAGGATTAACGCTGCTCTCGCGCTCTCTAACCCTCTCTAAAGTCTGGATGCGCTCCTCTAATGCTACTATGTTTTCTGTCAGGGTGCTAACTAACACACACCTATCACAAATAAAATTATCACTAATGACGGAGGAAGAATGTCTAAACATCCTGCACTCCACACACTGAGCGAGCTGAATGGTAGACATGATAACGTACCTTTGTGCCGCAGTTGTGATTATTTGGTGATGGATTCGCTTGTTGTTGGTCAGATGATACGCGCGTTCTCCCAAAAAGCGCAAAAAATCGGATAAAGTCCAGTAGTATTAAAGCGTAAAAATGGGAAAAATATATAATTATAAAAAACTAAACAAAATATAATCTAAAACGCTGTTCCAAACAGACGAGGAACTTTCGCGGGAACAATACGAAAAACAGGAAGCTACGTCACCAACAGGAAGCTAGAAGCCCTTTCTAGCTTCACGGCCTCTTGAAGTTGTCGCTATAGATTTTAGTGTGTTGGAACCTGCCTCTGATGGACGAGAGAATGTTTTGGTGGTAACGGATGTTTTCACCAAGTTTACACAGGCATTTCCTACACGTGATCTGAAAGCAGATACTACGGCCAAGGTCCTCCTCCGGGAGTGGTTTATGAAGTATGGTGTGCCTGAGAGGTTACATTCAGATCAGGGCAGAAACTTTGAGAGCGAGGTCATTCAGGAGCTTTGCAAGTTGTATGGGGTGAAGAAAACTCGCACCACACCTCATCATCCCCAGGGCAACGCACAGTGTGAGCGTTTTAATAGGACGCTACACGACCTTTTGCGCACCCTGCCACTGGAAAAGAAACGCAGTTGGCCTGAACATTTGCCAGAAATAGTCTATGCCTATAATGTAACTCCTCATTCCACAACAGGGCACTCACCTTACTACCTCATGTTTGGGGTACACCCGCACCTTCCAGTAGATGCCTTGCTAGGTCAGGAACAAGTGCTGGATAGAAAACAGGACTGGCTAGTGGTCCATCAGGAGCGTTTAAAAGAAGCGCACCATAGGGCAAAGCAGTATGCTGAGCAAAAGGCTGAAGAGATATTCATGAGCATGAGCAGGGCAAGGTATATTGTCCCCCTGTAGAAGTAGGTCAGCTAGTTTACCTACGTCACTGGCCACAGGGTAGAAACAAAATACAAGATGCTTGGGGTCCTACCATATACAGCGTTGTTGAGGTTCAGGGCAGTACACATACAGTAGAGCCAGTAGAGGGTGGTCCAACAAAGAGGATCCACAGAGCCAACCTTAGACCTTGTGCTGGCCCTGTTCCAGCTCCCAGGAAAAGAAGTAATGTTCCCATTACTATGACCACTCCATCTACTGAGGTTGCAGCAGAACTCCCAGATCTAGACCCAGAGTATGTGGTGTTGGAAGAAGCTACGTGCCTGGATCTGGACCAGCTAGAGGTGAAAGAGAGAGATGAAGTCCCTGATGAGAACAGTGAGGTCTCAGAATTCGTGGATCTTAGGGTACCTGAAGCCATTGTACCTTCTGTTACGGAAATGGTGTCTCAACCAGCTTTACATGCCCCGGTGAAACGTAGCAGATCTGGTAGGGAAAATAAGGTTAACGCACCCACTCCAGCACCACGCCGGAGTCAGAGAGCAAACGCAGGAGTGCATTCTAACCCACATCACATGCCTAAGTCAGCATGTAATGCCATAACATTAAGTCCTGTGGTACTGTCACAGCTGTTGACAAGTATGGGTGCTGCATTCTTTAGGGAAGCAGTAAATGAAGTAAAATGTGTGAGTTAAGTCACCGAGGACAATGACTGCCTCAAGATAACCTGTTCTTGAGTGAAAGCATTGAACAGTCAGTATTTTGAGGAAATTTCTACATTCATTGTTGTAAAGTACATTTTATACAAGTACTGTGAAATGCAAGCTTGTTAACAGTGGAATGTGTCATTTCTGTTGTTAAATCAGGAAGAGCCACCACAGTTATATTTGTATGTTTAGTGAACAGCTTTTTGTTTCTTTTTTATTTGCTGTTTGGTACTAGCCATTTTGGTTAGTTCTCCATTTCAAGTTTAGTTGTACTAGAAGCTGAGGCTCAGATGCACAGCCTCTCAGGTTGAACGACTTGAAGAACATTGAATGTGTTGGGACTGTGCTTATAGGGGAAAGTTCCCTGAGGCTATTTTATTTTTATTGAACCCCAATTTTTAATTTTCAGAATAAAAAAAACCCAAAAGTCATTTTTGTGTCCTGTGCTGGTTCACTTTCGCCAGGCTACACTAAAAAGAGCCTGTGTGTTTGTTTAAAAGAGCCTGTGGTTTAAGTTTGGAGAGTTTATATGCTTGAGTTTGTTTTCTGTTCATGTCTTGTTTGATTTTGTGATTAAAAGACTTTTTGTTAAGTAAAACACTCCTCCGCGCCTATTCTTGCCTTTTTTAAGCCCTCGGCGTTAACAATATCCCGGATGACCCTCAGTTCATGACATGTTTTCCAAATCACGACTATCGTTGCTCAATAATTCTCAATTTATTACACCGACAGCTTGTTGTTGCTGAGTTTTAGAAACTAAAAAAAAAACAAAAAAAACATGTATTTTCTGCTTTCCCCCCCAGTTCAGCATGTAGACTTTGGTGTGGCTGGATGCAGTGACTCAGATGATGAGTTTGTGCTGGAACATGATGATGAGGAAGTATTTCACTCAGATTTTAAAAAACAAGTTGTGGTGATGAAGTTACCTGAATTTGCAGACCCTATTAATTGGCCTGGTGCTTATGAACTCGGTGTCTCACAGCAAGAGCTCTGCAAACACGACATTGATCTAGTAGTGAAAGTCTACGAAAATACTTCAGAAGCTCTGGGTGAGTAAAGAGAGGAGCATCAGTGTAGTTTAAACACACCTACATTTATTCATTAGCTCAAAATATGTTAATTATTGCCTAGGTGAAGTGTAAATGTATTTTCTCCATTTATTATATTTTCTCAAATAGAGCATAAATACACACTAAAAAATGCTGGGTTAAAAACAACCAAAACTGGGTTGTTTTTAACCCAGCTGCTGGATAAATATTGGACCAACTACATGCTGGGTTAATTTAACCCAGCAAAATGGGTTATTTATTTAACCCAGTAAGAGGGGTAATATATTCAATCCAAATGCTCGGTCATATTTAACTATAATGCTGAGTTAATTCTACAAATAGTTTATTATTATTTTTATGTTTTACATGTCTATGGGTAAAACAGTTTAAACAGTTAAACGAAGCTGACACAGCCACTGAATACACCGGTGAACTTCAGGGGAGGGGCGGTCTTGTCTGTGATGTTAGCTGTCACTAGCTAATCCAACTCCAACCCAGCAAGCTGGGTTAAAAGAAAGTACCCAACTCCCTGTAAATAACCCAGCAGAGGCAACCCAGCGTTTGAGTAGTAAAAACAACCCAGCATTATTTAGTGTGTATAAAATATTAATATATATTACATTTGCATTTTGGGTTTAAGTTGTAGGATATAATAAATCCTCTTCTAAAATGGATGTGCAGGTGGTGTACACTCTCAAGCTGCTGAGCTAATATATTCTTCTGTATTATTATTATTGTTGTTGTTGTTGTTGTTGTCCACAGACATTCCCCAAAACTCCATCTATCCCAGAGATAATGTGAGACTCGGTAGAAAAAGCACACTCATCTGTCATTCAGCACGTTTCTTTCCTCCTCCTGTCCACATCACCTGGACCAGAAACGGTGTAAATGTGACTGATGACGCTACACTCAGTCAGTTCTACCCGAATGAAGACGACACCTACAACCAGTTCTCCCACCTGCCCTTCACTCCGCAGGAGGGAGACATTTACACCTGCACGGTGGAGCACAAGGCCCTGGAGACGCCCGACACCAAGACATGGGGTGAGACGACATACTAAAAACCTGCCAGAGAAAATACATCAACTGTCCACCAACTAAACAAATAATAAGCAACTTAATGTTACTAAATGCTATTAAATACACATTTTATTAAACGTACAAGTGCCTGCTCTAACACAACTGTGTGTGCATGTGTGTGTAGAGGTGGATGTTGAGCTCCCCAGTGTGGGTCCGGCTGTGTTTTGTGGACTGGGTCTGGCTGTAGGACTGCTCGGAGTCACTACTGGAACTTTCTTCCTCATCAAAGGAAACCAGTGTAACTGAAATTAAAGCTCCCAATAAAGCTCTGAAGATCTACAATCTCAATAAATTCATTTATACAGTTCCTTAACTGTATCTAATAAATTGATAAAATGAATATTAGTGAAAAAGTATCTCACATAAATAATACCACGTGTAATAAATGTAATACATTTGCATTTTAAACTGCATTAGTAGATATTATAGGAGTCATACAGGCCCCTTTATGCATATTGAATATAATTTTTGTGTGTTTATTTTTTTTTCCTGTAACAAACATGCACAGTCACACACACAGACATGACATGAGATATTCAGTTCATATGATATAAACGCAAAGTTTACAAGTCAGCCTACATAAACTCACCTCTGAATATAATAATCCCCATGTTTATGCCCCAGCCAGTATGGAACGCCAAAGTGTTCAAAATTAAATAAATAAATAACTCTATGAATAAATAAGGTACAGATATGCAATATGAGAATGATATTGTGAAATAATGGAACACATTGTGAATTATTATTGTGAAATATATTGCTCTCTGCTATATAAATTTACTTATTATTTTGAAATAATATTTAATTGTTATTTTTCCCAATAACAGAGATTACTGCTTCCTCTTGTGGATATTTTATTATTTCCCCAGTTACACAAGTAGATAAAGATGTGGGTGGATGCTCCGAATCATTGAGTAGTGTTGTAAGAACATGAAGATTAAAAAAATAAAAAATATGGTGAAGGAGTTGCCTGATTTTGCTGACCGTATAGAATGAGCTTCTCTCTATATGCTCAGTATTTTAGTTCCTGAAGCTCTGAGTGAGTAATAAGAGGAGCATCAATATGCAGATCCCCAACGTCATACGACCTTCGCACATTATTCTGCACATTGTCTTAACCATAACTGGACATGGTTCTACATTCCACTTCAACCCTTATTTATTTTATTAGATTTTATTATTGTAGTATTTTTTTATGTTCATATTTGATTCTATTATTTTATTTTTTATTACTCTATAATTTGTACATCATGTAAATTTTAAATTCTTTTTACAGGTAAAGTTTTTTTTTTTCCATATTGTTCTATATTTCTAATTTGTAAAAAAAAAAAAAAAAAGAAGAAAAAAGTATAATTTCTCATATAAGCATTTCACTTCATATCCTACTGTGTATGACTGTGTATGTGACAAATATGTGCCATTTGTTTCCTAATATATTTAAATATATTTAACTTTTGTTTTTCCATTGTTCTGCCGTAGTGAATTTCATATTATATATATATATATATATATATATATATATATATATATATATATATATATATATATATATATATATATATATATCTTTAAAAAAGTTCCTGAACTGTATGTAATAAAATAATGAAATGTATATCAATGACAAATCTTACAGCATTTGTAATAACTGCCAGTGCACAAAGCAAGGTCTATACATTTCCATCCATCCACCTTTGGGATGATTTAGACCAGAGACTGCAAGCCACGCCTTCTCGTCCAACATCAGTGTGTCTGACCTCACAAATGCACTTCTGGAAGAACAGTCAAAAATTCCCATAAACACACTCCTTAACCTTCACGAAGCCTTCACAGAAGAGTTGAAGCGGTTATAGCTGGAAAGGGCCAACATCATATTAAACCCTGCGGATTAACTATTGGATGTTACTCAAGTTCGTATGCATGTGAACAGTGACGGCTGGTGCAAAAAAAGTTTTGGGGGGGCGCAAACAAAATTAAAAATTAAACTTTTAATACTCGCCTGTAAATAGGCATTTATCAGGTGATTGCGCATCATTACTACTAGTATAAAGTAAAGTCCTGACTCACATCGCATCCAGTCAGCAGCTCCGCTCGCCGTAAGAAGTGCTGGAAAAGACTCGTTGAGAATCACATGGTCCAATCACATGAGCCCAAATATTTAAAAACAACATTGATTTGCTAAGAACAAAAGTGGGAGGGTTCAGGGCGCACAGTGCTCCGCCCCAAGGGTGATTTGACAAAATCCAATCAGAGCTCAGCCTCAGGTCAGATACTTTTCAAAAACGTACGTGCCTACATAGACACTCGTTTGTCCGGCGCCCCGCGTACACCAACACAAATGAACGGAATACAGTTTAGATTTTTTTAAATTGCAAATAAATTATATTCAGAAACACAGCGGAATATTGTGACTAAATGACTTTATTTCATTATTAAAATAAATAATTATTATGTTAAATAATTACATGTTAAAGGAGCATTCTTCTCTGCCTAACTTTAAGGGGGGCGCCGCCCCTGCGCCCCCTATTGACCGGCCGCCACTGCATGTGAAGGCAGACGAGCTATACGGAAGTTTGTACAAAGAAAACAGAAATCAATCAGTAATACATTATTACAAATTTTTGCATAAATATAAACAGCGCATTACACTCACTTGTACTCACTATAACCCCTTACGTCAGCAGTGTGGCATGTTTTGTTTGTTTATCTGCCAGGTTAAATATTGTGCTAACACTCTACTGTTTGTACCAAAATCCAGCACCCACTTCACATACGTTCTATTGTATACATTGTTATATTTATTGTATTTTAGTGCAATCGTCTTCTGTTTATTCTTTTGTTTATTATTACGTTTCTTATTGCTGCTGGTCTCCTACTGTATCACTACAATGACACTATGGTCTCTTTACTGTATCTCTATATCTTTATCTTTATCATGCTGATAACGAGCAATACAAACCTATCCACATGTAGTGCATAATGAAATATGCAATATTACAAATTGTTAATAATTTCTTTGAACATCACATTTTAAAATGTAAAATGTCCCAGTTTATCGGTTAGAAATTATACTTTAGCTGACCTGTACTGGTGCACGGTTTACTTTCCACAAGTAACTAGAAATGTTAACAGGATGTATTGAACCTTGGTTAAATGTGAAATGTAAGGTGGTGACTGATGACGCAGTGTCTCTGCAGCGTGTGATTGGTCCGTTTAATAACACTGAGTGAGTGAGTGAGTGAGAGAGTGAGAGAGTGAGTAACGGCACACGGACTTCTCTCAGTCTTTCACAGTCAGAGATGAAGGCAAAGCTGTGGCTCTGTCTCCTGGTGGAGTTATTCATGCCGGACACAATAGGTATGTTTATTTATAGTTTCAATTCTGGAGTATTGTTGCAAAATCATCTAAGAAATACAGTATGATAAAATGAAATGTGTGGAGCAAACTGGGTTTACTGGGGGAGCGTAAATAAAGAGTAAGGACTAAATAGCTCTGATGTGTCTGTAATAATGATGTTTATTTGTTTATTTTCCTCTTATAGGTGGATTTTACTATGAGGTGAGATCGCAGTGCATTCACAGCTCCAGAGATTTAAGTGATATGTTTTTTTTTTCATATTCGAATTTTCAACAAGATTAGGGTCATCTCGTTTAACAGTACAGTCGGCAAGTTTCAGGGCTACACTGAGTATGGCATTCATAATGCAGAGAGATTTAACAATGACACAGCCACCTTGGAAATAATGCGAGCTGTTTTGAATGACATCTGTAAGCAGAATGTACGGAACTTCTACCCAACTACAAATGATCCATCAGGTGAGCCATGATTTCATTTTTTAAATGACTAATTGCAATTATAATTAAAGTTACATGATATGAAACGTTAAATAATATGTATAATATGTATTGACACAGAAACGCGTGTGAATGTCTGTGGTGCTGTGGTTTATTTCTGCAGTTGAGCCCGAGGTTGAAGTGAAGTCGGTGAAAAAGTCAGACGGGTCACATCCTGCGATGTTGATGTGCAGCGCTTACAGCTTTTTCCCTCCACACATTAAACTGACTTGGCTGAGAAACGGTAAAGAAGTTGATGGAGGTTTGACGTCCACAGAGGAGATGGCTGATGGAGACTGGTACTATCAGGTCCACTCACATCTGGAGTACACGCCTGAACCTGGAGAGGAGATCTCCTGTGTGGTGGAACACGCCAGCTTCAGTAAACCCATGAGCTATAAGTGGGGTGAGTCTGATCACATCAAACTAAACTGAAGTAAAAGACATATTTGTGAAACAGGGAGCAAGTGATTTTGTTTAATTCTTTGTTTCTCCTTTAAATGTTGTTACCCCACAGACCCCTCTCCTCCTGCATCAGATAAGAGTAAGATCGCTATCGGGGCATCAGGTCTGGTGTTGGGGCTCGTGCTTTCAGCTGCTGGATTTATCTACTACAAGAAGAAATCCTCAGGACCTTACTGAGGTGAAGATCTTCCATCAAAACCAGTACAGTGGAATCTTGGATTACGAGCATAATTCGTTTCGGAAGTGGGCTTGTGTTCCAAAACACTCGTAAACCAAATCATAATTTCCCATAAGAAATAATGAAAATTCAAATTATTCGTTCCACAGCCCCAGAAAATAAATACATAAAAATAAATAAAATATAAAACAAATTAATCTGCACTTTACCTTTAAAAAAGAACAAATAAATCCTGACAGATAAGTGTTTCCGTTGGTGTGCGGAGGCGCCGTGTGTGTGTGGTGTGTGTGTATATGTGTGTGTGGAATTAGCCCCTTCCCTCGCCTTGTTTTACACAGTAACACTCCTCCTCCCTCTCCCCACCTCGCTTTTTAAGATTATTCCAAAAAGTAAATTATGGAAATGTGTACGAGATGTTAGAAAATTGTGTATAAATCATAGTTACATAAATCTGAATCATTGAATTCTTTAAAAATGTATTAAATTCTACACAATACCTTTGACAGTTTAGTAGGTACAATGCAGTATGATTGCAATTACATTGCAGCATTAGTGGTTTATAGAGCAGAGTGTATAAGTCAAAGGAAACACACTACTAGCACACACACTAACACACATACTAGCATATGCATGTACAATACTGTGCAAAAGTCTTGACTTTTCTCACTGCTTCCAAAAAAAACGACTTTCCTGTATTTTTAATGTAACCTTGAGGAATTGTTCTCCACGCTTACTGAAGGATTTTTTGGGTATCATTTTTGGCAAGATTTTGCCTCTCAACTCAGAGTAGTCACTGTACCTTGAAAGTTTCAGAGGAATGTTTTCATTCGTTAAGCCACACAGGACCTATGTATTATTCAACCATAAAGACATCTAACTTCAGACATGAACCAGTAAGAAACAGGTGCAGATGATGACGGATGATCAGGCCGGTGATTAGTATTACAGCTAGTCCCCGACTTATGGACAAGTTCCAGTCGGATTTGTTCTTAAGTCCAACAAAGTGAATCTCACTCACTCACTCATCATCTATACCGCTTAATCCTGTATTCAGGGTCACGGGGGGCCTGGCCTATCCCAGGAGACTTAGGGCACAAGGCGGGGTACACCCTGGACAGGGTGCCAATCCATCGCAGGGCACAGACACACACACATACACTCACTCAAACACTCATTCACACACTACGGGCAATTTGGGAACGCCAATTAGCCTATCCTACATGTCTTTGGATTGTGGGAGGAAACCGGAGTATCCGGAGGAAACCCACCAAGCACGGGGAGAACATGCAAACTCCATGCACACAGAGACGGGAATCGAGCCTGGCCGGGGATCGAACCCGGACCCTGGCGGTGCAAGGCGACAGTACACACTACACCACCGTGCCGCCACAAAGTGAATCTTTGACACAAATATAGAATGTAAACCATACCAGTCCACTTGAGTAAATCTCTGTCTCTGATTTTCTGACATTAGGATTATTCACCATCAGGACAGCTTTACAGGACAGCTATTTTCTATCATCGTGCTCCCGGACTGATTTTTTTTAAAACTGGTGAGGTGACTCATTTCTCCTGCACCCCACATGCACACACATACAATATACCAGACTTTAGACATTTTACACATTCACTTACACACTGAGAATATTGTATATAATTGTAAATATTGGTATCTGGTGAGCTGGAGTGTTTATTTTTTATATACAATACATGCGTGTATGATGCGCCATATACAAACATGAAACACTTGCACACACTTATATATAAAACAGTCAAACATTCACTATATAGCCAAAAGTATTCGCTTGCCTGCCTTCACATGCATATGAATTTGAGTAACATCCAATTCATAGAGTTTTCATAGGATGTTAGCTCCGCCCCATTTGCAGCTGTATAACAGCTTCAACTTTAACAAAGGCTTTTCACAAGGTTTATTTTGAATATGGGAATTTATGTTCATTCGTCCAGAAGCGCATTTGTAAGGTTAGACACTGATTCTCTCTGTCTCTGAGCCCAACTCCTGAAAAACAACCACACATTAGTTCCAACATGACAGCGCACCAGTGCACAAAGCAAAGTCCATAACGACATGGATGAGCAAGTTTAGTGTGGAGGAACATGACTGACTTGCAACTCGGCAGAACACCATTGGGATGAATTAGGGCAGAGACTGCAAATGTTTGTAGGTCTGGGGTCTACATGTGCTGCTGATGGTTGTCACATAAACAACCCTTTTTACACTGTATCTTTTGGCACTTTGCAGCCTGTTGCATTAAAAAAAAAGTTCCCATTTCTTTCATTTAATTCATATCATTTAATTTTGTTTCATATGAAGAAATATAGGGAGGGGATCAAGATTTCTTTTGCACAGTTTTGTATTTTTAATGCAGTTGGTTCTATGTAAATGTCCTTCTTTGACAAGAAACATTAAGATGTTTAAATCTTAAACTTAATATTAATTGCATTTTGATTTACAATTTGAATTTGAAATTTTGCAAGAACTGTGATAAATGCACTGTGTACATTATTTGTGCGTGTCTTCATGCAGTGCTACCCTGATTATGGTACTGTATAAACATCTTATTAGACACTTCTCTGTGTTGAAACCCAGCTATAAGAAAAGAGTCAGATGAGCACAGTGGCATGTTTTACATAACCTCATGCTGAAGTGGCTCATTCTTTTTTACTTTTAGACTTTTGCCTGGCTGGATGGACACTTTTTTCAATTGTGAAATTAAGTTTAATGATTACACAACATTTATATATTTGTCTTTCAATTGCATTAAAAATAATATTTTCTTTTTGTATGTTAGTATGTTTTTTCTGCAAGTCATAAATCGTGTGCTTCGGCGCAATTCTGGATTACATGCAGATTGGATTGTAATAGAAAATGTGTTATTGAAATAAATAATTATACATTCATTATTCATTATAATAGTGAATCAAACTCTTTCTTAATTGTCTTACTCTTCAACAATTTAAGTGTTGTTTCATTCACATTCATCACAGAGTTAAAGAAGAAAATGTGAAAAATAATGAATAAACAGTTGCGTTTAATAGTTTGTGTAAAAAGCAAAGAATGTGGATGTGCTGGATTAAGTGCTATTTTATGCACTGTTGAGACTGAAAGACATGTTGTTAATATAAAGCGAATTTGCTCTGATTCATGTAAAATCTTTGCAAGATTTTTTTTTTTTTTTTTTTTTATCGTTTATTTGCAAATGATTTCTTGGGTGGTACAGCAGTGTAGCTGCAGCCTCACACCTGCAAACATACAGTACAGGTTGTTAGATGTAAGAGTGTCCATGTGTGTAAAAAAGAAAAAAACAAACGCTGGAACAATGTACATGTTAACCTTTCTGATTTCTTTTACTGTAATCTGCAGTAAAATGTATATATTCATATAAAATTCAAACATTCCCATTATATAACAGAGCTTAAAATTGCAAGATGCTGTATATGAAACCAAACATGTAAATAATACAGTGCATGATAACAACATACAGTAGCACATACAGTAACATGACACCATACTTACATTATAATAATAGTAACATTCTCTAGTAACATATATATATATATATATATATATATATATATATATATATATATATATATATATATATATATATATATATTGCGGTAAACATCTATATATAAATGCCATTTTTAAAACAGAGGTAGCTATTGTGCCCTCTACTCAGTTGAAAAAAAAAAAAAAAAAAAGGAATTTGAAACAGCAGTGCGCCCATCTCCTTTCACTGTTAGCCTCATCCAAAAAAATTAGAGGAAGCTTCTGATATTTTAAATAAATTTTGCACACGGTATTGAGGAACCTATTGTTTCCAGGCTGTGATCATTATTTTAGCTCTCTTCCCTACAGAAAGGGGAGGAGTTATAAAGTTTGATGGTCTATTACAAAAACAGCCTTTTTCCACCTTAGAAATATTACCAAGCTTAGGGACATTCTATCCGTATCTGATGCAGAAAAGCTGGTTCATGCATTCATGACCTCCAGACTTGACTACTGTAATGCATTACTAGGTGGTTGTCCTGCATCCTCAATAAACAAGCCAGATCACGGAAATATTATCATATAACCCCAATTAAATTAATTAATTTGATATACTGGTCTATTATAAAAAAAATAAAGAATATAATATAATATGTGGTTGCTAACGCTAGCAACCTAGCTAAATGCTAGCGTCATGCTGGCACTACAGTTAACAGTTTAGCTTTCATTCATCACTTCACCACCTTCTACAAAGAAAGCTAAAAATCTCAGACATTTTTGCAGTTTCTTTCATACACAGGTGGGGTTCTTTGGTTTGGCTAGCTAGCAGCCATTGTCAGATAAACTGCCCAGGCTGAAAGTTCGAGTGTAACACGGTAACAGTAATAAATGTTACATATAGTGAACAAATTCAGTCATAGGTGAGTGAAAGTGTGTATACAGACCTTATATTTGACATTTACATTTCCTCTTAAATGCGTGAGGAGGAAGAAAAAAAGACACGAAGCTGACACAGCCACTGAATACACCGGTGAACTTCGGGGGAGGGGCGGTCTTGTCTGTGATGTTAAGTGTCACTAGCTAACCCAACTCTAACTGGGTAAAAAACAAAAAGTACCCAATTCCCTGTAAATAACCCAGAAAAATTACCCAACAGAGGCAACTCAGCGTTTGAGTAGTAAAAAAAATAACCCATTTTTTAGTGTGTACGCTAATTCTTGTCTTTTCCATCTGTTTTTCCTTTTTTCTACACATCCCGAGGCAACTGGAGATTGCGCCAGCTCCAGTAGGCAGAGGCCAACCCTGTGAAGATCTTGAGGCATCCAGAGATGGACCACCTCCAGCTGGAGTCTGCTTCATGATGGTTCAGATCTACACATGCTGCTCCTGAGCTTTCAGTGATCCGGATCCCCCTCTGTTCTCTGCACCTGCTGACTCATCCCTGTGCTGAGCTAGACGTCATGATAACTTGGACAACTTTTGTTATACTTAACATCCAGCAGCCTAACACACATTATATAATCCGTTATATAATTTCCGTTATCCGTTATCACCCAAATGAGGATGGGTTCCCTGTTGAGTCCTCTCAAGCTTTCTTTCTTATTGCCATCTCAGGAAGTTTTTCCTTGCCACCGGTGCCCTCGGCTTGCTCATCACTCACTCATACACACTTCCATACATTTTCTTTTAATTTTGTGAAGCTGCTTTGAGACAATGACTATTGTTAAAACCTCTATATAAATAGGATTGAATTGAATCGAATGGTTTTTGAAGGAAAGACCTCCAACATTCTGCAGGAGACAGACTGTGCGCTGTGTGTTTGTGTGTGTGGTGTTTATTAAGCATGTATGAACATGTTGATATTGGTTGCAAAAAATCTTGTGATATGAAAATGGAAGAGAAAGAACATCTAAACATTAGCCAGGTGATAGCCACAGAGACAAGCTGCTATTTTAAAATCTCTTTTTACAAGCATCCAAAAATGGAATGCACTTGTTTTTGGGTGCATGTGTTCAGGATTGAAGAGATTGGTGATATGTCACACATCCAAGTAGTGTATAGCTCAAATTAATGTAGACTCTCAGGGCTTTAAAAAATTGCAGTCTTTCTCTCTCTACTCGTAACAGGCTCCAGTCCCTCTTTGACCACAGAGCTGCATGATCAGCAGCATGATAAATGAAATAATGTTTTATGAAATGATATCTTTCTTTTTCCCGATAATGAAGATGTAATGATATTCCTCCATCATGATTGGCTCATGGGTAAGTTTGATTAAACAGTATAGACTTTTAAGTCTGGTGTGGTGGTTATGGTTTCATTTCCTTGTTGCCATAGTTTCAAAACTAAAGCAATTGTTTGGCGTTATGTTTGCTGTGTATGCTTGGAACATTAGTCATGCACAATGATCCCAAATGTTTGCACAATCACTTTACTTGTTCTGCGTAGGATCAGGAAGTGTCAAATACATCTGATATGTACAGAAGTGCTTTGCTGCAATGCACTGCAAAAATAAGTTCATAAATACATATATAAATAAATAAAAATCCGCATTTTGTTAGTACAAGAAGGGTGTCTAGTTATTAGCATCTTGTTGTAAAATCTTTACTATGTAATGACGTGATACTTGTTTAGAAACAATGCATTCAGCACGTTTGTTGAAATAGCAAAACAGTCCCACAACTAACAGATCTATCAGGCATAGTTTTGGGCTAATAGGGATAGTTTTTGGTGTGAAAATTATCTCAGTCAACTCCATCTGGAGTTGAGTCAGTTGCATGAAGAGCAGAGTCCCTTGCTCTTGTAGCAATACACTGCATGCTGTGTTGGGAGACAGCTCTGTGAATGTCCAGCTGAATAGAAAGCTGCGATGCTTGAAGCTGGTTGCCATGCGTCTGTCACCATGCGGTACAATTCTTAGCAAATGTTGTCCTCCCAGACGACCAACTACCCCACTGGCAGCAGAGCCATTAATAAAATGCAGATGCAGGTCAACAGTTTCATTTAAAGTGTGTTAACATTAAACATCAGAGTTGTGATATCAGTGACTTTGGTTGTGGCATGGCTGTTGATGTAATATTTCAGAAACTGTTCACACTCAAAAGTCTTTGGGGTTAACACGTAACGGTGCAGAGAAAAAAAAATCCAGCAAGCCTAAAATTCAAATTTATTTTATTTGTATAGGACTTTTATCAATTGTGATTGTTGCAAAGCAGCTTTACACAATCAAAAAGTAATTATGGAAGTTTGTATAAAATGTGAATGTGTATGAATCAAAATGTCCAGATTGTTCCTGGACATTTTTGGATTTGTGGATGCTGTTGGTGGAATTCCCTGAGGAGGTTTGGATCGAGGATGTCTGACTGTGGGACCCAGCTCCTCTCCTCAGGGCCATACATTTACATTTACATTTACATTTAGGCATTTGGCAGACGCTCTTATCCAGAGCGACTTACAAAAAGTGCTTTAAAGTTTACATCACTGGAAAGATACTTACACTGGGTTAACTAGGTCAATAATAAGTGCCGTTAGTCTAACACAACTGGGAAGAGGTTTTTTTTTTTTTTCTTAGTCCAAGTACTGGAGAAACAGATATGTCTTGAGTCGTTGTTTGAAGATCGTCAAAGTCTCTGCTGTACAGACATCTAGAGGAAGTTCGTTCCACCACCTAGGTGCCAGAACAGAAAAGAGTCAGCCAGGAGTGAGTTTGCAGTAGTCCAGTCTTGAAATAACAAGGGATTGAACAATCACCTAAGTAGCCTGTGAAGAAAGAAATGGGCGAATTCTTCTGATATTGTAAAGAAGAAATCTTCAAGAGCAAGTAAGGTTAGCAATGTGTGGGGAAAATGACAGATGATTGTCCATGGTTACCCCAAGATTGCGGGCAGTGGCTGAAGGAATGATTTGATTGTTGTCCAGGGATATCACAAGATCTTGACCTGGGGATGAGTCACCAGGGATGAACAACAGTTCGGTTTTACTCAGATTGAGCTTCAGCTGATAAGCTGCCATCCAGGATGAGATGTCTGCCAGACATGCTGAGATCCGCGTGGAAACCTGAGTGTCAGAGGGAGGAAATGAGAGAATAAGTTGAGTGTCATCTGCATAACAGTGGTATGAAAATCCATGCGATGATATGACCTTACCAAGAGACCGGGTATAGAGGGAGAACAGAAGGGGGCCAAGTACTGAGCTCTGTGGGACACCAGTATAGAGTCTACATGGGGCAGATGTACTGTAGATCCCCTCCATGTCACCTCATACAACCTATCTTCTAGGTAAGAAGCAAACCATTGCCACGCTGTTCCACAAATTCCAAGGCTTGTAAGAATAGATTATTCTTTTCTGATAGATAATTCCTTTGTGATGACTGCAGCAAGGGTAGGGAAGGTTGAGAGGCGGAGGAATGCACTGAAGAAAAAGGCACGAAGATCAGTAGGAGCGAGATGGATTACATGTGTGTAAATTAGAAAGAGGATGGAGGAAAGGTGTAGTTGGAAGGAGTAGAGGTCGGGAAGGTAGAGAAGTGTTTAAATGTTTAGGGTCAACTGTCCAAAGCAATTGGGAGTGTGGTAGAGAAGTAAAGAAGAGAGTGCAGGCAGGGTGGAATGTGTGGAGAGGAGTAGCAGGAGTGATCTGTGACAGAAAGGTATTGGCAAGAATGAAAGGGAAAGTTTACAGATCGGTACTGAGACCAACAATGTTGTGCAGTTTGGAGAGAGCTGGATGTGGCAGAGCTGAAGATGCTGCGGTTTGCTTTGGGTGTGACAAGAATAGACAGAATTAGGAATGAGTATATTGGAGGGCAGTGCAGGTAGGACAGTTTGAAGATTCTTCTCAAAGTTCTGATTCTTTGTTTAGTTCCCTGTCTTATTTCTTTCTTTACTCAATTAGTTTATCATGTTTTGTTTCTAATATTAAGTAGCTGTAATACCTCTGTTACAACCACTTAGATCTTAAATTCATAGGTGAAAATGTAAAAAATTTAGTAACGCAGTAGGCTGGCACCAGAACATTGGCAAGAGATCCAACGTGTTGGAGGATGGCATGGAGCCTCTGTAGATTGTTATGTCTCGCGCATTCCATGGGTGCTTCATTGGCTTAGGATCTGGAGAGTTTTGAACCTGGGTTGGCCTTGGACTCATGGGTGCACAGGTGGCTGTGGTGCACTGGGTGTTCTGGAGGGCAGGGGTTCAGTGGTTAAGGTGTTGGACTATGGTTTGCAAGGTCCCAGATTCAAACCTTACCACTACCAAGTTGCCACTGTAGGACCCTTGAGCAAGACCCTTAACCCCCACCTGCTCAGAAGTGTACTGCGATATTAGTCGCTCTGGATAAAGGTGTCTGGCAAATGCTGTAATGTAAATGGTACATACTGTACATATATATATACTGTATACTATCCTCTATTTGTTAAGCAAAAACTAATTGTATGGCAAATTTTGCACAAAATCCTACATTTGGCAGAATCACCACTCATCACCCTGAAAAAGTGATTCTTTGTGAACTCTGAAGCAGAAGACTTGCAGCATCTCCTAGGTACAGATGATAGAGTAATATTTACATTTACACCAGAGACCATAAAGTTTGGTTCTTGTTAGCATTTCAAAACTAGAGCCACTGTTTGGCTTCATGATCATTATGGTTGGCTGGCCCATAAGCTTAGTCATGCTTATCGAGCTGTGTAAAATTTCTTGTTTTTGTTGATAAAGTGTCACCAGATATGTTCAAGTGCAGCAGAACGGGAACAGCCTGACGCAAAAGTTTACCTCTGAATCACCAAAATAAGGAAAATGTACACTTTGAAGTGGCTTAGTTTATATTACTTAGTTTATTACTTAATATTCTGATGTGGCTAACTTAAATTAAATCTGAAATATATTCTCTGTAATATTTTTTCACAGAAATATGACAAAGGATGACATCCTTTGTCATCAGAACCATTCCATCGAAGGTTCTGCTCTTAATGGTGGCACAAGCAGTTTTTTTTCAAGGAGTCATAATAAAATTATATATTATAAATAATATGATAAATTTAATAAATTAAATGATTATTTCTAAACTGTCTTTTCTGTTGCCACACGGTCCCTCACCTGGTATTACAGTGCATGTTATATGAGGAACTGAAACCATTTAGGGTGCAAATATTCAAAAGTAGAGAGAAAAAATAGGAAGTGTTTTAGGAGGCGATATAATCACAATCATCACATATTATTAAACAGAAATTCTCCTAAAATACCTGTCAATGTAGGTGTTATTAGAATGTATTCATCAATTTCCTTTTAAACCATACTTCAAATGTCACATATGAGGATAACACCGCAGAGAGATTTACCCATGACGCAGACTTCATGAAAAGAGAACGAGGGCTACCGTGGAAGAATTGTCACAGTCACATTCACAATTCCAGGAACTGCTACGCACTCAGGAAAAGGCCAGAGCTTCCTCTACACCGCAAAAGTTAATTATTTTGTTATTCCAGTATTTACACAAAAGTATCCATGTTGTCTCGGGTTTACATCAAATATCTACATTTGCCATCTAGTGGCCACATAATATGTAAAGCAGTTTAAAAGGAAACAACATACTGCACATATTGTACTGTACTTAGGCTTTCGACAATTTAAAGTTAAAGTTTAATAAATGTGTTTTCTCTGATATTGAACATTTTTATAATTTGTTTTTTCGTTTGTGAATCTATTGTGAACTCTTGCTGGAGTAATATGCAGAGCTGGCTGTAGGTAAAAGGTGTTGTAGTTCCATCCATCATAGTGAAACTTATTAAATTTGCCGTATTTGTCAGTGATAAGATCCTGGAGTTTGCTTTTAAAAACTTACTGTAACTGTTAGGAACCTCCACTAGAGGTCACTGTTCATGTCTGTCCGTCTGTGTAGTTCTTGTGGGTTGACTCAGTTTCCCAGAAGGCACCTCAGTCAGGTGATGAGTGCTCACCTGAACTGAGGTGCCTCATTAAAGTTTCTATAAATAGCAGTTTGTTCTGGGAAACTGGGTCGAGCATTGTTTGTCTGTTTGTTTGTTTCTTTGTCTGTATGTTTGTTTGTGATTGTTTTTGTAACTACTGTCATGTGGGCATTCCTTTTTTATTGTTTCTTTGAGTTTATATTTTAGTTATATTGTTTTACCTTTGTTCTTCTAGAGGGCTCTACTGTTTGTTTTCCTTATGTTCCTTGTGTTAGTGGATTCATGGAGCTGTCCTGTTTCATGTTTAGTTAGTCTGTGTCTCCTCCTGTGTACAGTGTAAGTACTGTTCTGTGTCTTCCCAGTGTTGGTCTTCTTGTGTAGTTCTTTGTCTGTTTAGTTTTGTGTAGCCACATGAGGGCCTAGCCGCTAGCAGGGTTAGCCGCTAGTAGGCCTTGATTGCTAGTAGGGTTAGCCCCTAGTAGGGTTAGCCTCCAGTAGGCTAGCCTCTAGTGGGATTGACTGCTAGTGGTTCTGGTCGCTAGTAGGTTAGCCGCTAGTTTGGAATAGCCTCATGTGTGCTTTGCCTTTTGTGTTCAGTTCCCCACTATCAGGTCAGTACTAACCCGGTTAGCCACTAACCCCTTTAGATACTAACCTGGTTAGGTCAGCATCCAGTGTCCCCAGCATTCCATGTAGCTACTAACCCAACTAACCACTAACCCAGCCAGTCTAGTCCCGTCTCTAGTCCCGTCTCTAGTCTCTGTGCTCCTGGTCCTGTCTCTAATCTGTGTTCTGTCCCATGTCTTGTCCCGTCTCTCCAGCCCTGTCTCTCCTGTCTAGCCCTGTCTCTCCTGTCTAGGCCTGTCTCATCTCTAGTTCCCCTATGTGTCTTAGTTAGCTTCAGCTCCATGTTTCCTCATCCCCAGTTCTCTGTCGGTTCCCTGTGTCAGCTCCTGGTTCCCTGTGTCCAGTTCTTGTCCCTGTGTTAGGGTGCCGTTCCCTGTGTTTTTCCTGAGCCCTAGTTTTAGTTTGAGTTTGTTGTTTTGGTTCCTTTGTTTGTTTGTGTCTGTTTTTAGTTTGTTGATAATAAAGACTCTTTCTGTTTAAAACCCCTCTGCCTTCATGCCTACCCATATGCCCACGGCAACAACATCAGCCGGTCTAGCCAGCACCACCAGCTAGACCCATGACAGTAACTGGGTAAATTCTTTATACAAAAAGATAGATACTCTAGAATGAAGCCCATCATTACTCATTGGGAGAGTGAAAGCAAGTCACTGGAATATATTAATAACAAAAAAGCATTTAAACTGTTTTAATTGTTATTTATATTTCTTTACTACTCAGCTATAGTAGCAGTTAATTAACTTACATTTTTATTTGTACCTAATTTGTTGTACACAGTTTTTTTTTTTTTTTTTAATCCATAATTTCACACTCCAGTCTAGGTGGTGGCAATGCACTGTCTATCTGGCTTTGCCAAACGGCATAAGAACTTGATAAGAAGAAGATGAAGTAGAAGACGTCTGAAGTAACTGAAGTAAGAGAGAAGTGATGATGTTGTTGTGGAAATGGGCAAGTGAAAAAGTTGTTCATTTACGTTACATATATCAAACCCCAAATTTGTTTCTGTTCTTTTTTGCACATTTGGACACAGTCCAATGGCTTAACCACTGAGGAAGGAAGAAGTATATGCTAGATATGGCACTAAAACTTTACTGACCATGATTTGCAAAAAAACATAATCATATGATTGTTCTCCAAGTTTCTCAACTCCAAAAAGAAATACCCGTCACTGCTGAATTCCCCCAAAATAAACATAAATACCCAGTACTGTTAAATATCCCAAACCTAAAAGCACATACCCCTTACTGCTAAACATAATGTGTGCACAAAATGCCAAAATTATAATCTGGAAAATTAGTGCTACATAAAATTGAAAGAATTAAAAAAAAAGACACAGCCTCACTTGCTCTCTCAGTTACTGATTATATGAAAATCAGTTTTGTTATATACAACAATTTATTGCATTTCGATTGGATGAAAAGCATTTCATGAGTGGGGATATTTGACAGATGCGTCACTTTCACACACATACAGAAGGATGAAAACAAGCTGCATTGTTCAGACGTTTTAATGTGGGTAAGCGTCTCATCGCTGTACTCTGCTTGAAGTCTTCTGTAAATGTCAATCACTGAAATGTAAATAAACAGTAAAGACTCAATCACAGGGCACAAGCACTGTGTCTGTTATAATACTGTGTATTTATTTGACTGTTTCAGATGGATATTACCATGAGAGGCGATCTTAGTACTTATACAGCTCCAGAGATTTAAGTGAGATGGTTTATATGTGTATTTTCAACAAGATTACATACAGGTGGTTTAACAGCACAGTCGGGGATACGATACACCCTGTATGGCATTCAGACTGCAGAGGTATGGAAGCATAACACAGTGAACTTGTACACTATAAAGAGCAAGCTGCTGTGAATGATTTATGTAAGCACAATGCACAGCTCTTCTACCCAGCTATAACTGATAAATCAGGTAAACCATTATGTCCTTTTTATAAATAACTAATTGCAATTATAATTACAATTATTTAGTAGTGGTTAGCACTGTCGCCTTGCACCTCCAGGGTCCGGGTTCGATTCCCGGGCCAGGCTCGATTCCTGTTCTCCCTGTGCTTGTATCATGAATCGGGTTGTGCGAGGCATAAATGCAGAGGTCCAGGTTTTAAAAGGAAACCATGTTTATTTAACAGAAAACAGGGAAATCAAATAAAACAAATATACTTTATAAGTAAAACGAAACTAAAACACGTATAAAGGTAACGGGAGCCACAAACTAAACTCACAGACATTTACGGGTATTAATCAACAGATGCAAGACAACGGAACAGAACAAACACAAGTTATTTATAAGGAAACTAATAGCCAACTCGGTTCAGGTGAGCGGCCACGTCACCCGACCGAGATGCAAACTGGGAAATGAAGTGACAAAACGAAACTTAAGAAAACTACAAACGAAAAAGGTCCTTGGGCGCTTTGGCGCCCTCTAGGGGTTCTCCCTGTGCTTGTTGGGTTTCCTCTCGATACTCCGGTTCCCATCCAATGATCTGCAGATTAGGTGAATTGATGTTCCCAAATTGCCCGTAGTGTGTGAATGTGTGTATGTGTGTGGATTGGCTCCCTGTCCAGGGTGTGCCCCGCCTTGTGCTCTAAGCCCAAAAGACAGACCAATCCACCATCCTGATTAAAACAATTCAGTGTGGCCAGTTTACATGTGCATTGATGATGTTAGACACAAAAATCGCTCGGCTGAAAGATTTTAAGTTGGTGGAACTTTAAGGAGACTAAAAGTTACTGTGGCTTAAAATATCAAACTTGTTCAGCTAACGTAAAATACTCATAAATACCAAGACGTTCTAAATACTCTATTAATTTGAACTAATTGTAATTGTTTAAGTTAACAGGACTTACCCTCATCACCGCATTGCTGGATGCACTCTTGGTTTTATTATTGTTATTATTATTATTATTTTTTCGGATATCTGTATCAAGATACATGTTTGTTTATCTTTTCTTTTGCAGTATTTGCAATTTCTGTTCAATTCTAAATGTAGAACGTTTTATTTTTGATGCAGAGGAGACAGGAGATTATTTGCAGATTTTAAACATGACACACTTTGTTAGAACAACTGAAAATCTGCAGGTGTAACAGGACAGGGTGTGTAAAATACACACGCAATATCTACACTTTATTACACATCTGTAACACATATGAAAGTCGAGGCTTTAAATACCGTCCCATGATCTCCAGATAACAAACATGTGTACGAGTGGCACTGAGGTACAGTAATAAGATTAGACACATCAATTATGATTTTATTTTTATAACATGATTTAATTGTCAACACTTGTTTTTAACAACGTTTGTGTACAGTGTGTGCATATACTGCCACCTAGTGCTTCCTAATCAGGTAGTGCGCTTCAGAAATTGCGAAAAACTATAGCTTCATGCAGGAAGAGTGAATCTGCTGCTGGGAAACACGAGTGTAACATGAGGAGTAAATAATGATGTAACCAGATTGTAACCAGGGTCGATTTAATCCAATCCAGTAAAGAAATGTAATGCAAACGTCTTAATAATATCTTGTCTTTTTATCATATGCATGCAAACTGTAACATGAAATGGAGCGAGACAGGACATAGAGAGAGACAGCACATGGAGATGTAGAGACAGGACATTTAAATGTAGAAACAAGAGATGAAGGGAGAGACAGGACATGGAAATGTAGAGACAGGACATGGAGTTGTAGAGACAGGACATGGAGATGTAGAGACAGGACATGGAGAGAGAGAGCGGATATGAAGAGAGAAAGACAAGATATGGAAATGTATTGACAAGACATGGGGAGGGAGACAGGATATGAAGGTGTAGAAACAGGACACGGATAAAGAGACAGGACATGGAGAGGCAGAGGCAGCACATGGTGATAGAAAGACAGGACGTGGAGAGAAAGAGACAGGATATTCCAACTAAACAGATGCAAGACAAAGGAAACATACCTTCAACTAACGAGCCATCTCGGTTCAGGTGAGTGCTCCCATCACATGACCGAGGTGCATCCTGGGAAGTGACGTTTCCTAGCGAAAACTACAAAAAAAAAAACAAAAAAAAGGCTCTGGGCGCCCTCTAGGGGTTAACCCTGACACCAGCAGCTCTAGTTTACTGCATGAGGCAATACACCAGAATAAACCAACAAATGTCTAAAAAAAAAGGCGAGAGTGCGTGTGTGTGAAGGGTCACGGTGTTGAATTACGCACGTGCACACACACACACACACACACACACACACACACACACACACACACACACACACACACACAACGACTAACGACAGGCTAATACAAAGAGGGAGAGAGAAAATGCATCTTTAACATCTCTAATGAGACTTTCTTTTGCATTTATCCCAAAAATAAATGTTTAAACATTGCATATGTTAATCAAAATGATGGTATGGTGAATATGTGCTGTAATCGAAGCAAAATGCAGTCCAACAAAATATTAGAGTATGTGATTTAACAAAAATGCAACATCCTTAATACAGCAAAGTAGTTTTAAGGAGATATTCACTCAACATTTATGGATGAAATTTATGGGACACAAATGTCCAAAAAAAAAAAAGAAAAAGAAAAGAAAAAAAAGAGAGAGAGAGAAAAAAAAAAACCATGGCAGAAGGAGCTGAAGTGTCTATTCTTCATAAAAAGCAAAGTTGTAAAGTTGTATCTTTAAGGTTTATGAAATCTTCAGGACAGGGAAGTTTACATGCAGTCTTGCAATTTTTTTTATTATAAACTCACTGATCAATTTATTAGGAATACTATATTTATATTCTGTAGGTCTATCCTTTGCTCAGAAGAACAGCTTCAGTATGGGTTCCACAGGATGGCCCATGTTAAAATGATTAACCCAAGCAATTTTGCACTGTGAATTATGCTGTGAATTTCTAGTTTTACCATGGCAAAGGGAGATCTGAACACTTTGTAATGTTTATAAAAACCCATTTTTGAGGTGACCTTTGCTTTGCGTCATGGTGCATTATCATGAGGGATGTAACAATTAGAATATGGAGAGATTGTGGCCATGATGGGATGCACATGGTTAGTAACAATACTCAAATTGACTTTGGCATTTAAGCAGTGATTTATTGATATTAACCCGCCCACCCGCCACACCAATTCAAAACACCAGCTTGGACTGTTGATACAAAGCAGAATGGGTCTCTGGATTCCTGTTGTTGGTGCTTAATTCTGACCCTATCCTTTGTGTGCTTTAACAGAAATCGAGGTTGATCAAACCAGGCTATGTTGCTCCAGTCGTCGACTGTACAGTTTGGGCGAACCTGTGCGAAATGCAGCTTCAGCTTTCCGTTCTTGGCTATAATAAATTAAACTACCACTGTGACATTCTTCTGTTGTATCTGTTGCATGGTTTGCCATATTTCTCAACTTGAGACGCTTTTTTGCTCAATAGAATTGTCATGATTTGTTCACTACGGAGAGGCGGACGCAGATGCAGGGTTGATCCTAAAGTATTTATTTAGTTAATTCTCTTACTGAGACAAACAAAACAAAAGACAGAAAACCAAAAGGTGACTCCTCTGGCTGGGTCTGCAGGCGGGCGAACAAAACACAAATAAGAGAAACTCAAAGAACCAATAAATCAAGGAACTGAAACCAGGCTGATCAACTTGACCTTGACCTTTTAAACGTCCACACAAGCGGTAGCTCCGACCTGCAGACACCATTCAATCCTGTGGGAAAACAGGCACAAACACATTACACAACAGACCATGACAAGGATATCCAGAGCAGTGAACGGACGGAGCGCTACGAGTTCGGCTGGAATAAATAGGGAGACACACAGGGGAGACACAGGTGACCTTAATTTAGTGCTAGAGTGAAGACAGGTAACCACGTAGACACACTAGGGGGAGACAAAGCGTCGGCTCAGTAATCCGGCGAGCTAGATCTTATTATTCCCCGAGACTGTGGTGGTACAGAAGTGACAGAGTGAGCTTCCTGATCGCCTGATGAATGAAGCTGTCTTTCAGTCTGATGGTCTGACGAAGCTCTGAGTTGGGTGGGTAGGGTCTAGGGCGATGCTAAGAGCTTTGCGTCTAATTCGGGTGTTGTAAATATCATGGAGGGAGGGGAGAGAGACACCAGCGATCTTCTGAGCTGCTATTACTATGCCCTGGAGCATCTTTTAGCAGGAGGCGTTGCAGGCGCCGTACCACACAGTGATGGTCAGGATGCTCTCGATGGTTCCTCTGTAGAAGGTGCACATGATGGGTGTCAGGGCTCTCGCTCTTCTCAGCTTGCGGAGGAAGTAGAGACGCTGTTGTGCTTTTTTGGCCAGTGCTCCAGTATTGTAGGTCCAGGAGAGATCCTCTGTGATGTGCACACCCAGGAACTTGGTGCTGCTCACCCTCACCATGGTAGCACCATGGATGGTCAGAGGAGAATGCTCGGTGTGTGCTCTCCTGTTATCAAAAACAATCTCCTTTGTCTTTTCCATGTTCAGGGAGAGATTGTTGTCTGTGCACCACCTGGCATGGTGGCTTAACTCAATCCAGAGTAGTTAGTCTCATCTCTGTTGCTAATGAGACCCACCACAGTCGTGTCATCCACAAACTTGATAAAGAGGTTGGAGCTGTGAGGTGGCGTGCAGTCATGGGTCAACAGCGTGAAGAGGAGGGGCTCAGCACACCTTGGGGGGCCCCCGTGTTCAGAGTGATGGTGCTGGATGTGTTATTGCTGACCTTTACTGCCTGAGGTCTGCCAGTCAGGAAGTCCAGCAGCCAGTTGCACATTGAGGTGTTGAGCCCCAGCTGGATCAGTTTATGAGTGAGCTGTTGTGGGATGATCATGTTGAATGCTGAGCTGAAGTCAGTGAACAGCATTCTAACGTATGAGTCTTTGATTTCCAGGTGGGTGAGCACTAACTGGAGGGCAGTAGCGACGGTGTCATCAGTCAGATTGGGCCAATAAGCAAACTGGAAGGGGTCCAGGGAGGAGGGGGGGGGGGGCAGACTTGATATGCTGCATGACTAGCCGTTCAAAGCACCTCATAATGATTGCAACTGGGCGGAAATCATTAATACAGAAGGAAGATGTTTTCTTTGGTACTGGGATTGTGGTGGTTGCTTTGAAGCATGTGGGGATACCAAAGCCTGACAAAGTGAGATGTTAAAAATGTCCCAAAAGATATCAGTGAATTCCCCTGCATACTCTCTCAGTACGCGGCCAGGAATGATGTCAGGACCCGGGGCCACATGTGTGCACCGGGATCTCCTCACGCTGTCTCGGGAGAGCATCATCACCTGGTTGCCGGGAGGAAGTGGCCACTTCTGTTCTGTGTTGCTGTTGTGATTTTCAAAGTGAGCGAAGAATGCATTTAGCTCTTTCAGCTGAGAGATTGAGCAGTCACATATCTGCGGGGGGGCTTGTAATCAGTGAGGGTCTGTATCCCGTGCCACAGGCTCCGTGTGTCTCTGCTGTCGCTGAAGCGATGGACTATCCTCTTGGCGTACTGCTTTTTGCCTGGTTAATGCTGAGGATCAGGTTGGCCCTAGCTGTCTTCTGGGCCACCGTGTCTCCAGTTTTGAAGGCAGCATTCTGTACCTTCAGTAGTCTGTAGATGTCCCCTTCCATGGTTTCTGGTTGGCCCAGACAGTGATGGTCTTTGTAACCATTACATCATCAATGCACTTGTCGATTTAGGTAGTGACAGTTTCTCCTGAAGGTCTGTGGAGTTGTTGTGTGTGGCAGCCTGCTTAAATATATCCCAGTCTGTGGTGTTAAAGTAGTCCTGGAGTCCCCCAGAAGACCCTTCCGGGCACACTCGTATCTGTTTGTGGACAGGTTTGGCAACCAGTGGTCTGTATACAGCCTGTATACAACCCGATGGATTGGCTCCCTGTCCAGGGTGTGCCCCGCCTTGTGCTCTAAGCCCAAAAGACAGACCAATCCAGCATCCTGATTAAAACAATTCAGTGTGGCCAGTTTACATGTGCATTGATGAACCACATTACTGGCATTGGCATAACAGTAATGTGGTTTGAGACACCAAGGTGGAGGAGGAGTCGGGCCGTGTAAGCACCTCTCTGAGTTGTGTTAGACAAGGTCCAGTGTATTCTTCCCTCCTGTGGGAAAGTCTATGTGTTGTTGTATTTTTGGAAACACACTTTTTAGGTCAGCATGGTTAAAGTTCTCAGCCAAGATGAGAAAAGTGTCTGAGCCGTCTGCTGCTCACTGATGTGCTGGTACAGTTGATTTAGTGCATCACTCCTGTTGTTGTTATTGGAGCTGGAGGGCACATATACAGTAAAGCCCTGATTACAATGGCTGAATATTCACTCGGTACTGTAGACAGAATGGTCAACACTTTATGATCATAACCTCCACCAGGGAAGAGCAGTACTCATCGGCGTGCTGACTAAAATATAAATGTGTTAAATAAACGAGTTCTTCCAAAATACTTGTTGAAAGGTTGAATGAATTATTTCATGTGATTTCATACAGTGATAATGTCTGTAAATGTTAAAACCATGCATTAGTACGTTATTACCTAAACCATTGAAAGAAAGCAAACCTGGACACTGCAGTGTCACAGAAATGACTGATCTGATTCGATGATTTTACACGGAGGCACTGACTCTGCTTTATCATTTACATTTTCGATGGGGTGTGAAGTAGACTGTAGTGGGTCACAGTTGGTTAAGCAGTGCTATCTCCTGTAAGGATGAAACTACTTTTAATATTTTTCACACTATCAAGCGTTAAGGACATCAGTGCTCAGAGTAAGTTTGACATGTTTTGTGTTGGTTATAAATCTGGCAGGAAATTTACAAAATATAGGAACATTCACTTTTTATAATACATAAATAAAGTGGAAAGTACGTGGTAATGTAAGCAAAATGCTTCGTGTATATGTATGAAGGCAGATATTATAACTATAAGAAATAACATAGAAGTTGATCACTGAGTGATGATAGTGTTAATGCACACACTAACATCATGCAGATCCACTTTTAATTGGTTTAAATAATTAAATGCTAAAATTATATTTGATGCCAAGTGGAACTCTCTCTGATAAGCAAACACGGCTTCAAACTTCATGTTTATTTATTTATTTATTTAAAAATAAATAAAAAGGAAAAGAAAAATAAATACTTTTTAAATAATTGAAGTTTTGTGTTCTTTTTGTTCTTCTGCATCATAGAAACAAATATTAAATATTTTGTAAACTATACACTGTAAAAAAAAAAAAAAATCCACCTAGGAAAATGTTGAAAGAATTGATATTGTATTGTTGGCTCAGCTTCCTTTAGTGGTATTTGTTGAGACAACAGGTAACATTGTGTTCTTGAAAACTTTGGAGACACAGACTGAATAAACTAAAAAAGTCAAGTTGAGCCAGAAATTTACCTTCCTTGAGATGCAATCATATGATTTTATAAGACGCCGTACTGTCGCTATCAAACTGCACTAAAGAGGTGAAGATAACCGTTTTTAATAAAATTTGTTTCATATAGTTTTGGTATTTTCGACAGTTAATGTTATATAAATGTGGCGGCTATGTTTCCGTTACTCGTTGCACTGAGGCACCCTGACATTACTGAGGTGAGCTTAGCTAATGTTAGGCTTCATGTTACCGCACTGTACAGGAGTTAGCGAGCTAAACGTTCATAACCGTATCTATCTTTTCCCCACTTTTCCCTGACTTTTGCGGCAGCATCCTGCTCCACCACAGCACACATGGCTGCATGAGCGCTCGGCTAACGAAAGTTCGAGAAAAAACTGAAGTGTTAAACCCTTAAGGAGTAGTAGTGCTTCAATACCCTTATCCAGAGCAACTTACATTTGTATTTCATTATACATCTGAGCAGTTAAGAGCCTCGCTTAAGGGCCCACCAGGGACAACTTGGCGGTTGCAGGATTTGAACCAGGGACATGATGAAACATAATACAAAGTAATTTTTTTTTCGTTAGCTGAGTTATGATGCGGCCCTGTGTTCTGGGGTGGAGCAGGATCCTATTGTGGGAAAAAAATGGAGAAAAAAAACATGGATATGGTTATGAGTGTTTAGCTCGCTAACGCCAGCAGAGTGCAGTGACATGAAGCTTAACGTTAGCTAAGCTCACCTCAGAGGTGCCTCAGTATAATGATAAGCAGGAACACAGAGGGCTCACGTACTGTTTATAACGCTGTCTAAAATAACCTGTAAGCTACTCAATCAATCAGTCACTCATCATCTATATCGCTTTATCCTGTATTCAGGGTCACGGGGGGCCTGGAGCCTATCCCAGGAGACTTGGGGCACATGGCAGGGTACACCATGGACAGGGCGCTGATCCATCGCAGGGCACAGAGACACACACATACAGTCACTCATTCACACACTATGGGCAATTTGGAAACGCCAATTAGCCTAACCTACATGACCTAACACCTCCTTTGGACTGTGCGAGGTAACCAGAGTACCTGGAGGCAACCCACCAAGCACGGGGAGAACATGCAAACTCCATGCACACAGAGTCGGGAATCAAGCCTGGACCCTGGCGGTGCAAGGCGACAGCGCTAACCACTACGCCACCGTGCCGCCACCTTTAAGCTAACTGTAACATTTTATTTAAATAACTAAATTAGTTAATTAATCAATTAATTCTTTCCCCTTTCTTTCCACAAAACGGCCATCTTCCCCTCTTTAGTGCAGTTTGATAGCGTCAGTCCGGCGCTGAGAGGGGGCGGGGTCTTATAAATCATGTGATTGTATTTCAGGGAAGGTAAATTGCTGGCTCAAATTGATTTTTTTAGTTTATTCAGTCTGAGTCCTCAAAGTTTTCACAACCACAATGTTACCTGTTGTCTCAATAAATACCACTCTATGAAGTTGGGCCAACCATATGATGTTAATTTATTCAACATTTATCTAGCTGGAGTTTTTACAGTGTGTAGTGTCAAGTTTCATACACTGATTATGATTGTAATTTTTGTTTAACACTTTTTTTTTGCATGTTATTGGTATAATTTTGTTGTTGTTGTTGTTGTTGTTCTTTTACTTTTACAGAAAGCTCCGTTTCATCTTGTGTATTTCCTATTATTTCCACAGTCCAGCATGTAGATGTAAGTTTAAGTGGATGCTCAACTGGATCAGCTAAAGAGTATGTGGTCGAACTTGATGGAGAAGAAATATTGCACATAGATTTTAAAAGGCAAATGCTGGTGAATGAATTGCCTGAGTTTGCAGACCCTTTTGAGAGAGATGGAGTTTATAAACACAGCGTTTTAGAGCAAGAGATCTGCAAACACAACCTTGATCTCGCAGTGGAAGTCTTCAAAAAGCCGTCGGAAGCTCTGGGTGCGAGTGGACTTCTCCAAACACACCTATTTTTTTATTTATTAGTTGAATGCAGTTCCAGGAAATTGTGTAATTGAATAAATAATATGTAGTTATTTAATTATTTATTTTTGTGAGATTTTATTTATTGAATGTATAAACTTCTGCTTCATTACACATTAGAGAATGTGCACGTGTTTTGTTTTCATTCGCCTTTATTTTAAAGACATACAGAGCAGTAAAAAATTATTTGCCCCTTCCTCATTTTTGTAGTTTTTTGCATAGTTGTCACACTTAGTTGTCAGAGATTATCAAACAGATTTTAATATTACACAAAGATAACACGATTAATAGTTCTCTTAAATCCGATTAAAATCCTTAAATAGCCCATTCATGCCCGAAAAACCCTCGTTGAATTTAATCGAAAAATCAGTACCTTTTAAAATGGGCCAAAATTCCTCCACAGCGATGTGAAAGACTCATTGCCAGTTATCCCAAACACCAATCCACCAAGGACTAGGTTTAGGTGGCAATCAGGTTTGGACAGCTTTTTTTTCCCCTCAATAAATGAAATCATCATTTAAAAAACTGCATTTTGCATTTACTCAGGTTTTCTTTGTGTGATATTAAAATTTGACTATATGAATCATTTAAGTGTGAAAAATATGCAAAAAAAAAAAAAAATTTCAGAAAGGGGCAAATACTTATTTATAGCACTATAAACACTAAGATACAGTCAGCATTTATTTGGACACGTCAGACTGCGAGGTAAAGTCTAAAGCGTGCAGGCTAAAGATAATAATGTGCATATGCTGTATATTGTATTTCTCCACAGACATCCCCCAAAACTCAATCTATTCCAAAAGCAATGTGGAGCTTGAAGCACAGAACACACTCGCCTGTCATTCGGGAAGTTTTTTCCCTCCTCCTGTCCACATCAGCTGGAAAAGAAATGGTGTAAATGTGACGGATGAATCCACACTCAGCCAGTTCTATCCGAATGATGACAACACCTACAACCAGTTCTCCCACCTGCCCTTCACTCCACAGCAAGGAGACGTTTACACCTGCACGGTGGAGCACAAGGCCCTGGAGACGCCCGACACCAAGACATGGGGTGAGGCAGCAAATCAAACAAAAATCATTAACATGGCTTAGAGATAATTCTACCATAAGTAATAACTACAACATAAAAAAAAACATAATGTAACTAATAATTCTTAAATATGACCAATTTCAGTATGGACATACAACAGCTCTCTCTCACTCTGTGTGCGTGTGTGTGTGTGTGTGTGTGTGTGTGTGTGTAGAGGTGGATCTTGAGCTTCCCAGTGTGGGTCTGGCTGTGTTTTGTGGACTGGGTCTGGCTGTAGGACTGCTCGGAGTCGCTACTTGAACTTTCTTCCTCGTCAAAGGAAACAGATGCAACCGAATTTAAAACAAACAAACAAACAAAAGAAAAAAAAAAGAAAAAAAGAAAAAGAAAAAAAAAAAAATATATATATATATATATATATATATTTTTTTTTTTAATACAAAAAATACAATCTGAGTAAATCTGACTGTATCTAATAAAATATTGGATATCAATGACAAATATTACAGTAAGTGTAATAACTTCTTAGTAAAGATTTCACCCAACTAGTGCCCTGTTTTCAAAGGCTAATCGATATCACAGGACTTAATCTGACCGATAACATTTCAAATGAATTATTGATATGATTATTATTCATTTATTTGCTTAAGTGATTGACCCTTATTATTTAAGTTATCATTAATTATGTAGTCTAGGCAGTGAGGCAATGAAAAGGTACTGATTTGCAATTACGTACGTTGATTATTACTTTCCTGCAGACTACTTTATTAAACTCTTAGTTTGTTTATCATGCTGAATAAATCAATAAATGCATTTAGAATTTAAAAATAAGATAATTTTATCTCTCACAAAGTTATTAAAACACAATCAAACAAATCAAAACCAAGATTTTTGGTTACCAAGGTTGCAACTTTACCTCTGATTATTATAGAGAGTTGACACTGAAGAATCCTTTCATGAATCACAAATGCCTCCTCAAAATATTAAATGTTAAATAAATGGGTCTGTGTACTTTTGGTATTTGAAGTAAGTAATATATTTTAATATACCTTTTTGAAATTAGAGCAGATTTTCTTTCCTAATTTATACTTTAAATAAAGACAGAAAAAAAAAAAACATATAAAATCGTAACTGTATAAAACCGAAAAGCATCTCTTCTTCTGTTGTTTGTGGCGACGTGCAGTCTTCTTGGCGCTACTACATTCGCCTGGATGAAGCAAAGCATGGAGCACTACATAGTTTTCAGAAATAATAAAAGAGTGTCACTCTGGGGCGAGGACGTGATGGCGGAAATGCTAAGTTGCATATTTCAGGTAAGAATCTTTTCTAAAACATTACTGTTTACCATGACGTTTAAATTAATGTCAGTTACAGCCAACAAAATGCTAACATTAATATATTTCAATTAAAAATAACAAAAAATAACTTGAATTTTGACGCTAATTAAAAAAACATGTTAGCTTTGTTCATGTTTGGTGATTATCAGTAGTCTTGCAAAGATATTTTGCTTTATGTAACTTTAAGTACAGTAAGTCCCCAACTTACGAATATTCAGGTTACAAATTTACGCAGATACAAACGGACTGATGATCTACATCCAGTTCAATCACAGGAGTAGCTCAAGTGTACAAAAAATAAACACTGCAGTGTACCAGGTACCAATATTTACAATTATATACAATATTTTCAGTGTGTAAGTGAATGTATAAAATGCCTAAAGTCTGGTATATTGTATGTGTGTGTCTGGTTTCAGTGAATCAGTCTGGGAGCACGATGATAGAAAATGGCTGTCCTGTAAAGCTGTCCTGATGGAGAACAATTTCGGAAAATTCATAGTTCACAGTCTGAAACAGCGGAAAACAGCTCTGAGACAAAATGGTGCATGCAGTAAACACTGTTGCATTGAATTGAAACAATGTCAGCTGACCCCGCTGTATCGCCAGGATCCCCTCGTGATTTAATAGCGCAGTCTCATATATCGCGGAACCAAAAGATAACACGGTTACGTTTCACATGTTTAAAAAGGCTTACATGCTGTTACAGTGTGGGGAAAGGGAATAGATGCACCGCTCAGATTTAGCCGAGTGGATTGGTATACTTTACATTGTATATTCGTGTCAAAGGTGTATAAGACTCACTTTGTCAGACTTAAGAACAAATCCCACTTACAAACATGCTCCCGGAACAGAACTCGTTTGTAAGTCGGGGACGACCTCTTTAACTACTGTTTTGCTGTGCCACAAATTGCAAAAATGTATATGCTATAAGATTACAGTCTCAAGAAGAACTGTTACTGTATGTAGGATTTGTCTTACAATAGTAGTATGTAGTAATTTATGTGTCAGTCACTGCCCATAAACAGTTCTTTTTTACCGTATTGCTCATGTTTAGTCCTTGTACAGTACCAGCCATAAAGATGATCACAGAGCTGACTTGAGAGAAGTCAGTGACAGAATAGAAGAGTTGGTGATCATCTCAAAATCTGCCAGCTGGTACAGCAGGAATTGAAGAGCTCACTGACTCCAAGTTGCAGACCATGAAGGAAGGATTTAGCTGTGTGATTTGTTGAAAGCACTACTCATAAGCGCATTATCCAGTCATTATTGGTTTTATGCCCATTTATGTAGTCCTTATCTTTTTTTTTATCACCTCCTTATCTGTTTGGCAGCATTCAGCAGCCTCATATTAAATATAGATGGAAGTAATGACAAAATTAACAAAGTGATATTTTAAGGAAAACAGTCATGATTAAACACGATTGAAAGATATATTACATGTTAGAGTTCGATGCACAGTAAAAATGTTTTAGTCTAAAATATCTGTGGTTTGATCAGTCCTGTTAATTTCATAATAAAGTCTGATGACACATTTACCACTTACTCACTGTCATTACCACTTAAGCCTGTATTCAGGATCGCGGAGGGGCTGGGGCCTATCCCAGGTGATTTAGGGCACGAGGCGGGGTACACCCTGAACAGGGTGCCAATCCGTCACAGACATACACATACTCTATGGTCATTTGGGAACACCAATTAACCTAACCTACATGTCTTTGGACTGTGGGAGGAAACCGGAGTAACCGGAGGAAACCCACCAAGCACAAGTAGAACATGCAAACTCCATGCACACAGAGAGGGGAATCGAACCTGGACCCTGGAGGTGGAAGGCGACAGTGCTAACCACTACACCACTGTGCCGCCTTACAAATTTACCAACTTATTTTTATTCCTAAAAACTTTACGGAGTATCACATGAGCCAACGGTTTTTCTCTCTCTTGCGCTGCGGAATTGTGGGTAATCGTCTCCCCTGCTCGGACTTAGTGCTCGCCTCTCAGTGGTATAATCAACATCCGTGCACGTGTGTACTGTTTACTATAACACTGTGCGTGTGCGCGTAAAACACATTTTATTTTGTGTCTGTATGCGGGTGTAAAGCAAAAGCAAGTCTCATTAGAGAGGTTAAAGATCCAATTTCTCTCTCAGTATCAGCCTGCTCTTTGTGTCTGTGTGCGCGTGTGTGCACCGTGCCACACACACATACACACACACACACACACACACACACAGACCCCTCCTACTTTCGCCTTCACAGACACACACACACTCTTTCTCTCTGCTCTACACAGAAACACTGCTCTGTCGCGATTCTTTTCAAAGGTAAAGTGCAGGTTAATTTTATTTATTCTTACTTTACAGCAGTGATTCTCTTGGTGTGTTGCTCAATCGAGCGTCATTAGAGAGATTTCTTGTTTATTTTTCCAATAAAACTGTTTCTGTTGTGTGCGCGTGTGTGTGTGAAAAGCGTGGAGGAAGGGTAACTGTGTAAGACAAGAAGGGAGAGAGGGGAGGGGCTCTTTCCTTTCGCTCACACGCACACATACACAGCGGAAACACTTATCTGTCGGGATTTATTTTTACTTTTTTTAAAGGTAAAGTGCAGGTTAATTCATCTTAATTTTACTGTATATCTTGTGTTAATTATTTTTATGTATTTATTTGTTGGGGCTGCAAAATAATTTCCAAAAAAGAAATTCCATAATTTCTTATGAGAAGATTTGATTTGGTTTACGAGTGTTTTGGAATATGAGTCTGCTTGTGGAACAAATTATGCTCATAATCCAGGGTTCCACTGTTTTACATTAAGGTTGTACTCACTATAACCCGTAATATTTTTATTGCTTTTTGTCATGTTAACTGCTATTATGCTTATACCAATAAAGAAAATCAATTAAAAAAACATGCAATACAAACTTATCCATGTGTAATGCTTGATGAAATACTCAATAGACTGCACAATATTGCAAATTGTTAATATTCACTCTAATAATCACATTTTAAAAAGTATAATGGACCAGTGTATCAGTTAGAAATGATGCTTTAACTTAAAGACCCATTTTGGTGCAAGGCTTTCATCCCACATTCAACTAGAAATGTTAACAGGATGTATTTAACCTTGAATAAATGTGAAATGTAAGGTGGTGACTGATGACACAGTGTCTCTGCAGTGTGTGATTGGCCAATTCAATTTAACACTGAGTGAGTGAGTACACAACACGCTGAATGATACACTCCCAGTCTAAACTCTTTCACAATCAGAGCTGATGGCAAAGCTGTGGATTTGTGTCCTGGTGGAGTTATTCTCCATGCTGGACACAATAGGTAAGGTTACTGTTTTAAATTCCAATTACTGTTTTATGAATACCGAACAACTAAAAAAAAAAAAATAAATGTATGGGTTAAATATGGTTGATTTGGTGACCTAAATGGTAAAGACTAAATATCTCTGTGTCTGTTATAATGGTGTTTATTTATGTTACTGTTTCAGATGGATATTATCATGAGAGGCGACCCAAAGCTCATTAAAATGACCTGGTTGAGAAACGGGAGAGAAGTCCAGGGAGGTGTGACGTCCACAGAGGAGATGGCTGATGGAGACTGGTACTATCAGGTCCACTCACATCTGGAGTACACGCCTGAGTCTGGAGAGGAGATCTCCTGTGTGGTGGAACAAGCCAGCTTCAAAAAGCCCATGGTCTATAAGTGGGGTGAGTCTGATCACATTATACAGTGATTAAAACTAAACACAAATGACCTGCTGATTATATTCTTCACTTTATGTTTCTTCTATAAATGTTGCTACCCCACAGACCCCTCTGCTGCTTCAACCGATAAGAGTAAGATCGCTATCGGGGCTTCAGGTCTGGTGTTGGGGCTCGTGCTTTCAGCTGCTGGATTCATCTACTACAAGAAGAAATCCTCAGGACCTTACTGAGGTGAAGATCAGAGTTTAATTTCGTAACAGCACTCAGTGATATTTTTGTTTTACATCATCAAATCTAATTATGTCTACAACCTTCTAATAGCTCATATTATTAATCATGTAATAATTAAAGTTGACTAAAAAATGACCTACATTTTTTGTAGTACATTAAAAGTTGTGTTTTATAATTGGTGGGTAATGTGTGAAGGAAACACTACACATTCAAATTCAATTTCACACTTAAATTCAATTTTATTTGTTTTGAGCTTTTAACAATGGATGTTGTCACAAAGTAGCTTTTACAGGAATAAAAATTTTAGATAAAAAATTGAAAAATGTTAATACCTGCATAATTATTCCTGTCTTTTTTGTCCATTTTATGTACATCCACTTTTGTTTCTTTATTCCTTTTGCATTTAGAGTGTTTGTGATAATAAAAATACACCGATAATTCAAATAGGCTTTAATAAATATTTACATTAATCTGAATCATTGCCTTTCTTTTTTTTTTCTTTTCTTTTTTTTTTCTTTTTTACCTGACATCATCAGGTACCTAAGAATACTGCAGCTTTATTAAATCATTATAAGAGTGTACAAGTCAAAGTTAACACACTGCTACACATACACAGCAGATGCATGCATTGTTAATGCATTCGAGGTCCTTATTCTTTTTTCTCTTTTTAAAAAAGAACTTTAAAGCAAGTTAATTCATAGCAATCAAACACATAATTATAATTATCATAAGAGCTTAAACTTAATTTCAGATTATAGTAAATCCTTGTATGCCAAAGCATACTTATGTGTACTTGCAGCCAGAATAATTTTGTATAAAGTGCATATAAGTTGTAATTAAATTATAAAAAGTGTATTTTAAGTGTATTAAGTGTACTTTTGTGTGCTAAAGTGGGACCACTTAAATATACTTCGTATGCTTAAAGAATATGGCTATTTACAGTATGTACTAACATACATACCTGACACAGTAATTAATGAAATTAAAATATATATTTAATATAGTATGAGTACATTACAGCAATATTTACTACACTATACCATGTTTTTGAAACTCATTACATCAGTAACGATGAGACAGATTTCATTCATCAGTTCAACAGATTTAATTTGCACAGGGTTATGAAAAAAAAAGAATGTACTATAGTTTATTTATTTTCAACAAAACTTCACATTGTCTCACAAACAAAAATATAAACTGAACAAAGAAAAATCTGAAAAATATTTTTTTTCCCATTAGACAATACATTCTAAGGTTTAAACTATGTAATTAATTTCAAACTACCTAACAAAAACCATGAAATTAACCTTATGCCGAGGAAAACAAATGAATAACAATATAAACTAACGCAGCCGCTGAATTCAAAGTAGAAGCTGAGAACAGCGGAGCCAATCAGAGACAGGCAATCCGTATCTGTCTGCCTTTAGATTCTGATTGGCTGGTATTGACCCTAATCTAGTCTCTGGTTGGCTGGAATAGTGGCGAAGTGGAAGAGTTCGAACGCTGCTGCAGTTCGAGGAAGTGTAGCTTTATGATATCGAGCGCACACAAGGGAGGGAGTTCAAACACATAAATGAGCTTGAATGCAAAAAAAGTGAGGTTCAGAGTCGCAAAAAGAAAATGTGCGAGAGAGAGAGAGAGAGAGAGAGAGAGAGAGTAGTGCACGAAATATAAACATAGATCATTACAGTACATTCAAATTTATCGGAAAATATACTGAGACTACCGTATAATACAATTTCTGTTTTAATGTATGCTTTCTATACACTGTTACAGTTTTTATTTACAGTTGAAAGAAACTAGATTTAACCACTGAGTTTATTTGTTTATCAAATTTAAAATCATTATCAAATATTACGCCTAAACAAATGGTTTACAGTAATTCGCTAATGGAGCAAAGTCGCTGCCAGGAGCAGACAAGGAATCAATTTTTCCAAAGGCCACAATCTCAGTTTTATTTTCATTTAATTTGAGAAAATTTAGAGACATCCATGCTTTAATGTCATCTAAACAAGCCATAAGGGACTTGATGGCATTTCTTTTGTGTTTTTTCTTTAAAGGCAAATAGATCTGAGTGTCATCAGCATAACAGTGAAAAGAGATACCGTGCTTGTTTATGATGGAACCCAGGGGCAGCATATATAAAGAAAAGAGGATGGGACCCAGGATGGAACCCTGCGGTACCCCACAAGTTAGTGGAGCCTCTGAAGAAGAAAAGCCACCTAGGCTCACTGAAAAGGTTCTGTTAGTCAGATAGGATTTAATCCAGTTCAGAGCCAATCCGCGGATGCCACAGTAGTTTTCCAGGCGTGAGATAAGAATGTTGTGATCTATAGTATCAAACGCCGCACTAAGCACTAAAATAGCAGGATCTCCTGAATCAGCTGTCAATAAAAGATCGTTAGAAACTGTTAAAAGTGCACTTTCTGTGCTTTGATATGCTTTAAAACCAGACTGAAATCATTAAAAAATTGCATTTTCATTTAGAAAAGTCTGTAGCTGTAAGCACACAACCTTCTCTAATACTTTCGAGAGAAATGGCAATTTTGATATCGGTCTGAAATTTGTTAGGTCTGTGAGGTCAAGATTGGGCTTTTTCAGCAGAGGCTGGACAACAGCATGTTTAAAAGCATCAGGAACAATTCCAGTTTCGAGACTACAATTAATCAATGTTAAAACAGTAGGACCAATTGAATTAAAGGCCTCATTAATGAGTCGGGCTGGAACAATGTCTAGGGGACAATAAGTAGGTTTCAAATGAACAATGATACCATGCAAATGAGAGAGAGAAACAGAGTTGAACTGTCTTAGCACAGTTAACCACACTGGAGGCACAGATGGGTCATGAGCAGGAGGTGTAATAAGTGCTCTAATGTCTTTGATTTTATTTATAAAGAATGTTAGGAATTTTTCACACTTAATTGCAGTAATATCATGGCAAGTGGTGCCTGTGGGGTTAATAACAGTGTTTAGAACTCTCGGTCTGTGGTGGTTATTTTCGATCAGATCAGAAAAATATTTAACTCTCTCTGTTTTGACGGTTTTCTGGTATTCTGACAGGCATTCTTTAAAAATCTCAAAGGACACCTGTAACTTATCTTTTTTCCATTTACGTTCAGCTCTCCGGCATTTCTGTCTGATAGAGCGGGTGCTCTCATTTAACCAGGGCTCAGATTTTAGTTTGGAGCGCTTTGGTTTAAGGGGGGCGACAAAGTCGAGGATGCGTGAGCAGGTGGAGCTAAACAGAGAGAGTAAACTCTCAGCACTCACTTCGGGACCAGGATTCACCAGCTCAACCAATTCATCAGCGTTCTCATATTGTGTACAAAATTGTCCCGCAGTACCAGGACCGATTTTACGTGAGAGAGATGCCGGAATGCAGGATTTAACGGGACAGGAAATGTGAATACCGAACTTAACAGGATTATGATCAGAAAAATAAGCATCACGTATCTGAACATCGTATAATGGCAAACCGTGAGATAAAATTAGATCATGTTCATGAGTCGGGCTACACACCCATTGCACAAGATTAAAAGACTCAATGAGATTTAAAAAGTCACTAACCAGAGGTTTAGATGGTCAGCATACATGAATATTAAAATCTCCAGTAATTAAAATGCGAAACGCAGATCAGAAAAATCCTGAATAAAATCTTTGTTGAACTTTGGTGGACGGTAAATCACAATACACAGTATGGGATGCTTTAAGTCCACATGAAATAACTGAAGTTCAAAACTGGTATAAACTTCGGTGGATATTTGTCGGCACTGAAAATTGTTCCGGAATATTGTGACCAAGCCGCCACCGCGACCTGTCAGCCGGGGCGAGTTGAAGAAGTTACAGTCCGCAGGAACAACTTCGGATAAAGAGCTCGACTCACCACCATTCAGCCAGGTTTCAGTCACGAAAAGACAGTCCAATCCAGCTGAAGTGAAAAAATATTTAAGGATGAAAGTCTTGTTTGCTAGTGATCTAGCATTAACCAAAGCCATCGTGACCAGGACCCGAGTCGACCTCGGGCTCCGACGCGCGTCTCAGTGGACGAAGGTTCCGATGATTCACTCCTCCTCTGCGAAGATGCGGGAAAAGGTGAGCGGGCACATGAGATGAGTGCGATGGCAGAACAGGTAGAACCCATTGATAGATGGTTTGCAGTGAGCGGCGTGCAATATAACGACCCTCAGGTAGGAATACAGAAGTAAGTAACTGGTGATGAGCGCGAGTCTTGAGCCTTACCGATAGGTCTCCCCGTTTCCCCCGGCGCCTACGGCGTTTAACTCGGGGTAGGGCGCAAACAGAGCGGCGTAGATTCACCGGTATGTTTGCTAAAAAGGGGGGTAAAGGCTGTTGTTTGCCTCCCAGATCTTGCTTATGAAGTCCGACAACAGTAGGGCGTATCATAAGAAGTGTTGCTCGATCGTACGCCAGATAAGATGAGACATTGTTAATAAGACAAGATGTAAACAATAAAACAGTAACTAAAAATACGGAGACCAGACGGCAAGCCACACACACCGGCGCCATCATCAGGCCTAAAAAGAGTGAACATCACCTTCCCGCCACATGAGGCTGGCGTGAATACAGGAGCACTTAGGAAAGAGTTTTTGACTGGTAAGGTGTTCACTGCCTTGTATGTAACAGGTTATATCCATAACAAGTGATCACCTAAAGCTGGGTATTGTTTTTTCTAAGATATGATTTCAGGTATTGAAAAGAGGTTCTTTGAAGGACCTGGGAGTCAGGGTAAAAATCCCAAGTACTTTTTGACAGACCTTGATAATGAAAATCTCAGGTTGGTTTCAAACAAGTATACATAATATGGCCAAAACACAGTAGCGATGCTGATTGTATTTTTTATGTTATACATATAATACAGATAATATGTGTGCCAAATAATCGACTTCTGAAGTTTATGCACCGTGGAAGTGAACAATCTCGCTTCCCTAAAAATTTCAAGTTGCTAACTTTGGCCTTTTGGAGAGATGATTTTATATGAGCCCCAAAAATGGCCATTTTCAGCATTATACCTGCTTCAAACAATAATAATTTAAAATGCGAATTATTCGTATTTCTTTAAGTATTGATACTAATATTGCTGGAAGCTTCTAGACGTATATGACCTGTATAAATGTTGCTTAAATTGGTTTGTGGTAAGCTTAAAACGAAAAAAAATAAAAAATCTGTGGTGTCCGAAACCATGTCAAATTCATGTTGCAGTATCTTATCAATTAAGCATTTTAGAATTTACACATTTACACTTTTTCTTTTCAGGTTTATATCTTTTCATGTGAAATCTGCATTGGCCAAGTTTCATCTGAATGACAATTAAGATCATTAAAAGATTTGAATTTTGCAAATATGTTTATTCTTATCTGATAAAAATATAAATGTGTATGTTTATTTACAAAAAAACAAAAAAAACAAAGCATGGACCAGGAGATAAGAAGCATAAAGTATTATGAAAAAGGGGGTTTTATGATCCTACATGAAAATTCAATTTTTCTCCTAGGTGAGACACTTTTTTAGAACCAATACCATGTTTTGGCCAATTATTATATGTAGTGTACTAAATGCACTAATAATTTTAATAAATCAATTTTAAATAATGAAAAATGTAAAAATCTGTCATATCTGAGCGAGTCAGCTAATTCGATCTCTTAGTTAGGTACTGTAGCTGGTTCCGGTCAAGTGTGTTGTTAATTTAGGTTGTTGCATGTATGCAGCATCTTGGTCCTGGAGGAACGTTGTCTCATTTCACTGTGTACTGAACTGTATATGTTTGAAATTGTCACGGGTAACCCCTAGAGGGCGCCTAGCGCCCAGCGATTTGTGTTTGTAGTTCCTCTTGTGTTTAACTTCAGTTCCCCTTATGCACCTCGGTCAGGTGACGTGGGCGCTCACCTGAACCGAGTTGCTCATTGGTTTCTTTATAAATAGCGTGTTTTAGTTCTTTTGAGTTGTCTTGCATCTGTTGAGTTCTACCCCGTAAATGTTTGTAAGGTTAGTTATGTCTCCCATTACCTTTGTACGTGTTTTAGTTTCGTTTTTCATATAAAGTCTCTTTGTTTGTTTCATTTCTTGTTTTCTTTAAATAAACACCGTTTCCTTTAAACACCTGGATCCTCTGCACTTATGCCTCGCACCAAGATCCGTGACCGAAATGACAATAGAAGCCGACTTGACTTGACTAGACTTAATAAAACGTAACTAGTTTAGGTTCACACTGTAATTTATGCATCCATTAAACATCTTCACTGGAAAGACCTAATAATAGTCAAATAAATGATCAACCCCACTAAAAACAACAAACCCAAACTTTTTGATTATGGACACAACTTTCTGATTTCCAGAGATGAAGCTCGCTCTTCCTGTTCCCCTTGTAGTAGACATGAAGTGTGAAAGGTCCAGATTTGCAACTCCTTGATCTCCTCTAACCCTAAAATAAAATACATTTGAATGGCATCAATAAGGCTAACTGTAACCTCAAGTGAAAAATTCATTAAACTTGTTGCTAGTATATCATTTTAAATCGGTATAACATACTTTGACGGTAAACCATGCAGCTGAGTAGATCTCAGGAAAAATGAAAATGCTGTTTAGTGCATTGGTGGCGTTGCCACTGACTTTTAGTTAACACGCGATTTCACATGTTGATCTGAAATACATCAGAACTCTTATTGTCTTTTTTTTTCCCGAACATTAGCTTACAACATGACAAGACTAAGTCCTAGATTATAATATGACAGGCATTCATGTCAGGCTTTTGGGACTTGTGATGCAATCTTTGGGGAAATTAAGGCATAGCAGTAAAACATTTCAGTGGTGTAAACATGTTATAGAACGCCATACGTCCGTGAATGATGATCACAGCCGAGGTTGCTCGGAGCACACTGCAGTCGTTCTGCATTTGGCAGAATCAACGCTCATCCGTCTGAGAAAGAGATTCTAACTCTGAAGTAGAAGACTTGCAGCTTCTCCTAGATACAGCTGAGTATAGAGTAATATTTATATCTACAACAGAGTACTAGAATTTCAAGACTAGAGCCACTGATTGGCTTCATGGTTGTTACATTCGCTTGGCCCGCAAGTTTAGTCATGTCCATCCAGCCCAAATCGTTGTGTAAAATTCCTTTATGTAAACTGTTCTTCATGAGAAAGTGTGACAGCTATCATACTCCGATGTTAAATGAAAGTAACGCTGAATTAAAGTAAATCTAAAAAATGAGCCAATTAAAGGTTTTCCACAGTAGTATGAAAAACTGATTGATCGCAGGTTTATGTATTGTATATCAATTTTCTTTTGTTAAAGTAGATGATCATTTCTAAGCTGTCTTTGCAGTTACCATACATTTCCCTCACCTTGTATTACATTTCATACGAGGATCTGAAACCATTCAGAGTGCAAATATTTAAAAGTGTGGAGAAACTGCAAGTATCACTACCGCACTAAATCTAAAGTAATAATCATATTAAAACTGCACAATAATGGGTTTATGACATACACACACACGTGGACAAAATTGTTGGTACCCTTCGGTCAATGAAAGAAAAACTCAGAATGGTCACAGAAATAACTTTAATCTGACAAAAGTAATAATTTAAAAAAAATTCTATGAATGTTAACCAATGAAAGTCAGACGTTGCTTTTCAACCAGGCTTCAACGGAATTATAAAAAAAAAATAAACTCATGGAACAGGCCTGGACAAAAATGATGGTACCCCTAGAAAATACTGAAAATAATGTGACCAAAGGGACATGTTAATTCAAGGTGTGTCCACTAATTAGCATCACAGGTGCCTACAATCTTGTAATCAGTCAGTGGGCCTATATATAGGGCTCCAGGTAGTCACTGTGTTGTTTGGTGACATGGTATGTACCACACTCAACATGGACCAGAGGTTTACAATGAGAATGTTGGTAGTCTTTGGACTGCTACCATTGAGGGGTCGCCATAGCGGACCGTTCGATCCGCACAGAACTTTGGCACAGGTTTAATGTCAGATACCCTTCCTTCTATTTTATCTTGATTTGGGACCGGCACGGTATCCTTTAATTCATTTCTATAGAGGCGTGTACTGTACCTTTGCAAATCAGTGTAAGAAGAATGAGACCTTCAGACTTTCAGTGCTGATACATGCAGATTTGAATCATGATCCCACACAACTGAAAATCTGCCCATTCATGTGGTCCTGAAGTCAGTAAATTATGTGCCAGCAGTACGGTGCCTACAATCATGCAAGTAAAAGTCAAGATCAGTTTATAGAAATAGAAATATTTACGACAGAGGTCACAGTTACACGCATATAGGCTTTCGTTTTACTTCTTTACATCCTTCCATTGTAAAACTTCCAACGCATGTGTTTATTTCATATCTATCATGTGACTAATGTGACAAACTTACTTGCTTGTAAAGCAACAACGAATAATGTGCATGTGCTCTGACTGCAGTTCCTTCCTAGTTCAGGAAGTTGGTTTCGACCTGTTCGACGGTCGTTATTCGTGAACCATGACTACTGTTGGACTACACACTCAACATCATGCTGAGCATAAACTGTGGATACGTTACAGCATTGTTAATTCTTCATGTTGTGCCCATGTTTTTGGGCAGAAGTTTGTGGGATCTTGCAGCTTTTCACTGTTTGTGGAGTGTATAGACTGTTAGGTGCACCAGGTGGCAGTATAAACACATACACAATCAATAATGTCATGAAAATCAAATACAATCTCAATCAAAGTTTCTAATCTCGTTACCTCAGTCCCACGTGTACACACGTCTATTATCTGGAGACTACTGTATGGGAAGGTTGTTAAAGCCTTGATGTCCAACAGTGTTCCAGATATGTAATATCATTAAGATGGCAATTACGATCTGTTTCATACTCACAGCGGACAAAAAGTATTGAAGACATTGAACGTCAAGACCTTGGAATGTCTTTGCCATCAATGAAACATTTAATTGCCATTGTAATTCTTAATTCTAAGTCATGTTGATTGAACCCAACTTGACTGAAGATGAAAACTTATGAAGACTTGATGAACCCCAACTTATGAAGGCTTGTTCATTGAAGATTCTGAAATCTTCATGTCATTGCAATTCATTGTGAGTCTCCATAAAGCAAGCAACAGGTCTTTGTCATCAATGAAAGCCTTGTTGTTTGAGCAAACGAATGATGAGCCAATCAGTGGTGACACTGCCAAGAAAAATCTCCCGGAGATAATAATAATAGGAAGAAACTTTGAGAGGAACCAGACTCAACAGGGACTCCATCCTCGTTTGGGTGATATCAGACAAATATTGATTTGCGGTCATATTGAGTGCTGTGAGGCTGTTTAAGTTAATGTGAAATCCACTTCTGTTGTTTGTGGCTCAACTACAAAAACATTTTAGGGAATGTCAGTCCAAAACTATTGAGCACCTGTAGCCACAAGCCATCAGAGAAAAAAGCTGCCTGCATTAGTTGAATCCATCTTCAGCCACCACGCTCATCCCAAGAAGACCACACAGGACCGCCCTCAGCAGCAAACCAGAGGCCTCCTAGCAACGAGAGCCCTAACCAGAAGGATGCAGATTGTCTGCTCTTCTACTGTATGTGAAAGCAGCTGAAGTGTATAGACTGATATGTGCACTAGATGGCAGTATTTACATACACAAGGAGCAACCTCCAGATCTGAGAAATGAATCCATTGTGGAAGCACCAAAACATGCAGTCCCTTGAATGTCCACTAGGGGCTGGCTCTAAAAAGGAAGTCGATCCTCATGTTAAAATGTCCAGGAATTGGTTTCGGTCTCCAAAGCTAGCTTTCCCATTCATGACAACTGTATGGGTGACAATTTTTTTTATGTATGTAATAATTAGGGGCGTGGCCTATCTGAGTGACAGCTGCATTGCAGGTGTCAAACTTCTAGCTGTCTGAAACGAATCACTTTAGTTACCAGCTAAATGGAATTGTTGTAGTTTAACTGACCACAAGAAATGTAGCGGGTCACACTGGTTGAGGTGTTGGGGATGGAGTTCAGTCAGATGCATTAGAATTTAAATCAACGTAGTATTTTAGGTAAGCTAAAGCTAAGCTTGTGGGTGGTAACTGAAGTAAGCAGGCTTGTTCTAACCCACAGCCAGGCACTGTTTACTCCACCCATTCGCTTATTTATGGATTAACCAGGTTTTAGGCTCTATTAAGATGGTGAAGACCAGGGCCTGTATTTACTAAGCGTCTCAGAGTAGGAAATCGCTCCTAAGTGGTTGAAGATTTAACTTCAATAATTCCTTTACATTTTACTCCCTCCTCTGCAAGCTAATCTCTCTCATCCTCTCGCCAGTTTCACGTTCTTTTCGAGATCATTTTGATCAGATCATGACGTTCCTACACAGCTCTATTCTAGGGCTTTAAACAGCTCTGATTGGTTTAGGGTTTATCCCTAGTGTGATTAGGATGATGTCATGCAGCGAATCACACATCTATAAATTTTTGCATAAAGCTTTCACACAACCAGGGGCGATTCTAGAATTTTGTAAGTGCGCCCCCTAGTGATAAATTTAAGATAATAATAATTAAAAGCACTTTAAAATAGAACACCATGATGGATTCTTCAGAGACATGGTACATCCAAGGTACATGGGTGAGGGGGGAAAAATAATGAAAGGAAAAAAAAAAAAGTTTTGAAAAAAAAAAAAAAAAAGTGGGACATGGGACATAATGGGAAAAAAAAAAATCTGAGGAAGGAAAAGAAATTGAGGTCACGTGACTTGTATTTCCAGCACCAAAATACGGAAAGGGTAAGCTCCGAGTGCAGACCAAATCAAAACTAAAAGCAAAAGGAATTAGGTTGAAAATGATTAAAAGTATGATCTGACATGCTTAGTGTTTTCTTAGTAACATGACACGCTGCGTGTTTTCAGTATAACAACTTGAAAAGCGAGAGAAGAGAGGCTCCTCAGAGAGTCGTGACTGTCGAGCTGTTAACATGTCTTAGAGCTCCGATTAGTCTTATCCTACGTGTTAATACGTTGCCTTTGACTTTTCCTTTTGCCTGCGGACGTTTTAATTAGAAATAATTAGAAATTTATTTTGCTTTTCATTAAGACTAACACTCTGACCTATTTGAGCTCTTAAGTATCATCTGGCAGTTGATTCATTCATTTCACTTTAGTCCATGCAGAGGTCGAAACACAGAAATGTTCCATCCATTATCACACTGATGCAGACCAACACGCGCCAAATTCTCCGCTAAATAAATCCTTTACTGAGTGTTCAACGCACCAGCTACAAATAAAAACGCCAAACTTAATGCTAATAAGAGACACTTCACTGCCACTACAAAATCCCCCCGAGGCCAAGCATAATCACCCCTTACTGTTAAATACTGTCAAAAATCAAACACAAGCCTTAATATTTAATGCCCTAAACGCAAACAGACATACCCCCCCCCCCCCCCCCCCCCCCCCCGCCGCCCCACTGCGTAAAGTCCTACACCCAAAAATCAGCACCATAACCTGCTAAATTTCACACACATGAGGGGAAAAAAAAAAAAAAAAAACCACCTCCACCATCCTAAGAACGCACAAATCTAGTGCACATGGAAGCTCCAGCCCGTGGTTTAATTTGTGGTCTTGTCACAGGCAGGTGACAGAAATATATATATATATATATATATATATATATATATATATATATATATATATTTTTTTTTTTTTTTTTCCTTCATGCTTCCATACTAACCTCAGTCACACAAATTACACATCTGGAGGAAATCCAGAGAGAAATCAGCAGAGCGTGTTTTTAATTTAAAAGCACCACAGATAACTCCAACATGCAAAACTACACACACACACACACACACACACACACACACACACACACACACACACAACGTTTGCCGCATGTGTTCAACACCCAAATAGTGTTCTCACTCAGAAAAAAAAAAACATTAATATTTAAATTTCCAAAAAAGTTCACTTGAAATTTTTTTTATCTTCACACGTGACTGAATTCCGGTATGAAATAATATTCATGAAATCGAAGCTCAAACACGCTTCCTGTTCTCCCTGGGATCCTTCTAATGAAGGAATGGCCAGAGGTTCGACAATATCTCTACCTGATTTCATATCATTATTTTACTGTCAGGTGAATGGAACAACATTGATTAACAAATATATATATATCAGTAAACAGGTGATGGGATCATTAGCAAGGCCCGGCCACGCCCATGGGGACCAAAGGCCAAAGTCTCGTCTGATCCCACAGGAAAGCCACAAACAGCACAAACCGGTGGGAAAAAAAAAAAAAAAATCTTAAGAAAGGCACTAGAACACTCAGAGCATCACAGCCTGATGACTATGACTATGACCTTGACTAAAGTCAAGGTTGTTGATTTGGACTAAAAACTAGATCCATGTGATGTGAAGTCCTGCACACGGAGTCCAACAAAACCTCCACAATATTGGGCACGCAGTGTCCTACATCCTATATAGAGTGGTATATCTGTGTGAATATGAATACATGAACAAACATCCCCACTATATACTTCTTCATCATTCATGTTCATTCAGGAGACAATCACATGCAGAAATCATGTCGCTGGGTCAGTTTTTTTTTTTTTTAAAGTTTCTTTTTAAATGTCGAAACATTATAAAAATAAAATAAATTCTAAAACTTTGCAGTTTGTTCCCTACTTGCTCGGACTTGAGGATATTAGTAAAGAAGGAGCGTTTTATGCAAGTATAAATACCACTAAAGAGAACAAATGGGCGAAGAGGTAAACGCTGTTGTGGTTTGAATGTAAAGCAGGACATTATGCTCTGGGCATTTTTCTCATCGCTGGCAACCACAGCAAAAAAAGACAGCAAAGTAATGCGTGCTTAAAATGTCTGCTCGGCTTAAAGAGACGCATGAGAGGAATTCTGTTCAGGAGGGATGATGATGATGATGATGATGATGTTTCAAATAAACAAATTAAGACAAACACACAAATGAATTAATTAATAAAACAAAAATAGAAAACGTTGATTAAGGCGGGTCATTGAAACTGGATTAAACAATTAGTTAAAGCCCATATATAAAGATTGGACATATATGTATTATAGTTACAGATACTAAAGACCCGTATGATGTGTATGTACACTTCCTATTAACCAACAGTATTTCAGAATCTCTTTGGAATTTCACTCACAGCGATTATCTAGTGCTTTGTTGCTATGAAAGGCCAGAGGTGAACGGCCACTTTGTTAAACACTACTGTACATTTCTGAATTTCTGGATTCACAAATCTTCCAAAGAAACAAACGCACAGGATGCATTAAAGTCCAGAAGTTGTTCACCTTAACACGGTACTCATGTGAAGAGGTATTGATTTCTTCATATTGTTCAAATTTAATGATCCCTACATACAGCGATTTCATGAGAGCTTGTTTTTTTTTTTTTTTTTTTTTTCTCAGTGACTAATTCAATACAATTCATCATCTGTATTAAAAAGTGCTTCGTCCACATAAAAGAAACATTTATTTCACCAGAATAAACTAGAACAAATCTACTTTAGTCCAACTAGATGCCTGGAAACATAAAACAAACAAACAAAAAAAATAACCCGAGACAATAACTGATCGAGATTTATTATATTTGACGAGCTGCGTGGTCTTTCATTGACGAAGCCTATAAAATAATACATTTACACTATATTGTTTTAAAAAGCCGTCTACACATTTTATAGGAGTATATTAAAGAAAATGAGGCTCTTTTTTTTATTTATTTTTTTTAAACACCCTTTATTGTAAATATGCAGCACGGTCAGAAGACAAGCCTGAACTGACTGCATTTAGCAGAATAATGAATAAATACACAAGGTAAAACATTTCTTTGATCATTTACAGCATTTACATTTTAATTTCACTGCATGTGAATTTTATTCCCAAAAAAACTACAAGTTACTACAAGACTTCATTACTACAAGAAATTTCTATCAATCCTTCTTAATTACAGAAACAAATGACATCATTTAAAACAGTAAAACCCGAGACCTGAAAAGTTATCAGACTCTCCTACATTCAGATTTAGTACCTAATTATCATATCACAAAAAAAAATGGCTAACATGTTACCTTAATTACATATTATATTAAAATATGTCTTGTTTGGTATTTAGGGTCATTTAACACCAACCTACAACATTACTACAAAATATAAATATCAGGTACTAAGACAGATCACACGCTCTTATTTTTGAAACCGGTTTCTCTTCGGGTAGAACCCTATAATTGTCATGCATTACCAGAAAAAAAAAAAAATATCAGCCAACATCAACCCAGAGCTAAATGTTAAACTCTTGACACAAACTCCTGGTTCACAAAGAAAACAATGAGCAATGATTTGGGGGTTTGTACAGCACATTTAAGGGGGTTATTGAAATAAAAACTAAATAAACAGGTTCTTTAAAAATTCACTTTTTTTTTTTTTTACTGTAGAAACTGTACAGAATTTAAACAGTAAAACTCCAGACCTATAAACTGGTTGCCATGGAAATCACACTCATAAATTCATATTTTGTACCTTATCACATCACTTTTGTTAGAAATTACATTAATTAATACCCTGAAGGTTATATTTAATTCAGTCTTTATTGTCATTTATTGCTATTCATCTATTGGCATTTATTTCAAATCAAACAATTAGAAAAAAAGAATAAATAAGGGACTGAGCCAGAACACAAACTTTTAATTCAGACACATAGCCGTTCTGCTGTCCATCTGCATGTTCAGTCCTAGTGAGCCTTAGTAATCCTAGTAAAGACCTTGATTAGCTTCTTCGGTTGTGTTTGATTAGGGTTGGAGCTGAACTCTGCAGGACTGGGGCTCTCTAGGACCGAACTTGCCTACCCCTGGCGTGGAACTACTGTATATTAATGTCGTGTCTCATGAAGGAAAAAAAAAATCCTTAAAAAAAAACACTTAAAATCCTACATCTAGTGAGATATTTATGTTTCTTTCTAGATAAATTAAACACATCGCATGTAAATTTATGTACATAATATAATTTATTATTAGATAGAACTAGATTAGAGCAAACTAAACATAAGATTGTCTGTCTATTGTACTTCTAGTAATAAGCTGTCAATAAAGAAAGTTGTTTTTTTTTGTTTTTTTTTACATTTAAACCTTCTACACATTTAGAAGAACATATCTACAAATGAGGTTAAAGATCTTATATTTAGTTTATTTATTATTTTTTATTATGAGAAATATTACAAACATTTGGCTATATTCAAGATATTTCCACTTGCTAAGACGTCTTTTTTTTAACTGGAAATCATTTGAACATCCAGAAGCTCTTAACCAACAGCTAAGTGTTAAACTTGTGACAGGTTCTAGATATCAATAAGAAAATTATGAGCAATAATTTGGAGTTGATACGGCGCATCAGGCCAATACTTCCATTCTTTTTTTTTTTTTTTTCCCCCGATTTTCTCCCTAATTTAGTCGTGTCCAATTCCTCCCCGTCACTAGGGGGCTCCCACATTAAGGCTAGAATACTACTATAAGCTACTACTACCACTCAGCCGGGAGGGCCGAAGACTATCACGTGTTTCCTCCGAACCACGTGACGCCAGCCGACCGCATCTTTTCGAACTGCTCGCTCGCGCACCGTTGGGGGCGGCGTAACACACTCGGAGGACAGCGCTATCCGCTCCCTCCGTTGCGCGAGCTCACAGACGCCCCTGACTGGCTGTAGAGCCGTGATTAATGTGGGAGCACTAAGTACCTCTCATCCCTCCCCTCTGAGAGAGCTCGGCCAATCAGCTCTCTCTAGACCTCCGGCTGCGAGAGGTTACAGCACCACCCGGGATTCGAACTAGCGATCTCCGGATGATAGGGCGAGCGCTTTAACCACTGCGCCACTCGGAGGCCAATACTTCCATTCTTAAAAAGAAAAAAAGGTTCTTTAAGGCATCTTTAAAAAATCATTAGAATTAAAGATTCAGTAGGGGTTTTCAGTAAACATTAAAGGGTTTTATTTGGAAGAAAATGTCTTTGTTTTAGGGTTCTATATAACACTTTCAGGCTTCCTCCAAAGGGACAACCAAAGCACAGAAGAGTGTGTGTACGGCCAGTACAGTCTAATCTACAGAGTTTATAATCTACTGAATCTACCCAGAAGTATATACAGTACTGTGTAAAAGTCTTGATCCCCCTCCCTCTTCATATTATGTAAAATGGAAAGGATTCAAATGAAAGAAACAGGAACAAATGCTTTTTACAGGCTGCAAAGTCCCTAAAAAAAACCCTTTAAAAACTGATTGTTTATGTAACCACCACAGCAGCAACCTCATTTAACATTAAAGTCCTTAACTTACAAGCATTCGAGTTACACAACTGCGGCAGATAAAACCGGACCACAGTTCTACAAACGTCCGCAGATCAGAACAAATCGCATAAGTAGCTCACGTGTATTGTACAAAAAAATAGAATAGACACTGCAGTGCACCAGATACCAATATTTACAAGAAAAAAAAGCGTACAAGACTCACTTTGTCAGACTTAAGAACGAATCCGACTTACGAACGTGCTCCTGGAATGGAACTTGTTTGTAAGTCGGGGGTTACCAGTATACTGATCATCGGCCTGATCACCGGTCATCATCTGCACCTCTTTCTCACTGGTTTATGTCTTAAGCTTTTTATGCTTGAATGATTCATAGGTCACTGTGTGGCTTAACAAACAAAACTTCTGAAACTCCTCAGGTGCAGGGACCAGACTGAAAATGAGACAAAAAAGTGGTTGTGCAAGCCTGTAGAACTATTCCTTAAAAATACAAGAAAGTCTGGATCTTTGGAAGCAAAATGTGAAGAAATGAGGGGGTCAAAACTCATGAATAATCATACATTTAATAATATTACAAGTTAGCCAATACTGAAAGAATAATTAGGTACTTAATATATAAATGATATGTTACAATATATAGAAGATTTCAACAACAAAATATTTGAAAATGTAAGATTAGCACCAAGTCATGTGGGCAATTGTGTCTGATTTGCTTTCACTCAGTGATGCAGTTGATCATCTTTGTTTTGTTTTTAAAGCTAGTCAGGATGAAATGGACCCTGGTGTACGGTTTTACAAACACTCGCTAAACTCGTTTCAGAGCTTTGCATGTTGCTATTCAACCAAACTGCTGATATAGCTAAACTATTAGCCGAGACGACTTTCCTGCAATGTAAACATAAAAAGAAAATAGATTCCTTGTGCAATGAAACCAAGCATTTATAAAATCCGAATTCATTTAGATGTTTATCTAATATTTGCAATTAAACTTTATGTTGGATTACTGTGGTTATTATTAGCAGATTGACACATCGGTGCTGAAAACCAAACGTATGTGATGTTTGTTCCGTTGAGACTGAAATGATCTGACCCGTATCAAAGCCATCATGTGTGTAAAGTGTAAATGTGAACTTTAAAAACGTTCTCCTTGAACTAAGATTTAAGAAACCAGGAAAGCAGTGAAGCTGCTCTGAAGTTCTTCAACTACTGCAGTTTTTTCACCAGCTCCTGGTACGTCGTTCTCTCTTTCGCAGCGTCGTGTCTCTCCACAACATAGCGTTTACCGTTGGTTCTCAGGGTCTCCTGAAGCTCCTCGTCACTCAGCAGTCTCTTCGACAGAAGCACAAACTCCTACAGAAGATCAAGAGACGATCCAAATATTGTAAATACTCTGTAATACCATGAGAGCAGAACTACAATATGTTTTAAAATCTTAATGATGTTTGTACGATCTTCAGGTATAAAGTTGTGTGTATGTAATATATTATAGTCCCTGCTTCATGTGCTTATGTTCATAAATCTATTAGCTATAAATTACCTAACGTTCACAGTACAGTTAATTTAGATATAGCCACGCCTACAACACTAAAGGAAGGAGTCACCAGTGTCAGTGCTTTATAACATTAACTAGGTTTTGGATCTATTTACTTTAAGAGAGAAAAAAATAAAAGGCAAGCGATGAGAATGAGTGTTTATAGCTGCTATAACGTAAGTGAGAACAGAAACAAACAATTTTTTAAGGTTAAACTTAAACATAAAAGTATGAAATCAATTTATGATTGTATTATCTATTTAAAACATGTGAGACGCTTTCCCTAGCGCAGTGTTAACAGTTGACCTGATGTTGACTTGGTAACTCCTCCATGTGTTGTGTGTGTTTTATTTTATTCTTAACAAGAACAAGTGAATGAATATCCATCAGATCTGATTAAACTTCTTGAATGGATTTATGGAAGGTGGGAATGCTGCTCAAACCCTCTTGCTAACTGCATTAGCATAAATCTTGCTAATGCCATCAAGTCCATCTCGCTCTTCACAGACATTAGAGACTCGTCTCTCTGTGGGAAACGTGCCACGTTCCTTTCTTTATAATATTCTTCTAAGCTCTTGATGATCTACACCCTTTTGTTTTTATCTGCTCTCTCATTCAGCTGATTCCTTTTCTCTGTAATGTACCAAGCAGACCTTTCTTTTGTGTGTGTGTGTTTCTTTTTAACACGGCTTAACATTTAAAGCTCTCCGTCACTCCCGCTGCGTAATCTTATCCCTGAGTACAGAGGTAGATATCTGTCGCTGTGTGAGAGAAGCTAATATTCATCCACGATCTCGTGAGAGGATCTGCGTTTCCCAGCGTGCCGTGGCGTGAGGCTCGTGATGTCGTTCTGATCTCAGTGGGACGTAAGAACCCGCGAGAACATCAGAGTCTAGTTTACAGTGAAACCGTTCTCTCATTGCTTATAATGAGTCTCTGTCTACGGGACGCTGCGGGATCAGAAATCAAGCCAGAGAGAGAGAGAGAGAGTGAGAGAGAGAGGAATATTCCACTACCCTCATCACATCTACTCAGTCAGGGTCTTACAGTAGTGTCTTTATATTTTACATTTAATGTCTTTTATTTTAGTAAAGTTGTGTGTAAATATGTTTCGCGGTCATAGTCGACACTCTCCAGATTGACGAATTTTCGTCCTTAATCATCAATCAGCATTCAGAACTTGGCTAATTTACCTTAGCCACACCCACAAAAGTCCATAAAAGGTAACACTCTCATGCTGAAAATGACAAAACAGTGAAAGAGCGCCAACTAAGCATGGCATGTTATAAATATCCAGCTCAGCCACTGCAGCACAGCAGCTACCCCAAACACACACCACCGTTTCCATGTTTTATAGAGCACCAATACTTACCAAGGCTTACTTATCTCAATTTATGGATTTAGTATGATATGAAACTGCATAAAATGTTCATTATAATGTTGTATAAGTAAAATAAATAATTGATTTAAATTTGACAAAGTACTCTGTACATAAAATCACAGCTGCTGCCTACAATTCAGTGTATACACCATTTTAGACCTTTTGCTCATGACATCACAAAGTCAGTCCTCCATGGTCCCACCCACTTCTGGGCAAGAAAACACATCTGATAACGTTATGTTATCTTAAACAGCACATTGTCTCCTCAATAATCACTTCTCTGTCGTTCCGAATCGCCAGTGCCTCTTTGCTGAAAAGGGGATTCCCAGAGATTTCAGCACCTTGGACAGCTCCTCTGTCTAACTCACCTGGGCTGGACGCTGATTACGGCTCACCATCTAGATACAAAGCTAACTAGCCTCAAACACAAGGCTGAATCCCAACTCTCACTCTAACCCCTGATGCAAAAGGTAAATACAGAAAAAAAATGTATTTGTTATATCTTCTTTTTTAACCTGAACTTATAGGACCATGGACGTACATGAGGTCTGAGGCCAGCTGATGCTATATTTACAAAACTCCAGAGATTATGAACATTAATGTACATATGATCTATGAATAAATAATAAGACTCAGCATTATAAATCAGGACATGGAGCAGATCTACTGAGAGCTTCCCTGAAACTCATCTGAAAACCATGTAATTCATCATTTTCTGCTCTGGCTCGCGGGACTCACGCTTATCTCTGACTAAGTGCTCCATATTACAGATAACTGAGCATCCAGTGTGTGTAGAAACCTGTGTATCAACAGGAGTGCATTTATTTGTAGTTATGTGTGCATAAACAACTCTAAGAGCAATATTTTCCCTGTATGGTTTCAGTGCTGCGATGCCCAGAGATACAGTACAGTAGATTTTCTCTCTAATTATCAAAAGACGACATGAACACATAACCTCCTTTCTGTTCTGGATGAGATTACAGACAAAGCGAGGTTTGTGAATCTCACCTCGGGGGACGAGTAGAGCAGGCCGCTGTGCTCGTGTCGGACGATCGCCGCGTTCCCGGGAATATCCCTCGCTAACACCGGCACGCGCAAATCCATGGCCTGGTAAACACACACACATTAGGTGTTAGCGTGGATATGTGGAACGTGTAATAATAATAATTATTATAATCAGATAACTCCAATTCAAGGGTGAAGAAAAAACATGGAGATAATTAGCGCTTTAATCCCTGAACACATTCTCCGCTGTTTGATGTAGATAAACCAGATTACTGCCGAACACACTGATAACACCGCGATTAGCATGAACACATCAGGTCTGTACGGCAAAGCGGAGTTTTTAACAATTTTTTTTTTTTTCAGGTATGAGATTAGACTGCTGATTTGATCCTTAAGGTTTATATTGTGTGTGTGTTTTTTTTATTGTTTTACTAAAAAATATAAAATAAAAAAACTACTCAAATTATAATGTAAAATATAACAATATTAACAGTATATACAGTTACTTTTATTTCAACAACATATTAACAATGTATGTTTTGTCTTTACAATGACATTATGTTTTATTACATTAGTGCTGCACAATTAATATGCATCATTATATAATATTCTATATATATTAATCAATATCTAAAAATTTAAATCATGATTAACGGGCCAGTGCGATTATTTAATCACAAAAGGCTGCAGTTTATTCGTTATGCTCACAGTCGGGAAGAGTTTATCAAAAATGAAAGTATTTGTTTTTTTGTTTTGTTTTTAGAAATAATTGAGGTGATAAATGAATATTGGCCATCACCCTCTTCAAGAGATCATTTGTACAAATATTTGCTGTTAGCTGTAATACGTTTGAATACAAAATGGTACATTTACGAGCTAAATATCGTACTTTAATATCACAATCGCAATATGTCTAGAAATAATCACAATATGAAATTCTTTAATAAAATCATGCAGCCGTACATTATAGTACTGTATATTCCATTCCATTATATTGTTTTATATTATTTTATATTAAATAAACCAGTTTTTGCATTTACAAACAAATTTGAAGACAGGTCAATCCTAAATGAGAGTTTTTTTTCCAGTAAAAATTTCATTAATTTTACTTTATTTCATTTATTACTTAATTAACTATTTATTAAAATATTTGTAAAAAAAAAAAAGTTCACAAGAAAAGTAAGTAGGAGAAAATTTATAACTGTAAAAATGGCAGAAATGTTTTCGAACCAGCTTTAAACTTCATTATAATATCGTAAACAAAGATAAAAAAAAAAACAATTAGCAATTATTATTACATGAAAACCGTTAAAGTTTCTCATCGTGGCTTGTGTTCTCAGAAAAACAACTTGGCTTAGATGTGTGACCTGTAATGCACAACTACACAACTCCAGTAATAACCGTTACACATAATTAATACATAAAATGTGATATTTAAACAAAACAAAAAAAAAACCTTAATTAGCAATGATAACAAAATGCACAATATAAGTTTTTTACTTTTTTTTACTTTCCTATTTTCTGCTGACTATAGTACATTAAATAAATAAATAAATAAACCTTTCTTCATCTTTAATAGAATTTTCTTCAGGTTATTGTAGTGATGATGATGATGATGATGAAAACTGTTGTTGTTCTTCTTATTATTATTAATATTTTGCTTATCATGTTGTGCAAGTTTTTTAAGATAAAACAACAACAACAACAACTAAACATTAAAGCTAATGAAATCTTAAGAATGAGCCAGTCTAAGAAGCAGTCAGGGGTTTAGTCTCACACAGTCTTACACCTCATATTTCATTCTGAAGCTACAAACCTCTAAGACGGCGGCGGACATGCCTTCAGAGACAGACGAGTTGACCACTGCGAAGGATTTCCTCATGGCGGCGTGGAGTTCCTCCTGATTCCTCTCCGCTGCTAAAAACACTCCAGCACATCTACAATCACAAAACAGTAGACTGTACACGTGCATGCCTGGCTCTCGGGATTTAAAAAAGTTTCTTATCACTTTCCCACACAATCCCGCAATTCATTCTGGGCTAAGATGCTAGTCCGATAGCGTGACATCCTCCATGCATTATAGCCAGCTTGTTTACAATTTCACTCGGGCGAAAAATCGGCGTACACAGAGATAAGTTAACACACTCGAATTCCAATTTCATGTGAGGGGCCCAAAGCTGTAAAAAAAAAAAAAAAAAAAAAAAAAAAAAAAAAACTCAAAAGTGTGAAGACAATTTCTGCCGAACTTTGTTAGAGATAAAGAGTCGAGCGTGTGAATAAAGTCGAAAGGAAAGGAGTGGAAAGATGAAAGAGGAGAGAGCTTTACCTTTTCACACACTCTTCGACTTCTTTGCTAAGTACAGGATCGATCTGCAAAAAATAAATAAATAAATAAATAAAAAATAAAAGTGAGTAAAACAAAAATGACATGTTTTCTGCTGGTGAAAAAAGACGAGAAAGTAGAATGTGAAAGTTCAGTGTGTCTTTCCTGAATACAGAACATACTTTAGCTATACTGAAGCACTGGCGCTGGAGACTGGGGGAAAGATGTATTCAAATACTCACTGCAATTCTTTCAGAATACAATTCATGTATAGCCACACTGAGTCCAAAAATCCATATGTATTGAAAAATATTTTCTTTTATTCATATATATTTTAAAATCAAGATATTAATATGTTGCAGTTCCTCTATGATCCTACAGGTGGCACTATAACCTGTTCACCTATTGGCAGGCGGCACAGCATAGTGAGTAGGAGTGGATGATTTGTTAAGGCTAGAATTGTAACGAAATCTTAACAAAAAAAAAGTGAAACAGGATATTTATAGAATCGCAATACAAATCGAATCAGCACTGCGGTATCGTGATAATACAGGTTCGGTTCAGCCCTGGTGATTCCCATCACTACTAGAGAATCCTTCCACACATATTAAATAACCACTTCCTTACAGAAAATATCACCGTCTTGACAATTAAACATTATTTATTTTCTTTATACTTGTTTACATTAACTGTCTGCTGTTACTATGAAAACAATAAGATATCAGAAGAAGCAGATTAACATAAACCTGCTCTGTAAATAGAAGATAAACCACTAAATTCTGACCAATCAGAATCCAGAATGCCTCTCTGCTCTAAGGTCTTACTAACATTGGAAGACGTGGTGTGGAACTGTCCGTGGTTCCTTGGAGTTTAAAGGTTAAATAATGTTTACTTGTAACTATTTCTAGAAAATGTGAAAACTGTACTGAGCCTCAGAGACCTTAAACTCTAAACTCTAAATCAGAGTCGTAATCAGGTCTCCTTCTGACCTTTACAGCATCTTCAGATGCCTTCAGTGTTGGAAATTTTTTAAATAAGCACAGGGTAAATAAGACTTAAGGTCAGGAAGAAGAAGATGAAAATATGATGAGAAATGCATTCGAGAATATGGTGAGATTTTGGACAAACTGAGGTTTCTGCTCTGTTTAATTAATTATGATGCAAGTCCTCCTCTGTGTACGTCATGGGCCATGGAATTCACAAAATATAATATGGTAAGCGAATATGAAGCCAAACCTAATAGCAATACTCCAGAAAAACTAAACCCCAGCCACTGCATGCAGTGATGGTCCTAAGCCTGGATAAAACGGGAGGGTTGCATCAGGAAGAGGCGTCCAGCATAAAACCTGTGCCAAGTTGTGTGCGGATCAGATGGTCCGCTGTGGAGATTCCTCAACAGGACCAACAACAAACTGAGAAAAACTAAAACCTACATTCATGAAAACAATAAATCACAAATGAAAGGAAAAAAAGCCTACAGTTGGCAATGACGACCCCATACTGTATATGACAAGCTCGACTTGGGGTGACGAATGCTAGGAACGTACTGGACTCCAGCAGCAGGGGGCGATCTTTAGGCGGTGAAGGATTACATTATTGGAAGAACTGTTTACGCTTTAGTGCTGTTAAAACTCCAGAAGTATCTCAAAACACGAGGTGAAAGTATCAAGCATCAGGTGGTCATGAACAAGCTGAGATCCTGACATCTAGTCGATTTCATATGAAATCCAACTTCAGGCTTTAAACTTCTCACAGAATCCACTGCAAGTGTAAGAAAAAATATCCATGCAGCCTCTCTCCTGCCAGAACCTACTTCAGAGGAACTGATTTCTGTCAGATCTGATCTCAGAGATTTTATGCTAATTCAAAGAGCTATCTGAGCATGTGATTGGCCCAGGATGTTCTACTCCTATCGTTCCCTGGCTGCACGTGGATATCAGTACTGTGAATTTTGTTCCCTGCTGTGATTACACTCTAGCCGGTACATCTATTTAGCTTCAGGCTGGCATGCTAAAACCAGATCCATGGCCACAGCTTCAGGAACACACACACACACACTATACACTTTGTCCTCACCTGTGGACCGATGATGATGAGGATCACCCGAGGATTCTGGGAATGCCACTCTATTGGAAACAAAATCTGGCAGAGGATTAGCCATGTAAATAAGACAGAACACACACACACACACACACAGACACATGCCTTAGGAGACAAGTTCAGGAAGTCATTAGGCACCATGGGGTCACCCTTAGTTGGCAGCAAACACACCAAATCTTGGTAGTACAGGACTTACAGATAATACAGGAAGTTGAAACATAGGACCCTGAGACCCAAGTAAACCCAGGCACTCTACAGATAGTCCTTAACTTATTATGGTGGTTCAACTTATGATTTTTTTCAATTTTATGCTTATGTAAGTAAGTAGAAAGAGCTTTGAGCCACAGCACCCAGTGAGACACTCAATCACAAAACAACCTAAACAACCTAGTGTGGGATATTGTGTGAGAAACTGGTAAACCTGATGCTCTAAAATCCCATCATTTCACAATTAGTTTAGTTCCCTCAAACAAACGCTTAATGCTTGATTATGAAACTTGCTTTGTGTTAAGTTAATTCTAAACTGCAGGTAACCGCACAAGTTCTCAGCATGTTCATGGCATGCTAGGCTAAGCTATGATGCTCGGTAGGTTAGGTATATGGTATTCAATCCATTTTTGACTTAACAATGTTTTCAACAGACAATTCTTTTGCAGCACATACTGTAGGACCCTAAGAATGTAAGGACTACAAGTAGTCCTGGAATCATAGGAGCCTTGAAATATAGGCCACTCTGAATACAGAACCTTGGGAACTGAAGAAAATATAGAAAATATCGGAACCTGAAAACATAGACCACGGGATACTAAGAAACTGGTATAGGACCTTGTAAAGAGAGACACTGAGGCCATAATTATACAGAACCCTGGGAACAGAGGATGCTGAAAATAGCATGAAAACATAGACCCTGGAAAAGTAAGGAACCAAGTAAAATAGGAATAGAAGCCGCTTGGAAATACAAAATCTTGGTAACTGAGATTTTGTACGTATATTTTCAGAGTAACAGAGATTACTCTGAAAATATATAACCCTGAAAACATAGACCCAATGAGCATAAGACCCTTGGAATACAAAAGTCTGCGGACAGGGTACTCAGACATGGGACTATAAGAATATAGGACCCTGGAAACATACAGTAGGACTCCTGACCCTCCAGGGGGTCCAACAGAATTCTGGGGAACTATGGACTCTGTGGAAAATATCGGCACTATGAAACTACAGACCAGAGGAAACTAATAAACATACATGTAGGAATAAAACCCAAGAAACATAAACCCTGGGAATCCTACTGAACCCTGGGGACTGAGGACTGTAAAAACAAAGGAAAAAAGGACTACAGTACAGGACCCTACAGATGTGGGACTCGGTGTCTACAGAATCCTGGAAAATCCTGGTAACCTGAAAACCCTGGGAAAGTAAGGACCATAGATAGAACCATGAACTAAGGACCACAGACCACAGGTACCACAGCAGCCAAAAAAAAAACATAAGAAGCATAAAACTTATAAGAATATAGACCCCCAGGTGCATAGACACCTATAAACTAGACCATGGAAACATACTGTAGGACTATACAAAGTCTACAATAAGTACCCAAGACAATACAAATGAATAGTATTAGAAAGAAAGGACTCTTGGAAAACAGGACCCTAAGAACCTGAAGCCACAAGATGAAAAACGCCTGAGAATATGGGACACAGAAGGTGTAGTAATCTGGGAATATAGGCTCTTGGATCTATTGCACCTTAGGACACTAAAAACATAGAAGGATTGGAAACACAAGACGCCTTTAAACATAGAACCCTAAGGATTTAAGACCATGTTAATATAGACACGTACCACAGGGTTGAAATGACATCACCAGCCGCTTGCAGCTCATATGAAGGAGTGTATAATGTGTAAAGGATCCATTCGTTTAACTTGTGTAGTGCCTGTCCTGAGAGTCGCCTATGCCAGGAAAGGTGAGGTACGGGGTGCCAATACATTGCAGGTAAATTCTGCTGTACTGCGTTAAGAGTTGCTTGCTAATTAACTAATGTGCTTTCGGCCACTAGCTACTAAATTTCCCTCTGTAGAAATTGTAAGATGCATGCATTCAAGACGACACATTTACAGGACTGAGTGTGTGATGGTGCACCTGAGAAGGCGTTCAGCAGGTAGAGAGGGTCCTTCACTTTTCGGAGTCCACACACTAACAGAAAGACGTGTAGGTCGTCTGCTCGATCCACACACACTCCTGCAAACCCAAACAAATGAAACACTCTATCAGAGTGTGCTAAATTATGATCATTATTACTTAGCATTAAATAGGTAGCATATTTTAGAGGAAGACTTGTTACTTTTAGTAATTTGGTCCCAATGCTAGATGCTAGTTTGATGGTTCTACTAATTTTACCACTAATGAAGTTATCATGTAGGTTTTTCACAGTGACTCACAAGCTCACAATGCTAACAATCAGGCACCAGTATGGTCGGTGGAAAGTTCCCCACTCGATAACATGTTAGCTAGCAACCTTATGTTTTTGCTAATGAATGTTTTAGCTAATTAATGAGAGTGAAGTTCAGAATAGCTTTAAGCTGCAAATGTAATGAAACAAAGGTTTATTTAGATCCTGAACCTTTTAAGAAAAACCTTTGATTAGCATGTGTCCACAACCGGACCTAGTGAAGACTTCGGAGACCCGTTTCAGCTGCTAAAACTTCTGATCTGATCAACTGACCCGTGAAAGCTGTGCACACGTTAATTATCCTGACCCCGGGGGTTAGCGCAACCCAGAAACAGAGTCTCTATGGACGACAAGAACTTCTGCTGATGTGAGGACCATTTCCTAAAGCGATCTGGAATCGTTTGGGGTCAGCGACCGCTGGACCAGGGGCGCTAATCCCTTTTAATCCCACGACCGATGCTAGCGGCCTGAAACACATGAAAATATGTCTGAGACAGGCTTTGCTGAAATGGGTCGTGTCCCAAATGACCGTGATTCTGTAACTCATTTCTCTGAGAGATAAAGCTGAGATAAGGGAAAGAAATTCATTTCTGCAGATAAGCATCCGATCCCATAATACCTTCAGCAGTTCAGACATCAGGGTTCGACAGGAAAATCATGCACAGGATTATAAGGACAACACAAAAAGTCAAGGGCTGTCGAGACGGCAGGTCATATAACATGGTCCATTCTGTCACTGTAACAGGAGCTTGATAATATATATATATATATATATAAATGAAAGGATGTGTAACATTAAAGGACGCCGGAATCAGCTTGGGGTTCAAATCAGGCTTAAATGGACAGATTCGAGGTTCATTCAAATGAGAAGCCGTGACCAAAGTGCACATCAATATGACTTACTGTAGAAAAAGAAGAAATGCGTTTAGATCCATATAGAGGCTTTAACTGATCACACCACCAAGTCCTTCACTCATTTATTAAACTGTTCATTTGTTTTATTAAATCCCTCGTTTATTCTATTACATCCTTCACTTGTTTTACAAATTCATTTGCTATTTTTTTAAAACGGTTAAAATATTTTTTTCCAAATTATTCACTCGTTTTATTAAATCCCTCACTTGTTTTCACTTGTTTCAGTCATGCTTGTACAGTTGGTTAAAATTTGATAATATTAAATTCATCATATTGCCGAGTTTGTACTGAAAAAAACAAAAAAACAACAAGAGAAATCCCGTATATTTCACTCTATACTGCACAATCCTGATCCATATACCCTGTAGACGCACACACACACACACACACACACACACACACAGTGGCAAGAAAAAATATGTGGACCTTTTGAAATTTCATGGTTTTCTGCATTAAAATGTGATCAGATCCTCACCTAAGTCAAGAGTATTGACAAATATAATGTGCCTAAAATAATAACACAAACATTTTCTAATCTTTTATGTCTTTATTAAACACACTCATTGAACATTCAAAATGGTGCAAAAAGTAAGTGAACCATTGGATTTAATAACTGGTTGACCCCGCCCACTTGGCAGCAATAACCTCAACCAGGAGCTTCCTGTAGCTGTGGATCAGACCTGCACATCGTTCAGGAGCTTCAGCACATTGTTCCTGGAAGAACTGCTTTAGCTCTGCCATATTCTCTGGACGTCTCATGTGTGACTCTCTTCAAGTCACTCCACAGCGTCTCTATTGACTCGGCTGCTCCGAAAGTCGGATTTTGTTTTTCTGAAACCTTTCCGTTGTGGACTTGTTCTGGTGGTTTGGCTCATTGTCCTGTTGCATCACCCGACGTCTCCAGAGTTTCACACATCCTCACATTTTCCTGAGGATTTTTATTTTTGATGCTCTTGGGAATTCGTCCTCCCCTCTATTAGCTTGGCCACGCCATGACCATTCTATTTGAATCATTTACTCATGTTATTTACTTGAGTTTTTGGACAGCACTGGTTCATGACATTAGAATAATGTTTAATAAACCGTAAGAAATAAGCAGAGTAAGTAGTGAACGGAATAGATTTTTATCATCAGTGCTAGAAAATATTTGTGTTATTATGTGATTCTGATAAAGATAAAGTCATCATTTGGAGATGGACATGAGAAACACACCAACCAGGCACAAAATCAGATTTCATCTATAATGGTTGAAAAATAATAATAATAATAATAATAATAATAATAAAGGAAGAAGAAGAAGATGAAGAAAGCTCATCAATACAGGCCAGTGAGATTAATCGTCAGCTGCTAATTATGTCCTGATGCACCTGTAGACGTTGCTCTGTTCAGCAAACACAAAAACATTTAAGGGTAAATCCAGACCGGACGTTATCGTAAAGCACATCGCTAACATCTTATAACGGAATAAAGGAACAGTGAGGAATAGAGCGATGTTGAGTCGCGCGCTGATGAGACCCTGACAGCTCCATCTAGATTTCCTTCAGCTTGGGGATTTTATCGGATCTCGATCAGACGTGAGGCCAAAATCCAATAAAACAAAACACACACGAATCTGCCGCGCGCCAGGCTGAAGATCCTCAGGACTTCAAATTCAACATAAAATTCATTTGACTGCGCCATTGTTACATTATTGTATCAGCCCCATGTCCCATAATGCACCACTTCTCAACGAGCTCAATTCCTGTACTGGGAGCTCATTTAAACAATCAACAGATTAGAATGTTTCTAATTAATAATGAAAAAAAAAAAACATGTATTGATGTTGATGTGGTGAAATTTCATGTATCAAGTTGTTTGTTTTATAGAAGGTGCACGAGTTACTGAATGATTTAAACATTTACTGGGGTTGAAGGTCTTCCAGTTCTTCCACTCTTGAAAAGTGCAACCCATTCCAAATGAACGACTCGTTGCAGCGTCGCTGTAAACTCTTGTCGAATTATGTCAAACGTCTCTGAGGCAGACTTGCGGTTTCACGCAGAATTTCACGTTCGCTCTTTGCTGTCCAAGTTAGACACGCAGTCAGAACAGCGCCGGTTCCACGGCTCCTGGTGTCTTTTGGCACACTGACTTATGGCGCTCGGTGCTCCCTGTGACTGTGAGCGCAGACTTTGTGCTTTATGTTACAAAACTAGTCTGGAATCCTTTTGATACCTTATATGATATTATTTAATAAAGGAAAACCAGGAATCTGTGCTGTGGTATAAAAGGGACAAGCAGAGGAGATCAGGACGCGTCTTTCTCCTGAGAGCTGTATGTGTGTGGGAGCACAAGGCTAACAAATGTAAAGTTACTATAAAACAAAACAGAAAAGCAGTTTAGAATAGTTTACAATGTCTTTGATTCTGAATAAAATTCTCATCTCAGTCCATCTCTGTCATCGTTTCCAGAGTGCCAAGTCTCCTGCCAAGCAGGGGGTTCCACACTGCTCTCTCTCTCTCTCTCTCTCTCTCTCTCTCTCTCACACACACACACACACACACACACTCACACACGCGCGGGCATGTGTCATGATGACTATCCAGAGGAGACGCTCAGAGTCACTCTGAATATTTTTCTTCAGATAAGCAGACCTCCTACCAGCACTTCTTAAAAACCCTGCCGCGAGCTACACAACAGCGGGAGGCCACCAGTGCCCACCTCAACACACACACACACACACACACACACACACACACACACACACACACACACACACACACACACACACACACACAGCTTTCATTTTACTTTGATGGGATCACTCTGATCTTTGCCTCTCACTTTCTCAAGATTCAAGGGGTGTTTGACTGGAATGCCAAATATGGACAATATCAAAGCTTCGAAACATACAACATGTCACAACAAAAATACATAGATCTATAATAAAAAATTTTTTTACATAATAATAATAATAATAATAATAATTAAAATAATAATAATAATCAGTTCATGTGTGTATGTTTATCTGTGTGTGTGTGTGTGTGTGTGTGTGTGCCATATAATGTGATGTGGTCCCTCACTGTCCCTCACCTGTTGGTAGGTGCGTGTGTGGACCTGGTGATAGTGTGTGTGCGTGTGTGCGTCTGTGTGTGTGTGTGTGTGTGTGTGTGCTGCTCAGTGCCTCTCCAGTAGGGGGAGCAGTTTATCAGGGTCGGGGAGACAGTTAAAGTTGGGGACGGTTTTCTTGCGTATGATGATATTCAGGACGTTCAGTGAGGACATGCCGCTCTGTCTCCGTGTTACTGACTGAGCGCCGCGTCTCCTCTCTCAGGGTGGACAGGACTGTGTGTGTGTGTTCCCGGGCTCCCGAGTCTATACTTCACCAGGATGTTTCTCAGCTTTGGGTCAGTCACCGTGTCACACTGTACTGTGTGTTCAGGGCAGATCACACTCTCACTCTCACTCACACTCTCACTCACACTCTCACTCACACTCTCATTCATACTCTCATTCATACTCTCACTCTCACTCTCATTCATACTCTCACTCTCACTCACACTCACACTCTCACTCACACTCACTCTCTCACTCACTCTCTCACTCACTCTCTCATTCATACTCTCACTCTCACTCACACTCTCACTCACACTCTCATTCATAATCTCACTCACACTCTCATTCATAATCTCACTCACAACTCACACTCACTCTCTCACTCACACTCTCATTCATACTCTCACTCACACTCTCACTCTCACTCTCACTCTCATTCATACTCTCACTCTCACTCACACTCACTCTCTCACTCACACTCTCACTCACTCTCTCATTCATACTCTCACTCTCACTCACACTCTCACTCACACTCTCATTCATAATCTCACTCACACTCTCACTCACAACTCACACTCACTCTCTCACTCACACTCTCATTCATACTCTCACTCTCACTCACACTCTCATTCATACTCTCACTCACACTCTCATTCATAATCTCACTCACACTCTCACTCACAACTCACACTCACTCTCTCACTCACACTCTCATTCATACTCTCACTCTCACTCACACTCTCATTCATACTCTCACTCACACTCTCACTCACACTCTCACTCACTCACTCTCTCACTCACATTCATACTCTCACTCACACTCACACTCTCACTCTCATTCATACTCTCATTCATACTCTCACTCTCACTCTCACTCACACTCATTCATACTCTCACTCACACTCATTCATACTCTCACTCTCACTCACACTC
>CM059213.1:2590304-2620304 GCA_030347435.1 Clarias fuscus
TCACACTCTCACTCACACTCTCACTCACACTCTCACTCACATTCATACTCACTCACACTCACACTCTCACTCTCATTCATACTCTCATTCATACTCTCACTCACACTCTCATTCATACTCTCACTCACACACACTCTCACTCACACTCTCACTCACACTCTCATTCACACTCTCATTCATACTCTCATTCATACTCTCACTCACACTGCAGTTTAGTTCAGGTTTCCCAATAATACAAATAGTGTCTCTGACATTTAGTTTAATTTAATTGTTTTTGATAAATTTGCCTGATCTTAAGTCTGTATTGTGCTTTATTGTCATTCATTTATTTACTAAAACATTCATTGTTTAACTGAATGATTAATTGTTTTAAAAAATCTTAAATTTGACTAAATCTGGAGTGGTGTCTCAGGAGAGCCTGGTTGTTGGTTTGGGGATCTGAGGGTCCGGGTTCGAGCCCCGCTGTCGGCACACACACACACACACACACACACACCCATCCTACCCAGCCACTGGATGCAGTGCCGGTCCCGAGACCGGATTAAATGGGAGTGTTGTGTCAGGAAGCGCGCTGTGGCGACCGCTTGACTGGAGCAGCCAGGTTCTGTTCAAGTGTTTCATAAAATCGTTACCTGTTTTACTAAATCATTAATTGCTTTAGTAGATTGTTAATTGTTTTACAAAATCGTTTTTCATTTGACTAAATATTTAAGTTTTACAAAATCGTTGATTGTTTTAATTAAATTGGTAATAAAATTGTTCATTTTCATAATGTTAACTGTTTAAAAAATCATTCAGTTTTATGAAATCATTAATTGTTTTACTAAATTGTTCATTCATTTTACTAAATAATATATATATTTTTTGTTTTACATATTTTTTCGTGCAATTTATTTTTATTGCAATAAAATATTCCTATCTTCCCATTCTATTCCTATCTTATCTTCAGCTTTACGTTCTTTTTTTTTCCACTGTGTATCATAGTGTGTATTATGTACAGAACCAATACAATTTTACAGAATTTTACTGATTTATTTTACTAAATCAATCATGAAAGTGTGTAATGACGATGTGTTAGTGTTTGACAGTCATTTGTGGAGCAGTGACCCAATACACACACACACACACACACACACACACACACACACACACACACACACACACACACACACACACACTACAGTAAATGTGAGAATGGCTGCTTGACCTGTTCAAACCAGACCCGCTCTCCTCCTCACACTCTCTTATTAGATTTATTTACTGTCTATTTGTATTTATTATTTATATACTTATTTATATTTACTCTTATACATTTACTTTGTTTCTGTCAGTAATAAATGACTAAGCGTACACACACACACAGTGAGGGAGTGTGAGAGGAGACAGGAGTTCAGTGTAACTATAAATGGATGAAAGTGATGACACAGTGTTCAGTATGATGATGTTTATTATGAGTATTAATGAGTATTATATAATAACTCACGCTGTCTGAACGGCTGCGGTGTAAAAGCAATAAAGACTCATTGACTGTTTCACTCCTACAACATGGCCTGGCTGTGTGTCATTTATTTCACTCCTTATTTATAAATAAATCACAAAAAAGGATAAACAAATGTAAATTTTTACACCCTTGTTTACACGGCGCTTTTCATTATTATTGAATTATTATTATTATTATTATTATTATATATGATTGATATATTATCATCATTAATATGTCACTTCCTGGTGTGATGTGTGCTTTCTTATACGGGCAAGTGCAAAAGTTTGTGCACCCTTTAATAACATTTACTCTCTAAGTAGAAAAGCTCTGTCCTACTTTCTTTTCACCTTTTGACACACAGACACACACACACACACACACACACACACACACCACACACACACTTTTATACTCAGGTGTATACACACACATACATGTACATAGATTTTTTGAATTTACAGACACCTAAAGAGATTCACCTTTATGTTTGACAAGTGGACACACTGATATTAATGAGGGCAGAATCTATGGCATGTTTGTGTGTGTGTGTGTATGTGTGTGTGTGTTATTTTTAATAAGGAGTGTGTTGCTTATTGAAATTCCTGCACCCTGCTGGCAGCCGGTGGTGATGAATGACCACAGACAAGAGTTATTAATCACACACACACACACACACACACACACACACACACACACACACACACACACACACACACACACACACACACACACACAGTAGTGTGAGAGAGAGAGAGAGAGAGAGAGAGAAAAACACCAACAAATTGAAGGAAAGAAAGAAAGTTAGTTGTAGATAGATAACAAAAGTTGAAGGAAAGAAAACAGAATGATGAAAGAAAGAAAGACTTAGGCATAGTTACACAAGAGACAGATAGACAGACTTCTACACAAATAGAATTGAAAGTGTGTTAGTAGGAGGAGCCGAGCGAGTTGTGTGTGTGTGTGTGAGATTCACCTGCCGTGTGTAAGAACTCCGTCCAGCTGAAGTGAGCGCTCACACTTGTCTCGATCCCTGAGGAGAAACACGTCAACGTCACCATCAGTCTCACACAGCACGAGAACACTAACACCAGTGTGTGTGTGTGTGTGTGTGTGTGTGTGTGTGTGTGTGTGTGTGTGAGTGCAGATCTAGTCCTCACCTTGGGCTTGCACATGGATCTTACTCACGTCACACTCCTACAGCAGAGAAAACAACAACAACGTTACATTACGATTAACATTTGGAATAACAGCATGTGCTTGTTGCTATGGTTACACCGCTGTCACTTTCATGTACTATTTATTTTTCTGAGCACTTCAATCCAATTCACGTTATAGTTTATTTACAATAGTGAGAAAGAAATATTAGATCCGATAACCTCTGTGTGTGTGTCTGTGTGTGTTTATTCCTTGTCATGGTAACATTCCCAGATGGTTCTCCAATTGTCACTTTTATTAAAAAAATATTACACACTCTAGTGTGCATTTTGAATAAAATATTGAAAACTGGCTATTCTCGTTGCCATGGTAATATTCCTATGTAAATACCTAGTAACCGCCATACTAGGCTGTCTGATTGTTGTAATTGTTGTAAATTCACCACATTTGAAGAGGTTTGCAACCTGTGTCAGAACATACCCTGCATGAGGGTATATGGTTTACCCCCGGGGCAGAAAAGGTGCCCAAATTTGCCCCATTGACTTATAATGCAGATTTTGGTGCATAACTACTACAGTATCGTTTGTCGTAGATCCATGAAAGAGGTGTCAAATCGTGCGGCTCGTTCGGGACTGGGGTGCTTAGACTTTCCTCAGGGGTGGGTGTTTAATTGGGGGCAATTAACAACAGGGCAATTAATTGGTCCAAAAAATCCAAAATAGATTGATACCAACTTGGACGGATTCTAGTGCAGAGTGAGAATTTGAAAAAAATCTTGAGTTTACCACATTTGAAGAGGCTTGCAAGCTGTGTCAGACAGACCCCACAGGAGGGTGTAGGTTTTACCCCCTGGCGGGGCAAGAGGATCCCAAATTTGCCCCAGTGAATTATAATGGAGATTTTGGAGTGTAACTAGAACTGTACCGATTGTCATACACCCTTAAATGAGGTGTCAAATCGTGCAGCTTTTTCGGGATTAGGGTGCTAAGACTTTTTTGAAGGGGCGGGCAATAAATTGCCCCAACAGGGGGCAATTAATCTCCCCAAAAAAATCCCATAGACTTAACATTGAGACTAACTTTGACGGATTGAAGCGCAAAGTGGGAATTCGGTAGAAATCTGAAATTTACCACATTTGAAGAGGCTTGCAATCTGTGTTGGAACATACCGCACACGAGGGTGTAGATTTTACCCCCGGGGCAAAACAGGTGCCCAAATTTGCCCCATTGACTTACAGTATAATGGGCAATTTGGTGCATGACTCGTCACTTTTACGTTCGTCGTAGACCCATGAAACAGGTGGCAAATTCTGTGGTTCATTCGAGAATTTATTTTATTTGGGTTTATTCGGGGAAAGGGGGCTTGACATGACTTTTCTAATGGGCGAGTGGTGAACTGCCCCAGCAGGGGGCAATTAACATACAATAGTAACTTCCATAGGAACTTTGAAACTGAATTTAACTGTGAATCCCTCTGTCCGTAGAGACACGGGGGTGGGCTCATTTTACTCAGCCAATCAATCAGTCTTTCACATTTATCATGACGCTCATGAGCCACGCCCCCTAGCAAAATCATTAGTATGCTGTTAGCATGTTGCTAACATGATTAGCATGTTGCTAACATGATTAGCATGTTGCTAGCATGATTAGCATGTTGCTAGCATGATTAGCATGTTGCTAGCATGATGCTAACAATATTAGCATGTCGCTAGCATGATGCTAACTGTATTAGCATTTCGCTAGTAACACGATTAGCATGTTGTTAGCATGATGCTAGTGTGATTAGCACGTTGCTAGTATGATGTCTAGCTCATTAGCATGTCGCTAGCAATATCAGTAGAATGTTGATATCATGATGCTAGAGTGCTTAGCATGTTCCTAGCATGGTGTTTAGCTAATTAGCATGTAGCTGAGATTATGCTAACTATATTAGCATGTTTCTAGCTACATCATTAGAATGCTGCTAATATGATCCTGGAGTGCTTTGTAAGCTGCTAGCATGACTCCAAAGTTTTGCCACGGCAAGCACCACTCACATTTTCTTCAGGGAATGTACCTCTCTAGTTATTATTTATTATTATCCATGAATCCCATAATGTTCACTGTGTATGGACCGTGCATGACATAACATGTCAGTCAGCTGCCTTAACATTACCCACAATTCTCGGCACGTTTCCATTTTCTCAACTCAACATGAACTCTGTCGCTCTGGCGTGAAAAGAGGAGGAAGTGTAATCAGCAATGATCTCGGCACGACTCTAGAAATCAATATATAAAAAAATAATAAAGTGGCAGGAGCGTGATAACGGAATAACGTCGGCTGCTCGGTCGAGATCAAGCGACTCGTTTCACACACATACAGAGAGAGGAAATTGGCTGGATGTTATCAGCCCTGGATGCCCGCTGTGTGTGTGTGTGTGCACGTGTGCGTGTGTCACGGCGAGCGTCTAATCTTCTAATTTGTTTTGAATGCTGAAGCGTTATTACAGGACGCTGCTGAGGTGATTATCATCGTTATTTCTGGCCATTATAGTTTCATTTTTGACTCTCGGTTCGACACGTCGGTCCACGTTTTTCTCTCATTGCTTTTCTGCACTATTAAAGATGAGCGGTGACGGGCTGGTCGATCGTTTGCTCGATAACTGCTTATTGTTGTTCACTTTACTCCTGAAGAATCGGAAAGCATACGGCTTTAATAACGTTCTCTAAAAAATTAGCTCCAACACCAGCGAACGTAAACTAGCCTAATTAATAAAAAAATGCTAAACTAATTAACTTACACTTAGTGTCATGAGTTGCTGTAGTATAAGAGGAATGAAACACTCCACGACATGCTGTTATAGGAAAATAATCAACTTCAGCGTGGTGTGTGGCCTTCATCACACCAGCAACATCATGACACGAGGTGTTTTATTCCATACCGGCTCGATCCTGCTCTACCACTTCACTATACAGACCTGTTTGGTGGTTGTTTCTTGGAAACATCGTGTCAGATTCTACAGCTTTAGTGGAAAATCACAGAGCAGCAGAAAATAGAGGACTAGTGATCATCTTACCAAGTAGGTCTTAGCTTTCTGCTTCATCTCCTCTGTGAACGCCACAGCGAACCTGGGAAATGTGAAAGAGGGAGAAATGAGTTCTGTTGAGATTCATATGGAAAAAAAAAAAAGATTCATAAAATAGCTTAAAAATCAAACTGAAAGCCAACGAATGAGGGATCGAGCTGATTCACTCCACTGATCTGATGATTCGGGTTGATTTGTTGAAATTTGAAATTAAAAGGCAATGATTGAAATTAATTTGGGGCAACAATTATAAATGAATGATATTTTATTAATAATTATAATAAGTTTAAAAAAAAAAGGATGGATCTCTGGAAATTTATTCTACATACTTTTTTTTTTTTTTAATATAAGAGAAACACTGTTCCCAAATAGCTATAACTATATAGATTCCCAACCTCACCCCCCCCCAACAAACAAACAAACAAACAAACAAATAAATAAATAAACCGAAGGATACAATCCAAAAATCGAAAAAATCAAGGATAGCTGGGTCCTTTGTTTTTTGACACTGAATTGCAAGAGAAGGGATTTATTTTTTTGTCTGTCCAGTACAACTTATGCCAACTAAAGGATTAATAGTCTAGCAAAATTATTTGCCTGTAAAGCTCATATTTTGACACCAACTAGCTCTTCATCATTCACGAATTAGCAATCGCCCGACACAAGAACGATCCCAGAATCCAACCAAACGTCATCACAAATCTAATTTAATTGGATTTTTTTTTTTCTTTTCACACACATGGCTTAGGGATCAGAATAAAACTAATGAACGAATCATGAATTGAACTCATTTACATCTATGCACTCTTCTTGGATTGAGTAATTAAATTAAAAGGCAATAATTTAATCAAATTGCATTGACAATCATCAGTTAATTAAAAAATTATTAAGATAAGGAAAAGGACAGATGATACTGTAAATATATATAGATGATACATTTTTAATTCATTCTTCATTGGTTGTCTATATGCTTTATCCTATACAGGGTTGCTGGGTGTGGAGTCTATCCCAGGTAGACCTAGATGGGTTGTCAATCCATCACAGAGCGCACACACGCGCGCACACACACACACACACACACACACACACACACACACTAAGGGCAATTTAAAAAACTAATTAACATAATCCGCACAGTGGAGATACGAGGCGACGGTGCTAATCACTACATCACCATATGATGTATTTTGAAATATGTACATAATTTGAGTTCTTGTCATTATAAAGATTTTTTTTTCAAAATGACTAAATGTGGAACATTTTTGTGGATTTTGTAACTCATTACAATAAATTTGGCCAATTAAATACACTAATATGCTACCAAAGCTACTTGGTTGTAAATCTTTTTCTTTTTAAATACTCCTTTGTTAAAAAATAAACGATAAGCTGACTGCAGATTCTGACCAAACTTGTCACTTATCATTCAATTAAGCTGTATTCTGAGTGGTAGTAGTAGCCTTAATGTGGGAGCCCCCTAGTGACGGGGAGGAATTGGACACGACTAAATTAGGGAGGAAATCAAAATCAAAATTAAAATTAAGCTGTATCAGAGTAGATTTTGTCTAAATCCTTTTGTCATGTTAAGAATCAAAATCTAATTGTACGGTGTGAAGGCCTGTAGCTCACACTTTTACCTTCTAACATAAAAAAAAAAAATAGAAAAAAAAGATCAAACATGGAGTGTTTTGATAGCCAGAGGCATGTCCGATTGTACATTCCTTTTCTTCCTGAAAAAAGAAAAGGTGTAGAAACTTCTGAGCGTTGCTCTTTTCGTTTCCTTTAGTATTTTATATATTTATGTGTCGGAGCATCAGGTTAGGGTTCTGTGCAGATAAAGCTTTCTTCTCACTTCTGCCTTTGAACCAGGAAGTCACTGTCAATTCAGGTGCAAAATCAAACACACACACACACACACACACACACACACACACACACACGCACACAAACCAAATTATACTATAGGGTCCTCACACTTCTTCTTTTGTATTTACAGGAAATCATGCTGCTTCTTTCCCATTGGTGTGTGTGTGTGTGTGTGTGTGTGTGTGTGTGAGAGAGAGAGAGATGTGTCACTTTTTCAAACCGTTCCCTGTCGTCTTTTACGTCTCCGCTGTCTTTCTTCTCTGCGATCCTGAAGGGCATGGGATTGATCGTGAAGCCTGGTGTGTGTGTGTGTGTGTGTGTGTGTGTGTACAGCAGCAGGGGTCCTCACTAAAAGAAGTGTGGAGCTTTAAAAGTTCGAGCGTGTTGACTTACTGAAGAAAAACTTCCCCACCAACAAATGACTTTATTTGTTTCTATGGCTACATGAAGGTCCAGAGGTTAAAGATTCACAAGACACTATACTGTAAACTTATAAACACCACATCGATCCATTTTATAATCATCATATAATGTACTGCACGGTGGTCGAATTTAGATAAGCTTTATTTGAAAAAAACAAAACAAAACAAATAAATCGTAAAACTTTTTCTCCACGGAACTTTGACCTCATGTTGCTCATCCCGGACAACTCTCTCTACTCCATAGCTCCATGCTAACGTACCCGGCTGTGATCGTTACCACATCGTTAGCCTCGTTTCCAGACACAACACACACTCATTTGGTCTTCGTGTTACCCAGTTGCTTAGCAACACTGCTATTCTATCACAACCTACTCGACTTCCCGCGAGTCCACAAAAGTGGCTCGTTTGTGCTAATGTCAACGCTATGTTCAGGCAGGGCTGCTAAATTGTTCTGTTATTTGTAGTATAATTGACTAATTTACCAACAGACCTGATGAAAACGGTGATATTCAAAATTATTTAGTCTCAGTTTCACTATCATGGTGACGTTCCTTCTTAAATATATAAAGATGTGCTAGTTATGAGCTAGCTGCAGTTTAAATCGTGTCTGCTTTTCATTTCTTAAACAAAGTGTCTTTTTATTTTTAGCCCCGAGTCTTTTCTAAGGATTTTAACAGCACATCTGAGGAGAAAGTTGATGTTCTGAACAGCTGTGTATCATTTGCACTGTCGCTGTGTCTTTCCTTTGTTTATAGAACACTGTGCTAGCTAGCTAGCTAATGCTCTTAATGTCTAACACTGACATACTGACACTTGACTACTCAAACAGTTACTTCCCAAGAGTTATACTTAACTAAAAAGAAATCAACAAAATGTATATTTTCCCTCATGAAAATTAAATCATGTCTGGTTTCCTCCTGAAATTCCTTCATAATTTTAGTCCAACGCCTTTCACAAGCAATTTAACATCACACCTGTTCTATATAATGTTCTGAACGACTGTGCATCACTCGCTCTGTTGCCGGATTGTTCCAAACTGCCGCTAGCTGCTTTGCCATGCTAGCTGCCTTAGCTAACGCCTTTAGTGACGGAGTTACCATATCGCTTAACAACAGTGCCATCTTGATGCTTAATTACTTGAACCGTGCACCTGCCTTTTTCAGAGTTTTATCAGATTAACATGGTTAATTAGATTGGCATGGTTCTTAAGGCGAAAATCTGTTTTACAATACAAAGATTTTCAATAAGAAATAGTGTAAATGCAGATAATCCATTCCCGCCACCCAAAGACATTACCGATATTACCAATTTCCAACAATATAATCATATCTTTACATATAAAAACAATCAAAACATTTAGAAAAGACATGTAAATTAAGTAAACTATGAAATAAATCGACATTAAACCTAGTTTAACCTTAGAAAAATGGAACCTTGGAAGAAAATCACATAGCTTTTGAAGGCAAGTTGTAGGCAGCGTTGGTACTGTATAGTGGGTTGACAGTTTCGAAACAACAAAACAATGTTGACTGAAAACAAAATTGTAAAACCTTTCAACTCGATTCGCTTGGCTTTCCACCGATGAGAGCGCAAAGTTTTGAACGGCTCCCAGATGTATGCGCAACTTACCCGGCATTTGGTTTGTTTCGGTCTGGGTTTTTTTTTTGTTTTTTTGTATGCTAAAAATATTTCGTATGCTGAGGCAAATTCTCATTCCTATCCGTAGTTCACTATTCGTATTCCTAAGGTGAAAATTCGTAAAGAAAGCCGTTTGTATGCTGAGGTACTGCTGTACTTTTCCTCCACAGTGGACTTTACCCTAATAAGGTTTAATAATTCTGTTACAGCTTTAGCCAGGAATCTTTTCTCAGTGTTTATCAACAAACATAAATCAAATGTTGATATTTTGAGCGCTTTTGACACGGCCTTTCTTTAAATAACTATAAAAGGACTTGTGCTAGCCATGTGCTAGCTAGCTAGTTCTTTCTTCAGGTATTCATGTAACACAGCGGCTTAGCAACAGTGTCACCTTTAACTTTAACTATTTTAACTGCATGTTTGACTTTCTGATAGTTTATTTTAATTAAGAATGAATTATAACAAGGACGATAAAACTTTTTCCTCCACATAGAAAGTAACGCTAACTTTAATAACACATTTTTACTTTTTCAAAGCGAATTTATATCACAATGTTGATATTCTAATAAATGTGGTTTCCTCATTTCCACTTTCAGAGTGACTTTCTTTACACATAATGAAGGGAAGACAACTTTATGCTGACTAGCTGGTACATTTGGCATACGACTGTATGTATCCCAGTTGCGCTTAGCAACAGCTTGATCTTATCTTTTTAGACGTTTCATTGGAATACCATAATAAATCAACATTTTCATTTCTCCACGGAATATTTTAGCCCCACCTGGCTCTGCGCAGAACCTCCTCCATGACACTGCGCTTGTGTCCATCCTTCACGTCCTCGTTGATGTCCGTTCCTCCGAAGACCACTCCGAAAGGGACTCCTGCATCTTGCGGCCATGTAGAAAGAAAACACAACGTTCTCCACAAATTCTTATTGTATGAATAACGATGTTAGCAATGATTATGTAGCTTTACAGAAGCTTTATTAAACCATTCCTTTAACAAACCTGTACATAGTTCTACTTTATCTGTGTGTGTGTGTGTATTTAATCAGAACGTGTAGTTAAAAATCACCTAATAGGAGCCGCCCCCCTTTAAACAGATGAATCGCTAGCGCTGCATCAAACACTTCTTGGTCTTGACGCATCAGTAGCGATACCTCAGAAGCCGAGCTGAACTCTCTGGTGTCCCGGAGCACACAGACATGACCTGCGCCCTCTATGTGATCCCTAAAAACACACATTACACCATGACGCCAACGGCAACACCTTTCTAGAAAATGTTATTTTATGTTTTAGCATGCCGACGCCTAGAGACAGAGAAAATATTGATTCAATTATGTATTGTGATTCTTTTGCACAACAATTCATGTATCACACTCCAAAATTGCTTTTTTCCCCCCATTTATATAGATTTCCAATAGAGGTTATAAATGTTGCCGTTCCTCTATAATCCTGTAGGTGCACTCTGAGCTATAGTGGGCCTATTTCTTTGCTAACTTTGTTTAGAACAGCAAGAAAAAAATAGAAATCTAAAATATTGAATCATGATATTTATAAGATTGTGATACATACAGAATCGCAATACAAATCATATTGGCACAGAGGTATCGTGATAATATCGTATCGGGTCCCATCCCTGGTGATTCCCATCCCTACTGACTAATTATGCGCATCAATTAGCTAATCAACTTGTAGGTTATAATCAAGGGAATAAATACACAAACAGCATGACTACCTCTCAGCTAGCACAGAACATTACCTAAAGGTTTAAATGTAACATACATATATACCATACAATACAAATATGGTCCATTGACTAATATTCAGTTATCCTGTTAGATTGGAGTTGCTGTAATTTTATTTACATACTAAACTTTTAATAAACAACTTAATAAACGAGTTGATTAAATTAATTATGCAGCCCAATTTAATAAACAATGATGTCAAAGAAGAAAAAAATACAAAAGAAAGAAAAAATAAGAGTAGTTATTTAGTTGGGACAAAAGTAATGGCGTCCTGCCCAAGCAGAATGTGTGTTAGTGTGTGTCTGCAGTAGCTGAGCTTCATTACTGTAAAATTGAGCGGATGTCATGCTCAGTAAACATTATTTTATTAGATTATTATAATTCTGTGGGCGTGGCCAAATGTGAATCAAATAAAATGATAAAAATAACAAAAAAGGTTACACCAAAGTACATAAGGCTATTTATAAATATTGAGAGTATTATTAGTCTGGTTTGGCCTATGCACACAGCCTTACTCTTTTGCACAGGCATTATTTCTCTGACTAACAGGTGTTTACTTTAATTAAAATAATTTTATAAACAGGAAACATTAGGTCTACCAAGTCCTGTAGCTTTAAACACACTACCAATAGCTTTTACAATATATAATAAGTCTTTCATTTGATCTGTTGCCCAGGCAACAGGCCACGCCCCAAGTAGCGACAGAACCATATAAGGGATGTCCCTTCCAAGCCACGCCCCCTGGCAACAGCTGCAGCCTCTGAAGGGCTTTAAGTTGGCTAGAGAGTCATATATCATTACATATCATTACTTTCTATTTTATTTAATACAGAAATGGTTGTTTTTATTATTTCAGTTCATTTTTGACCTGCAATTGTGCGAGTTTAACACATGTAGGTCATTTCCGGTATAATATTCCCAAACCAAAGCTCTTCTTCCATGTTATTATTTAACATAAAACCGCCTTTGTTAGAGTTTTTTTAAATTTTATTTTTAGTTTAAAGAAAAATACCCCCAGCTCTTTTACCTTATCCTCTCAGCAGTGGTGCAGTTCCCGGTTTTGGGACTGAGGCACGCTAGGAACAGTAATCTCATTTATCCACTGTATCGAGATATAAATGTGAAATAACTGAAAGCGTTACAGGTGAAATATCAGAAACCAAGGCTGCTCCGACATATAATCACGTCTTTTATAACAGGATCGCCGGCACACTGTTTTACACGGATATTTACTTTCGCCGTGTTTTATTTACCTACCCGCATTCGTAAAAACCCGGCCGTTTGCGTTCGGACGGCGAAATCGTATTAGCCAATCACTGCAAGTAGGTGTGATGGAGATGGCCAATCAGAGGCAAGAAGGCGGGATGTGTAGGAAAACGGGTGTGGAAACGTGTAGCTGTTTGCTTTTCGCACGGGTCCGTTCGGGATTGAGTTCCCCGGGAAACATAAAGTGCAGGTATTATTAGTTCCTGTTTATTAATCTCCAGGAAACAGAACCATATTAACTACTGTGCTCTATACCTGAGGTATACCTATATCAGGTCTTCAACTGGGACAATGACGTCATTAATACGGTAAGGGATATTATATCCCAAATCAATCTATAGTGGTGTAATAAGTAACAGGTGGTTTCTTGGGAAATAATTTCTAGCATATTTCTTATTGTGGTAAAGAAAGGTATGTGCTTTGTTATTAATTTATCTAAACTATTTATTTATTTTTATGCTTTAATAATAATAATAATAATAATAATAATAATCTTGGCCCTCATGGTATTTTAACACACAAAAAAGTGGTATTCCTCACTTCCTAAATTATTTAAATATTGTAGATAAAAATGTATATATTTATTTATTTATTCATTATTATTATTATTATTATTTTAATCTGTCATTTGTTGTGGATTTGTTTTTTTTTTCTTTTTCAATCATTTTGCATTTATAAGCAATATGAAACATTACATCACCCTAATCATTTAAAATTCAATCCTTTAAAATAAATAAACAAAAGCATATTTCTGGTCATCTGGTCAATCAACACTCTATTAAAATATAAATGAATGAATAAATAAATAAAACACAGCTTTTCATGGGTTCTATTATGTATTATTGAATGTATTATTATATATGTATTATGTGTTTGTTTAAGAGAAAAAGAAAAGGACAGTATAGAAAAAAAGAAGAGAAAATAAAATAAAATAAAATACATTCAAATGTTATGGTTCGTGTGGTGATTCTTACATGTAAAAAAATGTTTGTTAATGTAATTAAATTAAAAATAAACAAAAGAAATACATGAAATAAACAGAGAAATGTAAAAGCGAAACTAAACGATGATGAAAGTTCTTTTTTACAATAACTTAAAAAAAAAACTGTAAATAGAAGAAAAAGAGGGAATGAAAAGAGAAGCAAGAAAAGAATAATAAAAAAAAATAAAAACAAACCGTAACCGTAAGAGCGGAAAAAATATGAAAAAAATAAAACATTTTTACATTTTAACATTGTAAACGCTGAACAACCCGGAAGTGAGCATGTCACGTGATCTCAGGACGCTCCGCCATTGGTCGGTGGGTGTGGCTGCGTATTGAAACCAGTGACTCTGAGCTCCGTGTGTGTGTGTGTGTGTGTGGGCGGGATTTAGGCTCGTGATAGACTCTGATTTGGGGTTTTGTTTCAGGGACAGACAGTGAACTTGCGCTCGTGGGATTAGTGAGTGTGTGTGTGTGTGTGTGTGTGTGTGTGTTTGAGCTGCGATGTGGAGCAGGAACTCTATGGAGGTGAGAAACAGCAGGCAGGTGGAGGACTGACAGAGTGTGTGTTTCAGGTAATGTTTACTGTGTGTGTGTGTGTGTGTGTCAGTAATCATCACGAGTTAGAGTTGCAACACAGGAGCAGCTCAGAAGTGTGTGTGTGTGTGTGTGTGTGTGTGTGTGTGTGTGTGTCAGGATTAAAGCTGTTTATGATCACATGATGAGTTACAGGACTGTAACAAGCAAGGTTTATATGTTTACTAACCACACACACACACACACACACACACACACACATCATGTTAATAACAACAGTTATGAATCTGAGTGTTGAAAGTGCTTCATTCTGTACATTACAGATGTAGTTAGAGTCATAAGGTGTTGATTAGTTTCCTGTAACAGCAGCTCTGACGGTCACCGTACATTAATGCACTTGTTGTAATATGTTGTCGTTTCTATAGCAACGGTTACCTGTGCACTGATGATCAGGGTGACCTGGGCTTGTTTCTGAGAAGTGCGACCCCTCGTTCATTTGGATCAGTGTGAACACAGTCGTTCCGTGATCAGGAATCGTTCCCCGGTCTGGTTGAGGAGGTGTGTCCTCAGGGACAGTGCAGTGTCTATGTGTGTATATATATGTATATATATATATATATATATATATATATATATATATATATATATATATAGTCCGTCTCCTCCGTAGTTGGCAGGATCACCGGCACAGCAAGTGTTTTGAGCTGCTATAGCATAAGTGAGAACAGGAAGTAACATCATCCATAGACATTTCTATAACACATGTAGCTATAAATAACTGCTGTATGTATAAAGTCTTAGTTGTAAGAGGAGTAAAAGTATTTCACTGTGTGTGTGTGTGTGTGTGTGTGTGTTTGGCGTCAGTAACGCCACTTCACTGTCACATGACAATCTTGTTTATATTTTTTCTCTAACAGTTTTTGCTCTGAGGGGAAAACCAGTCAAGCTTGTCGTTTTTTTTTTTTTTTTTTTTGAATATTTGAATACTATTTAAAATAATCTTTTTTTTTTTTAATCTCCAGGCTTCATCAGAAAAATCATCTTCTATTCCTTGAGAAGACGTCCACCCTCAGCCGTCATGTCGACCCAGGACGCAAGCGAGAACACTCCGCTGTTAGACAGCACGGGGTCGCACTACAGACCCGAGTCGCTTTTCTACGGGCGTCGCCTGGCCTGCGCCGCCATCCTGCTGGCCGAGTCTCTGGAGCGCGTGGCGTTTTACGGCATCACCTCCAACCTGGTGCTGTTCCTCAACAGCAGCCCGTTCTACTGGGACGGCGCGTACGCCAGCCAGGGGCCGCTCATCTTCATGGGCGTCACGTACCTGGTGTCCCCGTTCGGCGGCTGGTTGGCCGACGCCTGCATCGGAAAGTTCTGGACCATCGCCGGGAGTTTCGTCCTGTATCTAGCGGGCATGCTGCTGTTCCCGTTCATCTCCAGCGATAACACGCGGGTGCAGCTGTGCGGAGAGGAGATGGCGTTTCCTGTCCAGCCGGCCGAGTGCTACAGCGCCAACGAGACGCTCCCTGCCAACGTGAGCTGCCCGACCCGGAGCCCCTACTGCAGTCACGTGATCTACACGGGCCTGGTGCTGGTGGCGCTGGGCGTCGGGGCGGTGAAGTCTAACATCACGCCGTTCGGGGCAGATCAGGTAACGAATATACTCTGAGCTCCAGAGACTCGGGAACACCCCGGGGAAACGCTTTATGATTAAAGATTTATTTCCATTTTCAGGGATTTTTATTTGTTTTGTTGCATTTTGTACCACGACACCAATCGATTCCTCACTTGACTCCTGATTCTCTCTCCATCTTGTACTAATACCCTGTTGTCTCAGAACAATACGTACAGAGCTGAGATTTCCTGTGTGCGGTGTTTTCTGAAGCTGTCGCGTAAACCTCGGCTCAGTTTCACTTCATGCATGCGGCGAGGAGACGCGAGGCCTGACTTTATTTCAAGTTAGACGCAGTGAAAAACAGTCACAAGACCGAGACGGGCGTGACGTGTGTTTGGAGCCACTTCCCCGTCAACAGTAACGGTCACCAGCGGTTTATATCCAAGACTGAAACGGTGCATCTTTAACGTGGGTCAGGAAAATATAGGAGTTGTTCCGGTTCGTTGAGTATCCAGTTCATCTTTAATACTGATTCGTGATTGTAAGTCAGTGTAACCCAGACTGGTGCAGCCAGATGCTCTGGAGAACTTCTCAGGGATTATCCTGATTATCGCCATCTATACTGGTTCAAAAGTATTGGAACAGTATGTCTTTTGGCGTTTGCCATCTATACACCAACACATTGAGTTTTATAGTGAAACACTCAACGTCGAGACGTTTCAGCTTTAATTCAAGGGGTCCGACAAAAGTATGGCGTTAACCACTTGGGGATTACAGCCACTTTATACGTTAATGCACCAACACCTTAGTTTTGTTTGTGTTGAGATCAGGGTTCTTCTCCACTCTGGACAGAATTCTGCATTTATTCTCTCTAGATATCGTCTGGGCTCTTCCAGACCTTTCGCTGTTGCTGAGGTCGCCAGTTAATTCCTTCATTTTAGGAACGTCTCAAGCTGTTGTACTGGCCACTCCCATTGTGTTTGCTTTCTCCCCGATGGGATTGTTTGATTTATTTATGATGTAACACTCAGAGCAACCTCCAGGCATAGTGGCGGAGTAACAAGGGAACAGGCCACACTACTGCTCAGCCATTCGTTCCATTATTTATGAGCCCTTCAATGTGAGAGGTTTGTGTAGGAAAATGGCGCTAATTCCTGGATGTTTAATGGCACACCCATGAATTAAAGCTGAAATTCTTGACTTTCCATTCCAAATTCAGTGTCGACGTGTACAGGTTGTCAAACGCCAGTGTTCCAATATTTATGAACCTGACTGTACATTTCGACCCGTTTCACCTCATCTGTGAATCTTTCTGAAATTTCGACAAGGTAGAAACACGGAGCTCTGTCCAGAACAATTTAACTCTGCTGTAACTGGTTAGCTCCACCCACAACAATTTAGCCCCACCTTTTTTTTTTTTTTTTTCTTCTTTTCTTTTCATCTTCATAAAATAGGTGAGGACATACTCAGAACTCTAACCTCAATAATTATTCAACATGTCATTGTTCGTAAACAATATGGCCGACGCATGTCACCGGGTCTATCAGGGCGGAGCTTGAGTTACTGAAGCAGCTGATTGGCTGCATGGATTCAGATTAAGGCCTCTTTGAGACATGATCCATAGTGAGGGTGGGTGGAGTTTTGTTTGTAATATCTGCGTAATCACGCTGATCAATCAGCCAATCAGGTTTCACCATGTCCGTTGACTTGTTCAATTATACCTAAAAAAATGTGAACACCGTCTACATCTATGATCTCTTCAGTGCTCCTGCACCATATGAGCCGCTACCAAAGCGCTATCCACCCTCTTGCACATACATGGAGCTCACAGCTGGTGTCGATTAGCCAGTCGCAGATGTGACGTGTGGCACATTACTCCAGCACGGTTTCCCTGGTCTGTGTCTCCTGTCCCCGAATCAGACCTCAGCGTCTCCATATATGATGACTTCATGGATTCTTTCCCAGAAGTGGACCTGCAGTCTGTCCACAGAAGGCTTCTGTTGATGTGCTCCTAGCACTCTTTATACATCCCTAGATCTTCTGATCATGTCTGTAAGACACACGGATTAGATCATACCTCATGGAGCTTGAATTAACATCTACAGAGTTTGTGTCCCGCGTGAATCCTTCGAAATCTGGATTTCTCGTGTCGGTTAATTGGATTTTTTTTGCCGCTTTATTGAAAATTCATTAATGTGAGTATTATTCAAATTTTTTTTTTTCCTCCCTCTTCAGATTCGACTCCCACGCGTTAATAAACTCAAGGACACGGATATCGAGCGGGTTACAGGGCAGCGTCGTCTCAGTAAATTGGCTGAGATGATCTGCTTTATCACAGAGAGATGGATGGGATTAGTGCTCTCCTCGCCTCTCAGTGTGTGAATGAGCCGAGCCCAGTATACAGTGCCGGGAGATTTTTTTTTATGAACGTTTTTTGGGGATTTTTATGCACAACACACCCGCTGCTCAGATTTTGGTCAATGAGCTGTTCACTGTGTTTGTATGAATAGTGTAAAAAAAAAATTACATCATTTTAAATGTTAATGGGAGTCATAAGCTGTTCCAGTGTAGGCGGTTCAGAGACGTGGTGGTAAATGAAGTTTACACTTCTCCAGCAATACCTCATCATCCTTCTCTAACAGAAGTGTGTTCTTATCGATTAAACGCCATGGAAATGAAATCATTTAACACACAGTCGATAGCAGGAGTCTCATTTCGGGCATCATCAGTGTGGCCATTTATATAGTGTCGTCTTTGATACCCGCAGTTGCAGGGAGAAGTTTACACACACTCATCACGACTAAGGGGTTTCATGGCAGCGTTGGGCTTTCAGTGATCACAATGACTCGTCTTTTGTTCCTCAGCCAGAATGATTTGTTCAGGGTTTGTTGAAATCAGTACAGGGACAGAATTATACATACCGTACACTTTAGCACGTTTGATCTCTGGCAGACACGTTTAAGTCGCCATCAACAAGCTTATGGCAGACGTCTGTTTGGCAAAATTGATAGTTTTCATTTCAATTAGTTGGTTTTCTGATGTAGACCCGACTTTTAAGCACGGCCACCAGTTGTTCAACAAGGTTGAGGGTCCAGAAGCCTTCTTTATCCATTCCACCTCCAGCTTTAACGTGACTTTTGGGTCATTTCCCAGTTGAAACACTCCATTTTGTCCACTCAATTTCTGAAAAAAATGTTTCAGCTGTGGAGTTGAAGAATTCTGAGGTTATCCTGCTTCTTCATTTTCCCATCCGATGGATGCAAATCGGCCCCAGAGTGTGACTCTACCATCACCACCACAATCCTAGAGTGTTCTTGTGGTTGAACATCTCAACTTTCCTCCTCCAAACATACCTTTCTTCCCCAAAACCATATCCATATGCTCAGCTGCAAATTTTCGTCGGGCTTGAAGGTGCTGATTTTGGAGCAGGAGCTTCTTTCTTGGACAGCAGCCTTTCAGTCCACACTTTCAGCAGCTTCTGGTCCTGGTGGTTCCTGGGTTGTTCCTGACCATCTGAACCAGTTTCCTCTGAGCTGAAGTTTGGATCTTTTTCCAGACCTTGGCAAAGCATCTGCAACCTCGAGTAACTTTGTTCATTTAAGTACAGTAGTTTGAACTGATCTTGGTATCTACAGTTGTGCAGAAGGAGACATTCCTGACTTTCCTGAGCTCCTTGGACTTTCCCATTGTACTGTCTGGTGGTTAATACAATAAATCCTTTTAATGTTGCATAGAGAAGCTACCAGCTGCAGGTCATCCTCATTATCAGGAAGTTGAAAGACTTTGAAGTTGGAAAATTAAAATACATTTCAGGATTTTCAGCACTACAGAATTAATAATCTGAGGTGAAAGAGGTCAAGTCGAGTCAAGTAGGCTTTTATTGTCATTTCAACCATACACCGTTCAGTACACAGTGAAACTAAGCAATGTTCCTCCAGGACCAAGGTGCTACATACAACAACAGACAACAAATTAACACCATAACATATGCGTTGTATATTCATTCCCTCCCAGACGAAGACCAGTTTACAGAACTCATTAAAAGTGAATTATTGCCATTCATGTTAGTGTATATAAGCTACTGATTGAAACTGTAAGCCTGATCATTTCCTGTTCTTCCTCACAGGTGAAGGATCGTGGTCCTGAAGCGACACGGCGTTTCTTTAACTGGTTTTACTGGTGCATTAATCTGGGAGCTATTGTGTCTCTGGGTGGCGTCGCGTACATCCAGCAGAATCTGAGCTTCTCCGTGGGGTTCACCATCCCCACCGTGTGCCTGGGGATCTCTCTAATCGTCTTCCTCCTGGGACGCACCGTCTTCGTCACCAAACCTCCAGACGGCAGCGCGTTCACACACTTGGTGAAAATCCTGTGGTCGGCCTTCTGTGGGGGACCTCCAGACCCTCACCTGCTCAGGTAAGAGCTCAAACAAACCAAGACGTCTTATAGACAAATGATGGATGGATGGATGGATGGATGGATGGATACATGACCAGATGGTTTGGTTTACAGTTGGGTTGGGTGGACAGACAGATGTACGGGTAGATTGATGGATAGATAGACAGACACACGGCCTCATGGATAGGCATATGGATTTTTAATGGCTCGACAGATGGTAGATTTGTGAATGGATGGATGATGATTGTTGGAAAGATGAAGGAGATCAACAGGCTGATGGAAAGATGGAAAGGTTTATGTTTGAATACACAATGATTAGATATATGTATGGAATAGCTGGATGGTTAGACTGATATATGGATGGATTGGTGGCATGACTGAAGGTAGCCTGATGGACAACCTTATGGATAAATGTCTGAGTCACTGAATGGCAAGATGAATGGATGGAGAGGTAGATGAAGGGTTGGATAATGTGTGTGGTTAAAATAGATGGATGGATGGATGGATGGATGGATGGATGGATGTTCTTGAAGAATGAAGTGGATGGATAAGTGGATGTAGCTTAGAAATGAGATAAATAGGTGAAGCGGATAGACGGATGGATAGGAGGATGTAGTTTATGAAATTGTGAAATTGGATGGATCGTGAATTGATATGTGGGTTGGTGGATATGTTTATAGATTTGTGGGTCGTTCCATAGATGAAGTGGTAGATGCATTGACTAATGGGATGGATGGAGAGAGGGAGGGATGGATGGAAAGATGTGATGGACAGATATGTGTTTAAATGGATAGATTTATACTGTAGATTTATGGACAGCTGAATGGATTGCTCAATAGATCATTTTCTAGACTGATAGATGAATAAAGAAATGGATAGAGAGATGAATGATGTTTATTGATGTGTGGATTGATTGAATGATACATGGATGGGTATGTAAATAAACATTATTAGAGAAATGGATATTTGGATAGGTGTGATTGTAGGATTAACAGGATGTTGGATGGATAGAACCATGGATGGATGGATGGATGGATGGATGGCTGGTCCAAAAGAGCACTGGACTGCAGCGGAGTGTGTATGTTCCAATGGTATTTATAAAGCAGCACTGTAACCCTGACTCTTGCAGGCCCAAGCCGACTTTGCTGGATGGAGCGAAGGTGACCTACGGAGGGAGATTCTCCGAAGAGAAAGTAGAGGAAGTGAAATCTCTGCTGAAAATCCTGCCGGTGTTTTTCGCTCTCATCCCTTACTGGACCGTCTACTTCCAGGTACATCACACACTTCTGTAGTTCATGATTATAACTTTAACTTTCATCAGAGCCCTCTGATTGTAGGATGTCAGCTGTCAATCATGTGCAAGGGGGTGGGGCTTATTTCTTTTATTACACGTTATGCTGTTATGGAAAACTAACCAACTATGAGTAAGAGTAGATTATTGTTCTGGAGCTTTTAGTATGTTTATATAAACTTGAGTGTAAAATAAAGTAAGAATGAACAAACCTGATACGGATCCAGCTGCACGGGGTGCGCGCTCACAGCTTTAGTTTTCTCTGGTGAGGTTAACATTTCCAAGGAATTCCCTCCCTGCATTAAAAGCCGATTAAATGATCATTAAGAAATGCTAAAAATATCATTTTGAAATGTGGGGTTTTTCTTTGACTGAAGTTCCTCTTTCACTCGCACTTTTTTTTTGTACACTTGACCATGTTCTTTTTCACAGGAAACTCTTTTTTTAAAACAGCTTCTGGGTTTTTTTTTCATGTGACTCATCTCCAGAATCGCTAGTATTTTCACTTTCTTTCGTGGTCGTCTTCTTCTGATTGATAAAAAAAAAAAAAAACAATCAAAAATATCAATCAAAGAACTGATAATCATCATTAAAGTCACAAGCACTAAGTTTATGAAACTCTAAGGAGAGCCCCGCCCACTTTTCATCAGAGATCTGAGAAATTCTGATGCAGATTATTAATCACGAGCAGGAGTGCGGGGATGTGTTCCTGTTTCGCCCAGGTCGGGGTACTTCCTCCGTGCCGTGGCTCTTCTGTCTCATTTTCTGTGGCAGAATGATCTCTGATAGCGAGATGCTAAAGTGGGCTTTGAGAGGAGATGAGATTCTCTTTCCAGCAATTACATGGAAAGGTCACTTACGAGCTGTCCTATTTCCTGACACGTTCTGCCTGATTGTTCTCTTTAAAGCTCTTAGCTGCTCATTACCTCACATTTCTCTCATTTACTGAGACTTGAGGAACACTTTAGAAAGATCGTAGAGTCAAGAATCGTAACTGTTCTCTTTATTTTTATTTTTTTTGGATGCGTGGCTCATTCCCTTCCTTCAGGCAGTGGTGGTGTTTTAGCTGTTCTGTTACACACCTAACTATAAAACTGACTTAAACCAGGAGATGAAACTCCTGGATGACTGGAAGGATTAATGGATGGATGGAGGGAGGGAGAGATGAGGAGCTAAATTGCTAGATGGATCGAAAGAAGATTATATAACAGATGGACGGTCTGAAAGGTGGACAGGTGGACAGACAGGCCGATGGATTGACAGATGGTTATGTAAAATGATGAATAATATAAAGTAATGGATTGTTGGAGAGATGGGCGTTGACGGGTAGTGAAGGATAAATGGAGAAATCTTTCATCGTGTCCTACACTGGAGAGATGAATGATGAAGGTAGGATGGACAGGTGATGGTGAAAGATGGATCAGATGATGGAGGGCAAAGTGGACCGTGGATGGACAAATGTACAAGGACATGGTGTATAAGAGATGGGTCGACATAGAATGACAGAACGGGCAGACAGATGTGCAGATGGTTGAAAGAATAAGCAGATCAATGATGTGTTGACTTGATTGATGGAGGAGTGGTAGAGTGATGGGTGGACGATTGAAGGGATAAAGTAATTGGTGAATATAACGATATATAATGATGGTGTGGTAGCTATAGTGATGGCATGATGGCTAAATGGATGGATGAATGGATGAATGTCCAGACGAATAGATAGACGGATGGGTAGGGAGAGATGGAAGAAGCAATAGACTAGTTGATGTAGTTTATATAGTGATGGTATGATGGATGAATTGATGAAGTGTTGGTTTGGTTGGTAAAATGATTGTATGATGAATGGATGAATGGAGTGATAGTGTGACCTTGTGGTTGATCTAATTATGGTATGAGGGATGGATGTGGGAAATGGTTGGTGGAGTGATGGGTGAATGGATGGAGTGATCGTTAGAATGATTGTATGAATGATGGTGTGATGGATGGATGAACAGACGGAGTGGTTGATGGATAGAAGGATGGATGGAGTGATTGCTGGAGTTTTTGTGTGGTTGATGAAGTCGGGGTATGATGGATAGATGGATGGAGTGACAGTATGGTTGAGAAAGATGGTATGATTGATAGAAGGATAGATGGAGTGGTTGATAAAGTGATGGATGGATGGATGATATGATTGATAGAAGGATAGATGGAGTGGTCGATGGAGTGATGGTTGAATCATTGTGTGGATGTTTCAGATGCAGACGACGTATTACCTGCAGAGTCTCCACTTGCACATCCCCGGCACAGAGGCGCAGAACTCCACAGATCTCCAGCAGGTAAGATCTACAGCACGTCTTAAAGCAGAATCAGAACCACACAGGACTGCTGAAAACTCCTCAGAACCACTCAGAGGACTGTTCACACACTGATTAAGTCAGATTTAATCTCTCGTTTGATCTCAATAATCATTAGAAAAGCCTTTATTGGTTATTACAGCAATCAAACGCTTCCTATAATTGCTGAGCAGCTTTCTGCAGGTCTCCACTGGTATTGTTGCCCATTCACCTTTAGTGATGAGCTCCAACACTTTCAGGTTGGAGGGTCTCCTTGCCATCACCCTGACCTTTAGCTTCCACCACAGATTCTCAATTGGATTTAAGTCTGGACTGCAAAACATTATTTTATTTCTTTAGTTTTTTTGGGGCCATTGTCGTTCTGAAATGTCCACTGGTGCCCAAGGCCAAGTTTCTCCACATACTGCCTGATGTTGTTGATGTCTTGCTCCTTTTTCATGGTGCAGTTTACTGTGATTAGGTTTCCAGGTCCACGGGCTGAAAAACACCCCCAAAACATTAAGTCCCCACCACCGTGTTTGACAGTTGGGATGGTGTTCCTTAGGGTTGAAGGCTTCTCCTTTTTCACACCAAATGAAGCCTACATCATTGTGGCCAAACAATTCCAGTTTCGATTCATCTGACCATAAAACAGAGGACCCGACATCTGAGACGGGTAAGAAGAAGGTGGCAGCATCATGTTGTGGAGATGCTTTTCTTCAGCAGGTACAAGGAACCTGGTCAGAGTCGATGGCAAGATGGATATCTTGGAGGAAAACCTTGGGTAGAGTCTGCAAAAGACTTGAAACTTGGGTGGAGCTTCACCTTCCAGCAGGACAACGACCTTATACATGCAGCCAGAGCTCCAATGGAGTGTTAGATCGGACCAGTCAAAGTCCAGACCTAAATCCAATTGGAAATCTGTGGTGAGACTTAAAAACTGCTGTTCACAGACGCTCGCCATCCGATCTGACTGAACTCGAGAAGAAGAAGAAGAAAACATTTTACTCTCTAGATGTGCAAAGCTGGTCGGGACATAGATCAGAAAACGTGCAGCTTCAACTGTAGTGAAAGCTGGTTCTACAAAGTGTTGACTCGGGGGAGTGAATACTAATGCCAACCACACTTTTCACTTATTTATTTGACAAAATATGGAAAAGTTCAAGGGGTAGGAATACTTTTTCAAGGCAAGGTGGATGGATGGGTGGATGAAACTTTTATTTTAGAGTGATTTATGATGTCACACACACACACACACACACACACACACACACACACACACACACACACACACACATATACCATATATTCTCTTACACACACTGTTGACGTATAAATAGCTCTGGAGCTGATACACTCCTGCCGGGCTGCACAGGAGCACAGACGTGTCAGGCGCAGAGTTTCTGGCAGTCCGGCGGTGAGGCTCTGCGTCGGTGGCTTTTTGCTCCTGCGTTGCGTCAGACGGTGCAGATGGAGTGTGTGAGCGTTCCGCTCTCGGGCAGCGCGCTACTGTAACGAGATCGACAAGATTAACTCGGAAACTTTGACCCACATCGTGCTAATCAGAGATTAAGGTCGCGTCAAGGTCGTTGATGATGTAATCGGCGCTGTCGGGAGAACGGGCAGCGCTGTTGTTGGTTCACGGCCTGGTTCGGCTCTTTGTGTTCTTACACACACACACGTTTATGTTATTATTTGTATTTTAGATTTTGTTACAATTGTAAACAAACTAGGCAAAATAATTATATATATATATATATATATATATATATATATATAATTTTTTTATTTATTTATTTATTTTTTTAAGTTTTATAATTAGCTGTGTTCTTTGTTCTTGGGTGGGTTTTTGCGATTTCTACACGCACGCAGTAAAGCCTTCGCTCTCCTTTTTCCGCTGCTGTATTTCTGACTAGCGGTTGAGATTTGTCCGTGGATGTTTTCAGCACTACCTGCGTTGTTTTTTTCACCCGCACCTGTAGGTGGTGCTGTAGTTACTCACATACGCAAAAAAAAAATACAAATAAATCTAGATCGTGTTAAACGTATTCTGTTGTCTTTGTAGTGATTGTGTAATTGTGTTAATTTGCATGCACCGATGACTCCTGTGCATTTATACATTTATACGTTCTCGCTATATCTGTAGCAGCTCCGCTAGCACAACCCTAACGCTAACGCACATTTCTAAACGCGTGCACTGAACGCATAACACTAGCGGAGTTACAGATGTGAGCCGAAGACGCTGCGTTTTTATCAAGGATAAACCCGGGCGCTTCATCACCCGAGACGTTATCAGGACAGGAGAAAGACGAAGCGCTAGGGTTGGGTACTCGCTTACAGCGCTGACGTTACGCTCTCCCTCTAATGGCGTGATGAGTCACATGGTGAACCCTGAACAGAGGAAGTGGAGAGGCTGATCAGGAACTGAAACAAGAGGAACAAACCACATTGGGAGATGTATGAGTGTGTGTGTGCGTGTGTGTGTGTGTGTGTGTGTGAGAGGTAGTAAAACTATACGCTGTTTGTTTTCGTATGCTAAACTTATGCTAAAAGAGATGTTTACTAGTGTTAGTGTAATCACTGCTGTGAGTCATGTGACCACACTCAGGGGTGCACATACTTTAGGTTAGCGAGAGAGCTCCTGGTCAGAGGTGAAACACAGTGAAGGTTCCGTTTTCTGGATCGGCATCACATGTTTCCTCCCACAATTCCTCTCACCACGTGACGGTTCCATTTAAGCTTAGGTTGAGAAGTATTGGCACCCTGCTGGATGTGATATAAACTCTGTGTGTGAGACGAGTAGTGAGACGAGTAGTGAGACGAGTAGTGAGACGAGTAGTGAGACGTGTGCATCGTCGGCTAGATTTTATTACTCTGTCCTTTTACAGACAGGAAAAAAATAATACTCATGCAGGGTTTTAAACAAAACATAGTGTATAAAATATTGCATAATTTATAAATAAATAAATAAATAAATAAATAAATATTGATTCATTTATTTTGTTTATTTCACTGCATGTATTTACTTAATGAGTAAAAAAAAATATTTGGCATGTATATCATACATTTTTATTTATTTATATATTTTTGTCCCTGATGTCTTAAATTTTACACTTATGTTCAACCTAGATTTTAATAATAATGATGATAATAATAATAATAATAATAATAATAATAATAATTAAATTACATAAAATATTTTATTATTTTATCTAATTAAGTCGGGATGATTTAATTACATTTGTTTATTTAATTTTATTCATTTAATTGAGTTTATTACTTATATATTTTTGTTGTTGTCCTGTCAGAGTTCAGAGTGAAGCTCGTCTTTACAACTTAAATATTAATATTTCAAGAACCCCTTAAAATGAATGAAGAAATAAATAAATACATGAATTTTTTTATAAAGTTAATCATGTGTGCAATACGAATTTTTTAATTATTTATTTTCTCTCTCCTCAATGTCTTTTAGGCGGTATTTATTTATTTATTTATTTTAAACTTACATTCCTGGAACTTGGTTTGAAAAAAAAACATTTTAATTAAATGTAATAAAATAAATAAATAGGAATTTGTATTGTACGCTTAACTTTTTTTTTTTTTTTTTTTTTTATAAAACAAAATTTTTAGATAATCTTTAGGGGTTCAAAGCTTTTTAAAGTTAGCAGAAGAATAAGCTTGTTCACAGGAATTTTTTCTTTTTATTATTATACTTTTTTTTTTTATTGTCTTGACGGAGCCCGCTCTGGACACACACACACACACACACACACACACACTGTTGTAGCTCAAGGTGAGCCTCGCCGGTGTAGTGTACAGAACCTTTAAGGAATTTTTAAAGTGTAAATAATTAAGGTAAACAACCAGTAAATCTCCTGAACGTTTATGTTTACATTTTAATTTTTTATTCCTTTTTATTTTTAATGAATTAGTAAAAGTGTGTTTATTCAGAGACGTGTCTCCTCTCAGAGAGTGAGTGTGTGTGTGTGTGTGTGTGTGTGTGTGTGTGTGTGTGTGTGTGTGTGTGTGTGTGTGTACATATATATATGTGTGTGTGTGTGTGTATATATGTGTATATACAGTATATGTGTGTGTGTGTGTGTGTGTGTGTGTGTGTGTGTGTACATATATATATGTGTGTGTGTGTGTGTATATATGTGTATATACAGTATATGTGTGTGTGTGTGTGTGTGTGTGTGTGTGTGTGTGTGTGTATGTGTGTGTTTTGCTGATTTGATGTTAAAGTTAAGGTATAAGTGAACACGGCGTTGTGTGTTTCAGTATCAGATCCAGTGATATCAGTGTGTGTGTGTGTGTGTGTGTGTGTGGCGCGGTAGTGAAAGAGGGAAGTGAGGGGAGCGAGGAGGCGGAGCTTAGGCTGAGTGTGTGTGTGTGTGTGTGTGTGTTAATGTTTATTACAACGTCTCTAGTTCCCTGTCTCACGAGTGTGTGTTGTGCAGTGTGTCTAAAAGTGCTGTGTCACTGTGTGTGTGTGTGTGTGTGTGTGTGTGTGTGTGTGTGTGTGTTTCTGTAAACACACTCTTCAGACTTTAGTGAATGTTCATCCTGTAACTCATCGTCAGTGTGTTCCTCTCTGCAGATCACTAACGAGTCCAATTATCTGCATGGTCATGTGTGTTATAGCTTTACACACACACACACACACACATACACAGGCGGAGGGTCTTCCCTCTCCTAATTAGCATGTGCTGCTGTCAAATCGTCCCCACTGGGCCCGAGGAAATCCACTGAGCGTCTCTGCAGATTTAACAAGGCCAAGCTGTGAGCTCTTAATGAAGACGTCTCAGAGAGAGAGACAGAGGGAGAGAGAGACAGAGACGGAGGAGGGAGAGAGAGATGATGATGCAGAGGTGGATGCAGAGAGGACGAGTGAGGAGAGACCAGGAGAGGTGGAGAGAGAGAGAAATAGAAACGGAGAGACTAGAGGGGAGGAGGAATGAGATGCAGAAGAGAGACGGGGAGGGCGGAAAGGTGAGACACAGAAGGAAGACGAAGACATGGAGACTCTGAGGTGGAGAGTGTGACTGCGGAGAGAAAGAGGACAGAGATGGGGGAGAGAGACTGCAAGGGAACCTGCATGACGGTGACAAAGAAAGAGACCATAAAGAGAGAGAGGTGGATGCAGAGAGAGACAAGGAGAGACAGACAGAGATGGACATGGAGACACTGAAGGAAAGGGAGACACACAGAGGGATGGAGCGAGAGAGAGACGGAGACATGGAGAGAGAGTGACAGACCGACTGATGGAGGAATCAGAGAGAGAGAGAGTTCTGGGAAGAGAAAAAGAGATTATTAATGAAAGGAAAAGAAGAAAAAGAAAAGAGAGAGATAGAGAGAGGGACAGAGCGAGAGAGAGAGGGACGGAGCGAGAGAGAGAGAGAGAGAGAGTGAGGGACGGAGCGAGAGAGAGAGGGATGGAGCGGGGGGGAGAGAGGGATTGGGAGAGAGAGAGGGACGGAGCGAGAGAGAGAGAGACGGAGAGAGACAGAGAGAGAGAGAGACGGAGAGAGAGAGAGAGAGAGAGAGACGGAGAGAGACAGAGAGAGAGAGATGGGGGGGGGGGGAGAGAGAGAGAGGGAGAGAGAGAGAGAGAGGGACGGAGCGAGAGAGAGAGAGAGACGGAGAGAGACAGAGAGAGAGAGAGACAGAGAGAGAGGGAGAGAGAGACGGAGAGACAGAGAGAGAGAGACAGAGAGAGAGAGTGAGAGACGGAGCGCGCTCAGAGCGATTTTTATAAACGAGTGAGCAGTAATGAGTAATGCGACTTTAATAAAGGAGAGAATCAGACGCATTACAGTAACACGGCTGGGTTCAGCTGGAATATTACTGAGATACCAGCTTCAGGGGAAACACACACACACACACACACACACACAATTTCTCTTTTTCTTTCTCTTTCTCTCTCTCCATTCCTTTCTTTCATTCTTTCTCTCTGTCTGACATGCCTGCACTCGTCTGTGTGTGTGTGTGTGTGTGTGTGTGTGTGTGTGTGTGTGTGTGTGTGTGTGTTCATTAAAATAACCCTCACAGTTAAGCCCGTGACAGTGTCCTCCTCCTCCTCTGGCCTTCAAACAGAACCTTTCTGTAATTAGCTCCAGCGTTAGCGAGGCTTTTGTGAAATGCCACGCGGACGTTTAACACCTTTCCCTCCTCCGTCACTCCTCCGCTCGCTAATCAGCCTGGCCGCGCGCACTCCCTCGCTCTTT
>CM059213.1:2625304-2642804 GCA_030347435.1 Clarias fuscus
TGGATATTAATGCCTTCATAATCTTTTAGCTCTTCAGTGAGAGAGAGCACCTGAGCACCTGAGGCTCCTGTATCGCGGTTTCCATGAGTGAAACCCATCACCGTGGCAACCGGAGCAAAACAGAGACAGGTTGTTTCTTCCTCATCCTTATTCCTGACAAATCTCCGCTGCCGGAGCGCGCGTCCGCGTCCGCGCGGCGGGGCGAGAGAGAGCCGAGAGAGAGCTGCAGTCTGATCCCAGCGCGGGGGGCCGGATTCAGTGAGATCAGGGTGCAAGGTAGACAGCAGGGTTCCTGAGGTGAGGGGATAGACAGGTGAAAATGAGCACCTGGTGTACAGACGGACCACACACACACACACACACACGCACACACACACACCTCATTATGTTAGGTTCCTTTAGTTTGACTAATTAGCATCATGGAATCTGTCAAAGAAGAACATTGTAATTGCGTATAATAAAGTGGGATGAGGTTCTCACACACACGACTCAGCGTACAGAGACGAAAAACTCATAACAACCTTTTTTTTTTTTGATCGATGAGTACAAAAAAATCTAGTCAGTGTAAAGACGTGTCATTGTTACACAATTTCTATAAGTTTTCAGTTTTTGGGGTATTGCTCACTTTTAGTAACTTTAGTTTCTTTATGTAACAAATAAAAAGAACAAGCGCCGAGGTCGTATGAGGTTGAGATTGAATGTTCGGTTCTTCTTGATGGTTGTTTTCCTGGCGAGACCGGCGGCAGGTGTCAAGATACAAGATACAAGATCAAGATACACTCAGAGGTGATGGTTTACTAAGTACATGACTTTAACCACATGTCTCACTTTCTCTACGCGAGTCGTTTTGTTAGTGGAAACGTTTTACTTTTACTCCACCACATCCTACAGCAAACTATCTACTTGTACAAATGTCACTACATTTCCACGTGGTGTTGCGTTATTAACTACAGTGGTGTGGCGTGGATGAGGTGGCAATATCGCCACCTGCTGACTATCACGTGTAGATTTGCCTTTCATCTGGGGGAAGAAAAAAAAAAAACTTCACACATCAACATTGCAGATGAAGATCAAATATCTACGTGAGTCTGAAACACTTTACATATTAATTTCGGTTATTTTTAAAGATGACTGTTGATGAATGATGAGGATCGTGTTGCTAGTGTAACCGCTTCATCTAGAGATGATGGAACGGCTTGGAATTATAAGATTTTTGCGAGATCACGTCTTTTTAAGGACTCCATATCAGCATCTTAGCAACATTTATGCTAATTCCAAGCTAAAATGTTTCACATATTTTTAGAAACAAACTAATTAATCATCCATTGGAGTCACAAATCCAATCATATTGTTATGTAATTAATGAGTGCAGCCTCATTATCTTATAGTACGAAGCTGTTACAGTAAACTCATGACCGATAAGAGTTGATCATTTGTTGAACTTCAACACGAACTATAATAAGCAATAATTCATATACTGTATTAATAACTTCATGAACAATCTGTAGTAATTAAATAATTTGCTAAATATGCAGATATTTAAAGAAACATTGGACTGTTTTCACACTAAACAGATTTTGTAGTGCTTTTGTATCTCTCACACACACACACACACACACACACACGGGTTACAGCTTAGTTCATCTCTTTTAATCCATTGCAGCTCTGGAGCTTAAGGGAATAGCAGTGATGGGACGCTCATAGCTTACACAACCTCGTTCCAGTGTACACACACACTCACACACACACACACACACACACACACACACACACACACCTGGCCACCCTGTTAGTACTGGCAAAACTGGAAAACACACACACACCTGGCCACCCTGTTAGTACTGGCAGAATTGGAAAAAACACACACACACACACACACACACACACACACACACACACACACACACACACACACACACAGAGTTGTGCCTGAGGCGGGATCCTCCGCTCCTGAAATGTTGTTTTTCTATCCTGACGAACAAAGCCGACTTTGTTTAATCTGAGTTCAGCGTCTCAGTGAATTTCCACTGTGTCTCCAATCTGTGTGTGTGTGTGTGTGTGTGTGTGTGTGTGTGTGTGTGTGTGTGTGTGTGTATTCTCAGTGGTGAGCTATTTGAACATCACACTTCTGACGGATCTGTGTACAGTTCAGGGTTCCGCTCTCTTGTGGAACTCTTTCTGACGGGGGAACACTCCAGGGCAGCTGTTTTTTTTCCCCCTAATCATTCGTATCTACTGGGCGTCTTCCAAAAGTCTCCCTGCATAAGGGACGTCGACTCTTTAGGACAAATGTCTTCCGAAAGTTTTCCCTCTCTGTTTATATTATTTAAAAAAAAATAGTTTCACTGAGCCGTAAGTAAATAACAGTCATAAATAAATGTGACGTCTGGACCCCCAGCCAGATAACTTCTGCGCCTGGGCCTGTAATGAAATACACACAGTGCTTTGGCCCCTAGACAAGTACGTTTTGCTACGTAAGTCAAATAAATTTAGTGCTCGGAATCTTTAATAAATAAACGACGCTTGAAGCGCTCAATAAAGACGTTTGTTACCTGAAGCCCCAGACGAATAAATTCAGCACCTGGGACAACAGATAAGACCCGGACCCAGACGTGATGGAGGTCTGAACGGTGGAACTCCTGATTTTAAGGCCTTAAATAAAAGCACTTTAGTGTTTTGGCCCCTCGGTTTTGTGCACAGACCTCTAGCTTAAACTCATTTATTTAATTGAACCCTGAGTAAATAAATAATGTTTGCTTCACTGGAAGAATAAATGTAGTACTTTGATCTATTAAGAAGCACGTTTAGTTATTGGGACACTGCATGAGTACGGTTAGTGCCTGGATGCCGAAAAAAAAAAAAATAAAGACAAGGCTGCTGATTAAATCTCTAAATAAATAATCATGGAATTGGAACTCGATACAAAGAAAAACCTTTAAACTTTAAAACTTTAAATAAATGATCTCTGCTGATTGGACCCCTCACTGAACGTGATGCTATATGATGGGCTAAGACCTCTCAATGAAAAAAAATGATAATAATAAAATAATAATAATAATAATAATAAATTATGATTGGAATTTTAAATAAAAAAATAATAATAATCTCATAAATAAATATTTAACTAAAAAAGAATATGGTTTTTGGACTCTTTAACTGACTAATTACACAAAATATCTACTGATTAGACTTTTAATTTAAAAAGAAAATAAAATAAGTGATAAAATCTCTAAATAAAAAAATCTGATCATTAAATCTTTAAATAAAACCTGGTTATTGGACTCCTGAGAAATGGGTCATTGTACTTTCAATTAAAAAACAAAACAAATCTAGCTATTTGACCTCTAAGAAAAACAAAATATTTTTAACTTATAAAATGTAATCGTTTTTTATTGTAGTTTATTAAATAATTATTGGAGCTTTTAATAAAATTCCTGTGATCTCTAAATAAATGACTTTAGTGCTTGGACCCCTAAATAAAAAAAATATCTTTTATTGAGTCAACCAAAAAAATTAAATATATAAAATCATCATAAAATGATTGGGCCACCCATACACACACACACACAAAAAAAAAAAAGTTATTAAACCCCTAAAAAAATCTGGTGGTTAATCCTCCAAAAAAAAATAGCAGTGGGACCCCTAAATAAAACAGCTGATGATTGGGCCACTAAATAAATGAAATAAATGATGCTTGGACTCCAAATAAACATGAGGCTGGTTTCACTGCTCCCCCTTCACATCACATCAGTTGTATTGCTCGTTACACGAGGACACGTGTGTACGCATGCTCTCCGATACAGCAGGTGGCAGTGTGCACCAAAGGTGATTTGCGATCTGCTAATAAACGCAAAGAAGAGAAGACGAAGTCGACCTCCGTGTTATGCCTAAAAGTATTCAGAAGTTTCAGTTAAAAAATGTCAAGAGCGAACATTTCCCTTTGAGACATCAGAGGAGACGGGCGCGGCTGATGATGTCACATTCACATTTGATTCAAACCGTAGCGGAGGCACACTGTACCACGCTCTACTCGAGTCTGGCAGAGTACCGAGTGTTCACACTACGCAAATGTACCAGACTGTTGGGTCGAACGTGTCGCAGTGTGAACTGATACAGTGTCTCTTTTATTTGTAACTTACAGTTCACACACTGTACATGGAGGTCCAGCTCCAACAGCGGGAGCGGTCATGACACTGTCACAAGGGGTGACTGGGGGGCGCGACATCGGTAACACCAACACGGACAGTGTGTAGGAGAGAAACGAGTTGACTCGCGTGATGCTTCGATTCTGTTAATAATCTGACCGCCTTCTCTTCCTTACACACACACACACACACACACACACACACACATACACACACTGTAAGTCCTGATGCGTGAAACCTGCGATTGATTCCAAGTGACCTCATCTGCCCCACGCTGTCTTGTCTCATCCTGGACACACACACACACACGCGCGCGCGTATAGAAGGTTTAATTGAAACCGAGTGCTCAGTGCCTTGGTTTATTGTCACTCTTGTAGTAACAGTAAGAGGACGACATTGTGTAAATGTTAAGCCCTGGTGATCGAGTTGCAGGCTGAGCTGGGAGTATTAATATCTGCTGCAGGGGAAAGAAAGAAAGTCAACAACTTTGGCAATTTCCTGATTAATTCCTATTAGCATAACCATACAGAAGTGTATCTGAATAAATCCTAGTTCCAGTCAGTTCACTACAACTTTTCTGTCTCACTTGGAAACCCCAGCAGTTCTGAATGATCATCATGAAGTCTTATATGGAAATGTGTGTGTGTTCTAGGTATCTTGGAGACAAAGAGGTTGGAGATCGTTCACAACGAGCCGCCGATCAATCAGGACCTCGGCGGCGTGACGTATTACGCGGCCGACCTGCCGATATGGTGGCAGGTTCCTCAGTACGTCCTCATCGGCATCAGCGAGATCTTCGCCAGCATCGCAGGTACACACACACACACACACACTTACACAGGAACTTGAGGAAGTCTTTGCTTCCACCTCTGCGTGAGATTAAACCATCGTAAAGGTCACAGGTTAACCTGGGGTTCAGTCTGGACTTCTTCATCCCGGTGACATATTTCATGAAACCCAGTGTGAAGCAAGGTGGAGGTGGATGTAGAACGAGTCATATGGATGAAGGTAGAGGTAGATGTGAAGGTGAATGTAGAGTAGAACAAGATGGACAGGGTAGAAGAAACTGAGCCTGGAACGAGGTAGGAATGGATGTTTAAATGGAATGGAGGGGGATGGACCACAAGATGGACATGGAATGGGTTAGAGGGAGGTGTGGAACAAGGATGAAGAGTGGGCATGGAACAGAGTGGGCTTGGAATAAGGGTAAAGGTCACCATGGTGTAATTGGGAGGTAGGTGTGGGCAAGGAGGTGAGTGTAGAACAAGAGGGTGTGGATCATGATAGAGGTGGGTTTTGAACAGGGTAGAAGTGGTTGTATTAGGAAACGGGTGGCTGTGGACCTGGAATGAGGTGATGATCAGTATGGAATGGAGAGTAAAGTGGGTGTGGAACAAGGTGCAATTGGGTGTAGTTGCATGAAATGAGGTGAAGTGGGAATGGATCAGCATGTTGAACAAGTTGGTGGTGGATCTAGGGAACAGGGCGGAGTTGTGCATGGAATTCTGTGGTATTGAATTACAGAATGATGTAAACTTTATGCTAGAAAAGGGAATTTCTTTCTTCCACTTATATGAGGAGCTTCATCATTTCTTCAAAGTGTGATCAGCTGATGGACCTGATTGACTGCTGTTAGACCTACAGAACAACCTGAACATCTGAAAACCTTCAAAACCTCTGAAAAACCTTGTCTCGGTTCTCCATCAGCTCTCCTCCACTAAAAACTGTTTTTTTTTTTTTTTCTGGCTTTGTTCTAACCTGAGAGTTTTTTCTCCTCCGGTTCCATTCATTCACCCTAATGACACTTCTGATAAACGAGTGGCCTTTTAAAAAGCACCCTCGCCCCCGGTGGAGTGTCCCGGGCCGACTGCAGGCTTTTATTCATACGGCTTTGTGAGAACTCCGAGGCTCCATCAGTCAGAGCCGATCGATTCGGAGCAGCACTGCGTTATTACACTCTCGCTCCGAGGACGGCCGTTTCGACCAGGTTTCCCTCTGCACCTCGGGTTTTCGTTTGTGTGTGTGTGTGTGTGTGTGTGTGTGTGTGTGGTCTTAAACAACAACCCCAGTGACCTTGCCTGGTTTACAATCCCCCTCTTAATGGGTTTTTAATTGGGGCGGAGCCTAAATCATCCTTCATACTTAATTGTACTAAATAGGGCAGATCTTAAAGCCTTCCAAATGGATTGTGCTAAGGGGGTGGGGCTTAAATCTGTTTCTCTTGCACAAAGCGGGATGGCATTTAAAGCCCTCTTCAGAGTCAAAGGGTGGCAACAATGACGGGGCTTAAAAACATCGTACTTGTGCACGTTGGTCAACATCACACACATTCGCACGATGTATGGATTTTTATTCATTTTTTTATTAGATGCAAATCTGTCCTCGCAGTCCAAGACGAAATCAGCGTTCGGTGTCGTATCAGTTCATCCAGACCGTCATCTCTGAAACTAATCAGCATTCCCATCCAGACTGGATGCAGAGTAGAAAGAAAAATAAGTTTTTCCATTATTAATCGAAGAACAGCGCGACCAAGATAGCAATCAGCGAGCCGGGTTTGTGTCTGAGAGCGAGCTCGCACTTTCAAAGCCAACACCAACATTTCATTATGCTGAACCCTCCTGCGAAATGCAAATAGGAGGCAAATAACAGCGAGGAACCTTAAAATAAATCCTCAGCGCTCGGAACCAGGCTCGGGGGGGGACACGCCGCGGGAGTCACGCGCGAGGAAATGCGACGACGGATTCCGGCTTTCTTCTCTGGCCCGATTCTGTTCGAATAAATCCCTTTTAATGGAGTCCGCCGTCCGAGCCAATCTGACAGCCGGCCCGCTGGTTTTTTTTGGACCGTGCGCGGACGCACACACTTAGACACGGACAGATTCCCTGTGGATATTGTGCTCCACCAGCCCAGCGGGCGGGACGACGGATACAGAACCTCATCCAAGCGCTCATCCTCCAGGGGATGAAAAAACCACGACAGCTTTCTAATAAGCAGATCACAAGGCTAATTATTTAAAAAGGGAAAAAAAAACAAAAAAACAAAGCTAGTAGATCCAAAAACTCCAGGGGAGGAAATTTGAGCAACTCGTCAGGTAACACGTCAGGGATCCGGGCCTGGATCCGAGTACACGTATGTCCGGTTCGTTGGATTAGTGTGACCGCTGTGTCCTGTACCCGGGGTGCGCTGGTGGTCTCGGGTTCGCTTCGGATGCTGTTCACATCGGGTGTGAAAACGTCTGTCTGAAAAAACATGGTGCTGTTCACTGTTTAGGATGTGACATCATAGCGTCTCGATCTGTCCCCTTCAAATGGTTCCCAAAATTTCCCAGCAGATGTGAGGATACTGGACATGTGGACCAGATCACTGATGATTTCCTGCGTTCAGAATTTCCTGATTAACTTCCTGTGTAACGTTTATATTAATGCCTTAATTTCAATACGTTCTGGTTTCTATAGAAACGGCACATTCACAGGGATCTGAATGATGCACGTATGCAAGGAGACACTGATTAAACGTATGGCGTAAAGAGGGAGTCTCCGCCGTCGGCACGTTTTAATTATCTTATAATGATTTTTTAATGATTATAATCAGTGTCAGATTTCTGTTTCTAAGGGAAAGGTACAGTAGGAATATGTCGACTTTTCTATGTTTATCATTCTTTTTGCTACATGTATATTTATTTATAAATATTCAAAACAGCTAAAAAAACGTTGCAGTCAGCCGCCGTTACACGTCTCGAAGACAAAAAAAAAAACGTTTTAATACTGATGTTTAGGAATAAAGAATCTCCAGGAATCTTCAGCACTTTTTGATGCTGTGGAAGAAAGTCCATGTTTTACCTTCAAAAAATATATGTATTGATTTTTTTTTGTTGTTGTTTTGTTTGTTTGTTTGTTAGTTTTTTGGTTTATTGTTAAAGGAAAGTTTTACAATAACACTTTTGTGTTTGCTGTCTGAATAAAAATCAAACTGCAGTCGGTGCATCTCTGGTGTTAAGTCAGTCTATAAAGAGAGCGGCTCACACATTCTGGAATTTTCCAGCAGGTTCTCACAGTGCATTGTGGGATGTGCCTTCAAGTCTGCACCTTTAATCAATGAGACCATTGTCGAAAAAGATCCATCATCTACACTTGACCTTCTCAGAAACTAGGGCCGGACGATTTAATACGAATAAAATAAAATAAAATAAATAAATAAAATCACATTGTGATTATTTGGACGCGTATCGCGATTGTGATTTAAACTGCTAAACTGTTAAACTAACCATTTTGTACTTAGACGTTTTTGTCGACTTAACAAGAAATGATTGAACGATTGATCTCATTAAAATTCAATTTGTCAAAATGTATTAACTCAAAATTATAATAAAAAAAAAAAAAAAAAAAGCAAATACGTCCATTATTGACCAACTCTGTGAATTTCTGATTCCTGAACTGCAGACTTCAATATCGTGATGTTGATGTTAATGAGATGAGTCCAGCACTGCTACCGCGGTACACACTCCCCTAACACCCTTCTGATCTCATTTACTTTTTTAATCAGTATGCATCTTCCTCCACGGTGGCCACCCCCCCCCCCCCCCCCCCCCCCCACCCCCACCCCCCTCCCCGCCGCTTACCCATTCTGGTTTCCACGGCTACGGCATTAACGCTCGTTTGTTTGGGGGCGTCGCAGTCATCCGTGCCGCCGCGCCGCGCCGCTGCCTAAAGTGTGTAATATTTCAGTGTAAAACAGCTGGTCCGTCAGGCAGGGCAGATCCATCAGGCGTGACGGATGCGCTGCTGTTATTGTCTGGAGCGCCGCGAGCTCGGTGATGGAGTGAGAAGATGAGGAGGAGGAGGAGGAGGACGTGATGAAGGCCTTCGCTCTCAGCACTTTATATTCGAACACAATGGAGAAGCTTCACCGCGTGATTCATTAATCGTCTAACTCGCGTGGGACGATAAGACGTTAGAGTCGACATGTTTACTTCCTGTTTCACCCACCTTGGCCCCGCCCACTAACCCGCACCTGTCGTGTCCCGAACGTGGTGCTGGTATTCTGTCTGTCTATCTGTCTCTATCTCTTTCTGTCTCTGTCTCTGTACATCTCTTTATTACTCCCTGTCCCCCCAGTCCGTCTCTCTCTCCCTCTATCTATCTTTCTGTCTCTATCTATTACTCTCTATCTCTCTTTATCTGTCTCTAATTCGCTCTGTCTTTTCTGCTCCGTGTCTCTGTTTATCTTTCCGTCTCCGTTTCTGTTTCTCGTCCTGTGTGTCGTTTCTCTCTGCAGGTGTAAACCATTATTAGGGAAATTATTATTATTATTATTATTAAAGAAAAAAAGAGAACGCCTTTTGTCACATACAATGTACAACACAGCCTTTATTAATGTGTGTGTGTGTGTGTGTGTGTGTTCAGGTTTGGAGTTTGCGTACTCGGCGGCTCCTCGCTCCATGCAGAGTGCTATAATGGGTCTGTTCTTCTTCTTCTCTGGTGTCGGCTCGTTCGTGGGCTCCGGCCTGCTCGCCATCGTCTCCCTCAAACCCATCGGCTGGATGTCCTCGCACAAGGACTTCGGTAAGTGTGTGTGTGTGTGTGTGTGTGTGTGTGAGAGAACAGATAGCCATCTCAGGTTAACGGTCCACACGGTGTGTAAATCTGTCACCAAGGAAACGAGGAAAAGTGCCACTGTTTAAAAGATGGCAGATGGATGTGGTTACCCTACCAACGCCAGTCAAGTGGTCTCTCTCTCTCACACACACACACACACACACACATCAGCATAAGACATTGAGGTGTGCCGAAGCACGGGCACGTGTTTATTATTAAACAGGAGCGAGAAAAAGGGACGAGAAGAAAAAGAAGAGGAGTAGAGAGGATGGAGAGGAGAAAGAAGGAGAGCAGAAAAGAGACGGAGAGGGAGAGAAGTAAGAGAAGATGAAGGGAGAAAGAAAGAAAGGAAACAAACAGAGACAGAGGAGAGATGGTAGGAGGAAAGGAAGGAAAGAAACGAGTGAAAGGGAAGGAAAAGAAGGAAAGGGAAGGATGGAAGCGGTGAGAAGAAAGGAAAGAAGAGGAAAGGATGGAAAGGATAAAAAAGACAAGGAGAGGTAAGTGAAGAAGAAGTGAAAAGCAAAGGAGGAAATCAAGTAATGAAAGAAATGAGAAGTGAAGGAAGGAGGGAAGGAAAGGGAAAGAGAGGAAAGGGAAGGAATCATCAAGGGATAGAAGCGATAGAGAGAAAAGTAATGTAGAGGAAGGATGGAGAGAAAGAAGAAAGAAGGGAAAGGAAACAAACACAAGGGTGAAGAAACAGTAAGTGTAGTGATGTACCAGTGACACACACACACACACACACACACACTCATCCACCCATGCTCTGTTTCTCTATCTCTACCTCTCACACACACTTTATCTCTCTCATGCTCATTCCTCTCTCTCTCTCTCTCTCTCTCTCTCTCTTCTACACTTTATTATGAGTCAGTTTTTCTTCACAGGTTGTTTGCTAACCGTTTTTGGCTTGGCGTTTTGGCTCAGGATCAAAGTTTTAGCTTAGCGCTCTGGACGTAGCGCCTAGCGTAGCAGCTCGTTTATTTGAACTTATCAGCGGAGAAACGTCTCCGAGACGATAACACACGGCCAGCCATGCTGACTTAGCGCTTAGCCCCCGAGCCCGGAGGCAATTTTCAGCCGCTAGCGCTGCCGTAGCTTAGCCGATCAACCGCGTGCTACGCAGAGGCCAAGCTAGCGCAAATCCCCGGGTTTCTCTCGGTCTGTCTTTAACGCCGTCCCTCGCTCGGTAAAGCGGAGCCGCGAGCAGAGACAGAAAAACATCCTGTTCCTCCATCTCACCTGCTTACAGTAATCCAGCTTTACTCTCTCCTCCAGCAGCCCAGAAACGCGCATTAGCGCAAAGTGCAGCGACCGCAGCTAGCTCCCAAAGTCTGAGGTAAAAAAAAAACACCTGAGGTAAAACTAATCGCCATGGCAACAGTGCACACAAATAAACACTGCCGAACAAGCTAGCTTCAGATAATCACTTTATGCGACATTTTTTTCTGATTAGGATTTGTAGGTTTGATTGTAGACACTCTGTTGCCCTGTACAAAGTATTGGCACCCTTGGCGTTGTGCGTGTTGTTGGTCTTCTGGATGCTCCCGTCGAGGGGTCGCCACAGAGGACCATCCGATCCACTCGCAACCTGGCCCAGCTTTTCCGCCGGATCTCCTTTCTGACGCAACACTCCCATTTTATCCAGGCTTGGGACCGGCACTACATCCTGTGGCTGTGTTTGGGTTTGGGCATTGGGTGGGAATCGAACCCACCTCGAAGCCTTAGAAGTGTAGAAGATGTGTAATATTTAGCTAGAATTAGCTAATTACAAGCTATTGCTAGCAGTTTCATGAAGGTTGGATCATCCAAAGCATTACCTTAGACAGAGAGCACAGAGGTTAGAGTTTGCATGTTCTCCCTGCGTTTGGGGGGTTCCTCGGGGTACACGGTTTTCCTCCCACAGTCCAGAGATATGCCTCGAAAGAGTACGGTTTCCATATCGCCCATAGTGTAGGAACCCCATCCAGGATGTAACCGAAGTTCCCAGTGACAGACTCCAGGCTGTCTGTAACCTTACACAGGATAAGAGTGATGGATGGATGGAAGTTCATCCTGTCTGTTTCATCGAACTTAGGTTTTTTAGAAACATGATGTGTGTTTTTGCTCACAGTACGATCACATGTTAGATTAGGATATGTTTTTCTTGAAGTGGGTCTTGTGGATGTGTCTATAAAAATAAAATAAAAAAAACTGACGAGCGGCCTGGGTAAACACTTGCAAGCATTCTGCATCAAATTAAACAGGTTTACTCAGGCAATAAGCTCTTTTTGTTTTTATGTTTTTATTGTGTTAATGATAACAGAAATAAAATAATTGTCTGTTGTTGAAAATCACCGAGCCTACACGGGGGCACTTATTTCTGAGCGTTGTCTCTCTGGAGTGGTGGCTTCACTACCGCACACTGTGTAAATCTCTTGTTCCAGATCATTAGTTAAATGTTTTTAATGTCCAGAAGTCTTTAATATTCATCTTTCTCTCTCTCTCTTTTTGGTTAACACTATTATGATTCTGATTATTTCGGCTGTGTTCCTGCTCCTCTCCTGTCTGCTCCGTTATCTTGCCGTTAGCACTAAACCCCAGAGGAACCTGCAGACGTTGTCTCCCGCCGCGCGAGTCAGCCGGCTCGACCCGACCGTGCCCGTGCAGGTCAGAGCAGAGGCCTGGCTCTTTTGTAGGAAAGTAGAAACCAGGTCTCGGAATAGATTTTTTTTTTTTTGTTGCACTTTGAGGCTCTCTTCCTGTTCTAGTCTTAACAGATGAGCGAAAGAGTCACGGCAGGGTGAGCAGACGTCCTCTTTTCTCGGACATGGCCTCTTTTCAAGCCTAAAATATCAGGCCGGGTGGGATTCGTACAACTCCCAGAATGGTCCGGGATTTTGGTATGGGAACAAACAGGTGATGCGTGTGCTTTTGTTCTGTGCGCTGCTAGTAGACGTTTTTGAAGTGTGTCCTGTTGCTTCACATTTTATCATTCTGTTCTCATCTGATTGTTGTTTGAGCACCGGAAGAGGTTCATCTTTAAACCATGATTTTGGTAATTGGGTCAGGATGGAAACTAGCAATATGTTATGTTATACATCGTAAAAAAAACACATTAGAACAACACACTATTAGTTTGAAGATCATTATTATAAATTGGCAATTAAACAGACCATAAGAACACAAATTAGCATTATATAAAAAAACATGCTAGTTCATGTACCAGCGTTCAAGTCAACGGGCAACATTCATCTCATCGACATTGTCTATACCACTTAATCCTCTGTACAGGCTCACTGGAGCATGGAGCCTATCCCAGGGGACATGGGGCACGAGGCGGGGTACACCCTGAACGGGGTTCCAGTCCATTGCAAGGCACACACACACACACACACACACACACACACACATACTATGGGCAATTTGGGAATGCAAATAAGACTAATCTGCATGAAACCGGATTACCCTGAGGAAACCCCCCATGCACAGGGAGTCCATGCAAACTCCACACACACAGATCTGAGGTGGGAATTGAACCCTCAACCCTCGGGGTCAAGGCCACCGTGCTCACCGCTAAGCCACTGTGCCGCTGGGAAAATGAGTCCAATGCGAAAGTGCCAAACTGTGCAGTTCCTCAGATGTCCCCTGGGGACTGGCTCCAAAAGAGACTCAATCCCCATAGAGTCCTGTGTTCAAACGCCCAATTTTATAACAGAAATAAATTAGTTTACAGCCTGGAAACCCCCCAACCCCCCCCCACACCCCCCCCCCCCCCCCCCTAAAAAAAAAACAGATTTTCGTCTCCATAGCTAGACATCCCATTCGTGACAATTGTACAGGAGTGAATTTTTATGCAACTCATTCATTAAAATTATATTAAGACATATTCATCATTAAGGGCGTGGCTGATTTGAGTGACAGCTGTCACATGTTGTGTCCCTGCTAGCTGGGACCGTTCTTGCCACATGAAATGTAGGAGGTGATGAAGCAGCCAAGGTCAGGCTAAGCTCAGTATGTTGTGGGTGGTAACCGGGTTAGGTGGGCTGGTTTCAAAGAACAACCAGGCACCATTTGCTCCACCCATTTATGGATTAATCATATGGTTTAAGATGGTTGACGACCTGATCTCCTACAAAGGGGTTTGCCTAGTCCCCTTATACCGTCTGTGGTTACAGAAAACATATAGACAGACAGTAATATGTCTATAAACTAGCATACAGCAAACTAACTTAAAATGTGTCCTCTTTTAAAAATGCAATAAAACCCTGTGTGTATGGATCTCGTTTACCAGAAAAGAACGCAATCTGCATTTTCCCTGCGCATCAGAGCAGACGAGTTGATTAAAGTCACAATCAGACGAGCGTTTCTATTTCCAGTCCCCTTTTTTTTTTCTCTTCTTCTTCTTCTTTTCTCTAACAAAACTTTGTTTCCCTCAAAGTGCTCTTAGTTCAGCAGCATACAGTATGACTACAACAACGGCTTTGAATCAGCAGAAATGTTTTTGTTCTTCTGGAGCCGGCGTGTGACGGGGGGGGGGTGAAGTGAGGATGTTGCGTTTGCGGGTGATTTAGCTAATGAGCATGACTTCGCTCTTCTCATCCAGCTGAGTGGGCAGACGAGTCAGTGCGACTCGTGTTCAGACAGGGCTGCGATTAAACTCCTAATTTGCTCCTCATTACACAAGAGCCACCTCCGCTGCCGGAACTTTTTCTGGGCTTCAAGTAGGAAGGTCGGCCGGAGGAGTTCGAGAAGCTTCCATGGGGTCAACGGCCACTGATAATAAGTTTAAATAAGGAAACGAAGCTTGTTATAACCCCGAATTAACCAGTGTTTGGTTCCTGCGAGATCTTCACCAGGCTTCTTCAGAGCTGAGGAGGGATTTTTGTGTGTGAAAGCCATTTTTTTTTTTTTTTTTTTCCTTTTCCTTAAAGCTAGCAGCCATGTGGAACATAATCGTCTCAGCAGTGCTGATGAATGATGCGAGGGGTGGAGGACTGAGTCGAGTAATATGCTTCAGGAAACATCCAGGGAAATGGATAAGGGGAGGGTTCACAGATACACACACAGGACTGGAGGAGGAATGCGAAAAAGAAAAGACATGATCTGACCTGTTTCTCGCTTTAAGTGTATGATCGATGTGTGTGAGATCTTCTTATCAGATCCAAGAAACAATACAGTCTCCCCAGAAAGTATTACAACAGCAATCCTTTGTTCTGGCTGCACACTGAAGACATTTGAGGTGATTTCGGAGATGAATTTGAGATGACTGATCAGTTTCAGGTCTTACGATGTCTGCAACTAGACGAATTGAACTACTTGACATCACACCTTTTGTTTGAGCCCACTCATTTTTCAGAAGATGAAAAAATATTGGAGGTGACAGGATTTTTTTTATTTTTATTAGAGTAGTTATTTCATTAATTAACAGCGAATGTAAACAAAAAAACAAAAAAAAGAAGCCATTTTGATGCTGGGAAAAGAGGGAATTTAAGTCATCGGGTACCACTGGTGCACTAGTGGTAGTACTACTCAGATATCTAACAGGTTCCCCCAGGGATATCAAACTGGTGAAAAGAAGAGCAGCTGATGACAGCCACACTTTTCTTCTTCTTCTTTATGTTTCTCATAGTCAGTGACACCAACAACAACCTTTAGAAGGCAGACTTTGAGGCTTTGAATTGTTAAATAATTAAGAGCTCTGAATGTCTGTTCACCTGTGAAGATTAACCCAATATACAGACCTGAGTGCTGCCTAATGGAGAAAAGCAAGCCATTTTGTAGGCAAGAAAAGTCCACAGACAGAGCCACTGCACAAGCACTGGGTGTGGAAAGTCCTTCAAAAAAGTAAGCAACCACTGGTGTACCAGTCAACAAGATATCGAGCAAGTTGGCCAAAGGGAACATTAGACGTCGATGATGGAATTGCACCAGTCAGTGGCATCGCCAACAACTGCTAAAGGGCAGCGGTACAATCTACAATCTAATTGTAGACAACTTTAATAGCAGATATCAAATGAAGCCTCTAGAGCAGAAATGTAGCGGCCGTACCACAAGATAGAAACATCTCATCGAGCCAGTGGGTTAAGGCTCTGAGTTACCGATCAAAAGGTCAGTGGTTCAAGCCCATCCAAGTTTCCACTGCCGGGCCCTTGAGCAAGGCCCTTAACGATGTCTGCTTCTGGGATGCCGTATAATGGCTACACCTTGACCCTGCACTCTGATTTCATTGTGGAGTGATGTATAAGTGAGAAGTAAAGGCTTAACTTATCTTAACTCATCAACAGTAAGAATCAGAAGTCCAGATTTCAATTAAAAAAGAAATACAAAAAAAAAAAAAAAATGAAGCGAAATTAAACTTTGCCAAAATGATGGAAAAGCCAAAGTGTGGAGGAATGAAGATTCTGCTCACGATCCAAACCAATACAAGCTGATGGGTGAAGTACGGTGGAGGAAGTGTCATGGGCTTTGACTGGCCTGGCTGCCTCTGGAACATTCTCACTAATCCTTATAAATGATGCAACTCATGATGGAACAGCAGAATGAACTCAGAAGGCTATAGAAACATTCAGTCTGACAATTTACAGAGAAATGCGTCCGATCAGACTCGGAGGAACTTCATCGTGCAGCAAGACAATGACCCAGAATGCACTGCAGCACAGCAAAGGACTTCATCAGGGGGAAGAATAGAAGGTTTTAGACTGGACCGGTCCATCAGCCAAATCCTGACCCATGTGAGCATCAATTTACCTCTTAAAGATGGGACTGAAGAAAGAACCCAAAAAACACGCAACCTTCTGATAGAAGCTGCCCTCCAACTTTCATCACATGAGAAGGACGCGGTGGTCTGGTGGCGGTACTGGATCATCGTCTGGATGCAAAGATTAGCCAACCAAATTTTATTTTCATTTACTGTAAGGCCCTGGTCCAGTATTTTTGCTCACCAGCGGTCCAACTACCACCAGGATAAAAACATCCAAAAGGGAAAACGTGGAAGGATGGCCGAGGTTATTATTCATGTCCTACACACAGTGTTTTCCACCACAATCTCTCGCTTCATGTGTTTACTCAGGAAACCACTCTTAATAGAAAATATACTTCATATTTAAAGCTTTACTTAATCTCTATGACCTTCATTCTTGGGGAAATTTGCTTCCTGGTTTTGTGTTTGTATTATAGTTAATAGTTGACTTGCGCACACACACACACACACACACACAAGTTTCATCGAATATTCTAGTGTCTTGTGCAATTTTGTTGACGGCAACAAGCAAACTATTAAACTCTAGCAACACTTTATTGTTTTAAAATAGAAGCAGTTAATATGCCATGTGTTCATTGAGAAGCTTTTTTCCCTGAACAGCTGGCTGGCTAATTTTGTAGCGAGAACGCACATAATTATACATGACAGCAGTGTTTAACTCTGTAAAGCTGCAGCATATTGCTCAGTAACTGTGGTAAAACTAATGTGGAAAGGTGTGAGTCACAACAGGGAGCAGTGTTGATCTGGAACGGCTGCTGCGGGGAGTTTGGAAGGCTGAGTGGATTCATAGGTGGATGGATAAATGTATGGTTTGGTTGGCGAATGGATTTGAGAATGAATAAAGGTCGTGGAGGTAATGGATTTATGAATTAATAAATGTTAGGTAGAGTAATTTAAAAGTTGTTAGATGGATTTTACGGATAAGTGGATGGCTGGGTTGAAGGGTGGATTTATGAGTAAATGGGACGTTGTGTAAATGGATGGATGGCTAGGTACCTGCAGTGCATTTATGAATGGAT
>CM059213.1:2647804-2730304 GCA_030347435.1 Clarias fuscus
TTTGGGTGTAACATGCTGATTAATTCCTCGAGCAGCTGTTTACACACAGATTGATTTAACACAGGAGATGTTCAACAGAAGCAGATTATTGGATTAAAAAGATTCAAATCTGTTTAATGAAGAGCAGAATGTTAAAGCTGTGTTTATCTCATCATTAGTCTAAACATGAGCGCTTTCAGGGGCGTGGCCTAAGTGTCTCAGGCCCAGGGAGGGGGTGTGGCCTTTATGTCTCAGGCCCAGTGAAGGAGGCGTGGCCTCTGTTTCTTAGGCCCAATGGAGGAGGCGTCGCCATTGTTTCTTAGTCCTAGAGAAGGAGGTGTGGCTTTTGTGTCTCAGTCCCAATGAAGGAAGGGGCGTGGCCTCTGTGTCACTGCTAGAGAAGGAGGCGTGGCCTCTGTGTCTCACTCACTATAAAGAAGGCGTGACCTCTGTGTTTTAGTGACTACAAAGGAGGCGTGGCCTCTGTGTCTCAGTCCCAGTGAAGGAGGTGTGGCCTTTGTGTCACAGGCCCGATGGAGGAGGCGTCGCCATTGTTTCTTAGTCCTAAAGAAGGAGGCGTGGCCTTTGCATATTAGTCACAGTGAAGGAGGCGTGGCCTCTGTACATCAGTCACAGTGAAGGAGGCGTGGCCTCTGTGTCACAGGCCCGATGGGGGAGGCGTCGCCATTGTTTATTAGTCCTAGAGAAGGAGGCGTGGCCTTTGCATATTAGTCACAGTGAAGGAGGCGTGCCCTCTGTACATCAGTCACAGTGAAGGAGGCGTGGCCTTTGTATACCAATTCCATTGAAGAATGTGTGGCTTTTGTGTCTCAGTCCCAACAAAGGAAGGGGCGTGGCTTCTGTGTCACTCCTAGAGAAGGAGGCGTGGCCCCAGTGTCTCAGTTCTAGAGAAGGAGGCGTGACCTCTGTGTTTTAGTGACTACAAAGGAGGCGTGGCCTCTGTGTCTCAGTCCCAGTGAAGGAGGTGTGGCCTCTGTGTCACAGGCCCGATGGAGGAGGCGTCGCCATTGTTTCTTAGTCCTAAAGAAGGAGGCGTGGCCTTTGCATATTAGTCACAGTGAAGGAGGCGTGGCCTCTGTACATCAGTCACAGTGAAGGAGGCGTGGCCTCTGTGTCACAGGCCCGATGGAGGAGGCGTCGCCATTGTTTCTTAGTCCTAAAGAAGGAGGCGTGGCCTTTGCATATTAGTCACAGTGAAGGAGGCGTGGCCTCTGTACATCAGTCACAGTGAAGGAGGCGTGGCCTCTGTGTCACAGGCCCGATGGGGGAGGCGTCGCCATTGTTTATTAGTCCTAGAGAAGGAGGCGTGGCCTTTGCATATTAGTCACAGTGAAGGAGGCGTGCCCTCTGTACATCAGTCACAGTGAAGGAGGCGTGGTCTCTGTATACCAATTCCATTGAAGGATGTGTGGCTTTTGTGTCTCAGTCCCAACAAAGGAAGGGGCGTGGCTTCTGTGTCACTCCTAGAGAAGGAGGCGTGGCCCCAGTGTCTCAGTTCTAGAGAAGGAGGCGTGACCTCTATATCTGTCTCATTGAAGGATGTGTGGGTTTGTGTCTCAGTTCCAATGAAGGAAGGGGCGTGGCCTTGAGGAGGAGGCGTGGCCTTTGTGTCACTCCTAGAGGAGGAGGCGTGGGCCTCTGCGCCTCAGTCGCAGTGACGGAGAATGACATTCTATCACATTGCAGCAGCTACACATTGTATAGAACTTCACATTTTTCAGGCTTCTCTCACACACACACACACAAATTCATGTCATGTTTCAGGTAAAAAAAAAATATTTCCTCTCGGTTATTTATTTTTTTTACCCCGCGTGCGTCTCCTGAGCGCCGCGTCCTGTATTTATTTGTTTGTGTCGCGCGGCGGCTTTGCTCACTCGTGTTTATTTTTCCATTACAGCCGAACGGCGGCCAAAACGCTGTGACGGCTCCTTTCCTGAGGGGAACGCCAGCAATCTCCCTGCCAGCGAGTGTGTCGCAGTGATACAGCTCCATGTTCTCTCACATCTGGGGCTTGATAGAGAGAGAGAGAGAGAGAGAGAGAGAGAACACTATCCACACATGAAGGCACGGGGGGGCGCGGGGGGGGGGGGGGGGGGCGAGGTGGGGTAGTGCGGGGTGTCGGAGGGATGTTCAGAAGGAAATACAGTGATCTATGTGTTATCTGCTAGCCTGGGATTAGTGCAGTGTGTGTGTGTGTGTGTGTGTGTGTGTGTGTGTGTGTGTGTGTGTGTGTGTGTGTGTGTGTGTGTGAGAGATGGATGGAGGCGGGTCGTGTGAGCGACGTCCTGGCCGGACGGAGACGTCGCTTCATGCTCGCTGTTTGTGAAGCTTCACATGAGAATCACACTTTTTAACTGGAGGCTCATTTGGGAGACGTTCAGCTCGAAGTGTGGTCTCACACACACACACACACACACACACACACACACACACACACACACACACACACATGTTGATGAGCTCTCTGTCGCTGTGTGTGATGGTGGTGTGAAAAAACACTTCATCTTCATCCTCCAGGACCTCGCGCTCCTCACACTGTCTGGGTTTGTTTACTCCGAACTACTCATCGTCATGGTTACTGTGTGATCAAACGGCACTGACATGGAGGTAGTCATGAAGAAAACGACATGACGCACACACACACACACACACACACACACGCACACATCTGACAGCCAATCAGAAGCGAGCAGCTGTGGGAGAAACTCCTGGTTTTTACACACGGGGGAATATTTCTTCGTGACTCTTTAAAAATACAGCGTGTCCTTTACAACTTACATGGAAGATAAAAAAAAAAAAAAGCTGGAGCAGACAGACACACACTCCGAGATGAAAGTTTTAAAAAGTGTGTGAGAGAGAGAGAGAGAGAGAGATGAATGTACTTGTCCCTTCTGTCAGGATGAGGCAAGAGAAAATAATTTAAAGTGTCCTAGTTTTTGTGAATGACATGCTTTTTCGTGTGTGTGTGTGTGTGTGTGTGTGTGTGTGTGTGTGTGTGTGTGTGTGTGTGTGAGAGAGAGAGAGAAATAATTTCTGTTGTTAGTGATGAGTAGGAGGAACTGCATTCTTTTTCTTAATTGCTTTAGAAAAAAAATGTGTGTGTGTGTGTGTGTGTGTGTGTGTGTTGTAGGAAACATCAACAACTGCACGCTGAACTACTACTTCTTCCTCCTGGCCGGGATCCAAGGCGTCACACTCCTCCTCTTCCTCATCGTCTCGCTCAAGTACGATAAGAACAGAGCCGGCGTGACCCGCAGGTCTTCATACAGCTCCTGATCCACACACTGCGGATTTCCCAGCATGCCTCTCAGCAGGAGCCCGTGCCACACCCCTCACCTGCACTTATTACTATTTATATATTTAACACTTCTCTCCTCGGTCAGAACCACGTCTCGCCGACTCCGGGTCAGAATCAAAGTTTTCTGAGTTTTGAGCTTCAGCTCTTCATCTTCCTCCTCGTCCTCCCCTTGTCTCCGTCTTCGCTCATGGGATTCACATGGAGACGAGACTCGCCCCGCGTGTCAGGACGGCGAGCTCGCGGACGCCGACCCGTTCACGCTCGATCCTACTGCGAGAGAACGTCACCGAATCAGACGTCACTTCACCTCACACGCTCGTCTAATAATAGCAGTTTGGATTTATACCTTTATATTCAATACAGTTCTGTAAATATGGAGTGATGTGAAAGTGATTGCTTTTTTTTTTTTTTTTTCTTCTAAATATCGTGGCTTGATTTTGCGTTCCTTGTCGGTGCCAATCACGTACGAGCCAAAGAATGAGTTACAGGAAGCCTGCAGAAACGTCGCCTGAGAAACAAACAGAAATACAAAAGTAATGGAAAAGTGATCGGAGCCTCTTTATTGACTGACTCAAATCGCACGTGTAACATTTGGAATCACTCCTCGTCCAACATCGCCTCCGTCACGAGCCGCGTATTCGCTCCAAACCGCGCAGCCGGAGAGCATCGACTGGGTTCTACAGCCGGGTACGACGATGGAGACGATGTTCAGTAGTACCTCTGGTACAGAAGTGTAGCAATTCAACACCCCTGTGTCAGTTAATAAAAAGCCTACGCCTGCTTCTGCATGACTTTCGGTACGACCCTCGTCATTCTTCAGCGTGTGTAAGAAGCATGTCGGGGTGCTGGCACAGGGGGGTGCAAACTTTCGCTCGGGAATTCTGTTCTAGCCCAGCACTTGAATTTAATTCTCTTCCACAACATGATGATGATGATGGCGATGATGATGGTGATGATGATGATGATGATTTGTTCCGAGACCCGACTGTTTGTTCATCTTTGTTTTTTAAAAAGCGCGCAAAAGATGAACTTGATGCTGTTTTTGAGTTTAATCAGGTGGAGTGTTACGTTTGTAAAATACTTGGTCTCGGTCCCTGTTTGACTCGAACAAGCTGTGTTTATATGAGGTCTGTTCGAGTCAAACCAGGACTTTGTTTTCCTTTAGGATTATTTGTTTTTTGGTTTGTTTTTCAGTAGAATATTCAGATTGCTGCCTCATTTCTGCGACACACACACACACACACACACACACACACATACGCATACGTCTTTCACACCTTTTCCCGCTCAAAAGTTTACAGTTTCAGAGTTCATAGTCACGTGACCCGCCTTCTGATCTCCTGACCAATCAGGTCGCAGCGCTGAGAACGAGACATGATCGGAAAGTCTATAGTGTCTGATATTCAAGCGTTAGAGTCACATGACATGACGTCTCACTTAAAACGCATATACACTGCATATATATATATATATATATATATATATATATGTATTAGATCAGATCAGATCAAATTCTCAACAAAGACACAAGACACTCTCGTGGTCAGCACAGACAGCGTCACAGACCTGAGATGAGTCGGTGCGCCGGTCGGTCAGCCTGAACTTTGTGTGTTCGTTACTGATTGTGCTGTTGCTTTAGCTCAGTGTTCGAGATGGAATCTCGCTGCCGCGTTCACGTTTTCAGCGAGGAAGGTGACGCTTTGTATTCCGCACTGTGATTGGTGCGTTTCTAGCTGGAGTTTTGTACTGAAGTTGTAAAAAAACTGGAAGAAGTTTCTAGGAATCTCAAACGGTGGACACCCTGTGTTTCTGTTTTTGTTGTGTTTATGACTCTTTTTGCACTTTTATAATGCATTTTAGGAATTTTGTGCCTGTTTCTTGATTGTACTTTATACTTGATTTCCGCTGTGTGACTGACATGAGCTTCTCTGATCTCTGATGATGATGATGATGATGATGAAATAAATCTTTGTAAACCCAACTGGCCTCTTGTCTTTCTTTCACACGAGAGTACACACTCCGACCCGAGCCGCAGTGTGAGACCGTGTGTACAGCGATGATGCGTTCACGCCCTGGGTTTCGAGTTCAGACAGAAGCCCGTCTCGAGCGTTAGCTCTCAGGGATGTGAGCGCAGCAGAGGAGCGAAATATATGTTATGTATAATATATGATGTAAACGAGTGAAGAGCAGAAACAGCGTCGCTCTCGGATCAGGACGGATTTCCGTCTGATTTCATCAGGAGTTAAATCCTCTCCGTGTGTCTTAATAAATCAGACACGAGCGCGTTCTTTAATATGAGCTGCTGTTCTTCCTCGCATCTCTCCTGGAACTGCTCCAATGTGTGTGTGTGTGTGTGTGTGTGTGTGAGAGAGAGAGAGACCTGGGATCATCTTATTAAGAATATAATCAATGCAAATTAAAAAAAATATCCTGTTTTTAATTTTTGACCATAATTATAATACTAATGATGATGATGATGATGATGATGATAAGGAGATAATACAATATTTAGTTGTAAAATTTAAAAGGAAATTTTAAGTCAATAAATCGTGAGCGGCAAAAGAAGAAGAAATAATGCCGTGAGTCTGACTTTGCCAGTAACCCCTGCAATTTTAAATAATAGTCTTTTAATATTACTTTAATCACATGAAAAAAACATATTAATTAAAGAAATCAAAGTCCAAATTATTCCCTGTTTTTTGTTGCCATTTCCTTTGAAAATAATTGCAGTGCGCAGTGTCGAGCTCAGTGTGAGGTATTAGTCACAGGACAAAATAGTCATTAATGTGTGTGTGTGTGTGTGTGTGTGAGAGAGAAAGAGACTCCAAGGTGAAACAATAATTAGCATCAGTGCTACTGAAGTTGATCCGCGCTGATCTCGTTCTCGTTTTAATCTGACTGCACACAGTGACCGTAGCTCCGCCCACACACTGTACTCGCGGAGATCTCAGAAACGCTCCCTGTGACGCGGAGAAATACGCATCAGGGAGGTGAGCCAAGGGCGCTACGACTGTACACACACTCACACTTGTGCGCGCACACACACACACACACACACGTTAATATACTAGAGTCCATGGATAATAGATCTGTGTGGTGTGTTAAAATAGTGGGTGGAGTCAAGTGTGTGTTGATTTGACTGTAGGGCAGGTAGTAAGAGTGGATGGACGGATGATTGGATACGTTACTGATCCCCCACAAAATATATCCACGAACGCACATCTAACTGTGATTTGATGACAAAATAAAAGGTTTCTTGTAAAAGTGATGTCTCATTTCCAGAATATAAATAATGCTTGAGCGTCTTGATAAATAGCTCTGGTGCCTTTTAAAATAAATGTACTCCTCAGACCTGTAAATAAATTAACTTTGCGATTGGATTGCTAAATAAACAAGTTTTTGGCATCCCGCATAAATCAATTTCGTAATAAATAGGAAACAAATGAAAAGCACGGCCGGATTTTCAGCTAAATAAATCGCGTTTCTGCGGCTAAATGAGTGAAGTTAGTGCTCGCGCTACTAATGTGTCTCTTTCACGAACCTGATTGTGAGAACGTTTCCTAAATAAGGCCTGAGCCGTGTTTCCTAATCAACAGACCTCATTAACACACCTGTGTGACAGCGCTGGGAGCCGCCGGCCCCCCCCGCAAGACGCCTGTACGAGTCGAGGGAGCGTGGAACAAAGTGACTAAAAGTCTATAAAGAGAGAAAATCATTTAGTGCCTGTGCAGCGTGCCGAGACCGACCCGTTCCCTCCTCCGCCGCCGCAAAGATGAAATAAAATGAAAGAGGAACATGATGGTGTGTTAATTACAACCCCGGCGCCATCCATCTTCCCCTGGCTCGGTGTGACAGTGAAATTTCTCCGTCCTTCACAGTTCACAGGCTGCGTGTCGCGATTCGCTGCCCTCAGAGCAACACGCACTCCGTCTGCATCAGCCCCGGCGCTGATAGAGCCGCAATCGAAGTCTCACCACGGAGACACTGAGACGGAAAGAAAGAAAACAGCCATCTATCAGGCTGCCGAGTGCGGGGACGACAGGAAGTTCACTGAGACAGAGAGACAGAGAGAGAAAGTTGTGACAAAGTTACTAGACAGGAAGTTGGAGAGTTTCGAAAGGACTAAAACAGAGCGGTGCGCTGGACTCGACACACTCGTTTAATCTTGTTTCCATTCAAGAGGCAGTAATCGATGGGGCGTGACTGTAATCACACCAACGAGCTCATTCAGAGCGAGAGAGAGAAGAAGGAGTGAAAACACAACCTGATGGAAACGAGTCTCTCGAGGATTAACGTCGAAGCGGTCGATCCCGGCCTCGTTCGGCTCGTACGCGCTAAAATCCAAACTCTGCCACGCAATCAGGGTGAATAGTGCGTTGATGAAATTTATTCTAGATATCAAATAAGGTTGTTTTTTTTCCCCCCTCTGGACGTCACAGGCAGGCGCCATATGAAAAGGAAAATACGAATGTTGTAACAGCTACATCAGAGCAAATTCAACTTCAATCAAACCAAACTCTGAGCAAATCAGCGTTTTTCACTCTGACATCAGCTGTAACTTTAAACCCAAAACGGTGCGCAAACAAACGTCCATGATTCCTTTTTTTTACACGAGGGAACTTGAAAATGTCTTACCGATTAGACATTTCCCTCTAAATCAGGAATGACTTTTTCACGGCGAAAATGTCTAAGGAAATTTTTATCAGACATCTGAAGGCGATGTGTAAGATTCAGCTCTTTAACACTCATTCACCTGCTGCCATCCTGTGCATTCATTTGCATACTTGAATCTGATTGGCTCTTATATAATATTATAACACATGATGTGCAGTTCATAAGAATATACTGCACATTCTTAAACACACTCCACTTCTTAAAGCATTTAATGCATTTATATTGCATGAGTATTGAGTAAATCTGTGTATAGAGGTCATCAGTGTATTAATGATCATACAGTATTTTATAAGGAAAATTAAAGTTTATAATACGCCTATGGAGCATCGTGGTTACTAAATTACCAGCGGTGTACCGGTGAATAATGAGTCCAGGTTTCACTCATTAATACGAGTGCTGTGCCGCCTCTCCTGACCCCGCTCCAGTTCGAATTAAAGGATGAATAGTCTCCGCTGGCTCCCCTCTTCATAATCATAAAGACCATTTCCGAGCCGAAAACTAATACGGACGTCACGTTAATTGGTAGCAAAGAGGAAATATGACGCTCCTCCACTAACGCCCAGGGAAATCCGGCTCAGGTTAATTAGACAAACGCTGGCATTTGTGTGTTGAACACTTGCAATAATTCAGCTTGAGAGATTATCAGCAAAATGCCACATTAACATACAGCGCCGCTTTCATTAATTCATTTAAACAGCCAGAGTGATGACAAAGAGACAGGAAGAGAGAGAAAACCATGGTTATAACGTACATATTCTGGAAATGAGCACCGTAAAATAAACACGTTTTTATTTCCTTTGCATGCTGCAACACTAAGCTCACACACATACACATACACACACACACACACACACACACATCATATCTTAAGCGCACCATTTTCTGGAATTATATTTGGAAATCCCGATAAGTGTCTGACCTCTGGGCGATGGTTAATTAATATATTCATTCGGATATCGGACGCGTCTGAAACATTAAACAAAATTTCCAAGTAGATATCAAGTCATGACTGAATCAATTATGTATAAATTGTATAAGTGATGCGGTGGTCGCGAAAAAGCTGACGTTTTAAACCGGACATCAAGTCGTAGTCGAAGCATATTTGCAAATTGCCATCCTTCTTCCTAACAGTGACGACAAGACAAATAGATTAAAACCTGTAAACTCTCCCTTTGACTCTGATGAAAGCATGATTAAAATGCTCTTAGGTAATCCTACACCCATCTGACATGTTCGGCACAGAACAAGGACGAGGATGGAAAGGCAGCTTTAGTGAGAATTAGTAAGATGTGCTGAATAATGCAGTGGTTCTCAGCTCTGGTCCTGGAGGACCACCTGCATTGCGCATTTTTGTGTTTTCCCTGCTCTGTCACATCCACTTCAATTCAGAGAAGGCTGTTAATTAGCTGATTAGTTAAATCAGGTGTGCTGGGAGCTGTGAAAACACTAAAATGTGCAGGGCAGGTGGTCCTCCAGGACTGGAGTTGAGAGCTGCTGGTGTAGTGAATGTGTTGGAGTTAAATGGAATGGAAAGGAAACCTGCGAAAGGAAGGCGGGTGATTTGCATTGTTGCATCGCACTTGTTCTGCATGTGGGTGGAGCTTGCATGTTCCCCCCATGCTTGGTGGGTTTCCTCCAGGTACTTCAGTTTGTTTCACAGATTTATTAGCGTTTCTAAGTTGCCCAGTTTGTAGTCGGGCATGTGTGCGCTTGTGCTTTGCAATGATTTGGCACCCAGTTTAGGGTTTCTTCTGCTTTGTCATCCTAAACTCCTTAGAAAAGGCTCCAGAGACCCCAGACCTACAACAGGATATGCAGTATGGAAAATGACTGAATGATTCATGCTCCAGTGAAAGCTAAGTGAATCACGGACACACTTGATGCACTAAGTGAACAGATAAAGACTTTTAATAGAAATGAAAAAAAAAAAGTCTAATCTTGCCCTTGGCTTTGTAGTAATCAATGAAGATTCTCAACAGAAACATTAATCCTTGTTTTCGATAGTGGAAGCACCAAAATCTGGAGTGTTGACTCAGTGTGCTTTCACGTACACAAAGGCTGGTCTGCGTGACAGGAAGTCCTGCTGTCCTCTCCTTCCTTCTTAAGGCTCATTTGGGTCCAAGAACTTCTAAGCGAGGTGGTCTTGTTCCATCCTGCAATTTACTCTACTTACATTTAACGGACTCTGAAAGAAGTGCAGGAAGTGAATCCTGGAGAAATGATCCACAAAATGTTCTACTCTTGTATGTATCTTGTTAATTCTTTAACGATACAATGATTTGTTGTTGGAGATATCTCCATGTTCGCCACGCTCTTAAGATTTTTGTGGTTTCTATGCAAACAGTAAAGGTTTGTTTAACTTTTTCTCACTTTGTACTCCTTCCCAATTAATGAAAGTCTTACAAGATGCGTTCACCCCTACACACCACTCAGACAGTGTTATTTAAGGCTTTTTCTTTCGTTTAATTATATGCAGTGAGAAAACCCACAAAACTCCACAAACAGATTTGAAAGCACGATTCGAAAAACTCGAGCATAGTGGATCAGATATTTTCCTATTTTTCTCTTTATATTGGCACAGAATATATGCTGTTTTCCATCACTTTGTTTTCTGTTTTTAGGCACCAAATTCATATTGGCAATTTTCAGCTTGTCCTTGTTTAACTATTCTTCTGCCTCCTGCTGTTTTGCTCTAATGATGCTGGATTTATAATTGATTTAAATTAACTGTGAATTTTATATTTAATTTTTTGCCCTTTTTTTTGCCATTATGAAAATCGTCCCGGTCACAAATGATTAAATTAGAACAGAGATGAATTTATTTCACTATCTGGCTCAAAACAGCTTGTGTCAGATGCTTGCAGCAAGCGATGCGTTTGCATACCAAAGATCGGGGAATAAAATTGCGTTTAAACAGGGCACAGAGGAATAAAATGGAATAATTTAGTGTGCTGAGGTGGAAGATTAGGGGAATACTGTGTTTATATTATATGCATCGAAATAACTTTCACTCTACAAATGCCAGCTCCAGGTTTTTGCCTCGATGAGAAGAACGCAAGAGCCGATGGAATGATACGCGTAAGCACATCGGATCTGTCAAAACAATTCTGTGCACTTTATTTACAGTGGTACAATATGCATTAATATTACACTCATTCGTGTATATGTGTGTATGTATGTGTGTATCATCCGCAAGCTTGAAAATGGTGTCTCTTTTTTTTTTTTCAACTAGAAAAGACGCTAAAATAAATTTGTTTATAAATGAAGAGGATAAGGAACAAAGTCAAGGGCATTAAATGAACAATAAATGAAAGTTTGTTTATTTAAAAACTTTTTGCCACGAGTACCATGACGTCAGGTAGCAAGTCCTTTGGCAGCTGCCATGTTGATACGAGACTACAACAGACACACAAATGTTCTGTCCCGTCATTCTTCTGTATCTCAGAGAGCTTGTGATGTTCCTGTGACTGAATCCTGGCTCTATGAAGAAGGCATAAGGGTGAGTTCTGCAGTTTAACACTCGCTGTCACTTTGCCTACGGCTACGCCACATCTTTTAGAACGCTGTCGTTTAGCCGCTCCATGTAGTTCTTCAGTTCTTTGGACTCTACCATGTCCACATCTTGACACACCCACTTTATCTCCTCATTTGGCTCCTCTCCAAGAGTCTCACTGGCTGGAATAGTGGTGAACGTGGTGAATTTTACTCTCTTCCTTTTAGTGGTGGGCGAATCCCCTTTCCCATCTTTCCCGCCGTTGTTCTCGGCTCCTCGCTGCTCCTGACGCTCATGAGTGTTTTTTTGCAAGGAGCCGCCGTTGAGCAGAAGGCTTCCTTCCTCCAATCCACCGATGCTGGAATCCATAATCGTGATTTGTTCGTCTGTTTGTGGCGACAGACTCACGTGACTCTCCAGAAGCTCCGCCTCATTTCCCAGCCACACCCAGTCATGCGCATGATTCAGACTCTCCTGACCCTCGATGCTCATCTCCTTATGGCGATACTTCAGTGCGTAGGAAATGCAGTTGATAAGAAAGACCAAGATAGCCAGACAGAAGACTCCTAGCAGGGCGTACATCCCTATTTCCAGATCTGAGAGTCCTCGATTGTTCTGAAGCAAATCATCATCGTAGACGCTGTGTCCTCGAGGAAGGTCCACCTGGGCTGGGAAATCAGAAAAGTCGATAGGAACGTTGGAAATTTGGCTGCCGTCGTTTGAGAGTTTCTCTCCCCCGGTTCTCCGGATGATTTCTGTCTTTGTCGTGGTGGTGATTCTCCTCATCAGTCCATCATCATCCATATTGGAAATGGAGCTGTAGAAGTAATGGCCCTCCATTCCGGTTCGGTCCGGTAAATTCAAGTTCTGCCGATGGTTCTCAGTGTCATCTCCATATTCAGGTTGGGAGACGCTCTCTGGACGGCCATATTTCACACGGATGTGGCAGTTTCCTGCAGCGAGCACGCTGCGCCGAGGTTTGAGCTTCTGACATGACTCGTGGACGCTCATCTCGACGCGCAGCAGCGGGCCCTGACCCTCAGCCTGAGCCGAGACGATGGGCCAGCGCCCGGTTGCGTCCTGATTCACAGTCACCACCTCCTCATCCAGAGAGATCACCGTCAGCACAAAGTGATCCGGATCATAAAGGTCCAGAGGGGCCATGGAGCCATCACTGAACTGCAGCCAAGCACTGATCAGCGCCTCCTACAGGACAGACAGAGGAAACAGTACAGCATGTAAAGATTAGAGACACTAAAGTCTGGTTTTCTTTTTATTAATCAAAACTACATGGAATCTGGCAATAAAAACACAAACATAGAATGCTAGCAGATGTATCACTATTGCTTTCTTCATTGTATTTCACATGGCTAACTAGTCATAGCAAGGGCTAGCTTGTACCTTCCACTTTTTATAATAGTTACACTCATGTAAATAATGGCTTTTTTTTTTTGGTTTTCGTAATGCTTCTGCAATGTTCAGACAACTGTAAGCACAGGATTTTGTCAGGGTCAATATCATCAATGTGTCAGCCTGTAATGGCTTTGTGGTTTGGAGGGAGCTCAATCCAGGCTGGAAGGAGGGCAAAAACTACAAGAAGAGATTGTTCCTTGAAGAACTGGGCAAAAGGCATGATGGAACCCCCCCCCCCCCCCCCCCCCCCTCCTCTGTTGTTAGACATACAAGCAACATCTATGACACCAAAGAAGGAGGAGGCAAAAGAAAGACGTGCTGACTGAGTGCACCAGAGATAAAAAAAAATAAATAAATTTGTGCCACAGCTGTGGTGTGTATATTTGCAAAGACCATGCAGCGACCTCAGTACACTGTATTACCCAACATGCTCATGAGAGGACAAAACTGAGGAACACTGGGATGAGTCCAGTCTTATAAGAGCCACATGAGAAACAATGTGTGTTTATTTCAAGCATTACTTCTGTAATATAGTTATGTTTTCCCTGTGTACATTTGAGCTTGTTTCTTATAGTCAAAATTACATCATATATATGAGTGATACCAGGATTCCAATCAGATTCAAAGAATTCCACAATTATCCAACAGTTCAATTCTAATAGCTTGGGTTCAAGGACGCTTTTCTCCATGTTGGATTGTTTTACATATAAATGTAGCATCAGTATAACAATACAAATATTACTGATTTTAAGTGAAAAAGAAATCATCATCATCATCATCATCATCATCATCAACATCTTATGGCTTCCACTACTTGCTAGTAACACCCCAGAGTTCTCTTTGTTTCCCTTAATTCCGTTCACAACTGAGCAAATCTGCATCCTGACTCGGGCGAGCGAAACCACTGACCCATCCCACATATCCTTAAACTCCTGAATGTGAGCACTGTAGCTCTCTATCAGTGTGACATTTCGAGCAGTGTGAGGTTAAGCTCTGCACTCTGAGCTCTGCTAGACCGAGCAGGAGAGGAGCGATTAAACTGCGGCCAGCCAATAAGAAAGCTCCATTATGGACACGGCCATGCAAAGAGGGATTTGCCCACACATGAGTGTCTTAAGCTTCCAGATCCGCTGCAGTACAAATCCTCTGATATGCAGGGGAGATTTCTACCACCACTGACTCATCACCACACACACACACACACACACACACACACAGTGATGAAATGCGAACAGTCATGAATGATTGATTATTATAATAATGATCTGTCGGAATAACGTGTGCTGTGAATGTCTACGATGTGTTTCGTCCTTAATACGTCCTGACACTACTGCAGTCTCACACGCTAATGTGATCTTCTAGTCCTGTGCTGGCCTACACACACACACACACACACACACACACACACACACACACACACACACACACACACACACACACACACACACACACAAAGCAATACTTCTACAGAAGAAAATAAATAACTGTCATTACTGGTTTCACAATCATGGCAGAAAATATCCATAAACAGCCTTGTGTCTGCGAAAATTTATAACTACATGACTTTAAAGAGAAGAGCTTGGTTGCATTGGGATTTGGGGAGTTTGAAGGTTGGCACTTGATCCCCATGGGCATGGGTGAGACTACTTCATGGGTGAGTTACTTCTGATTATAAATGTTTATAAATATCTGATAAATGCAACGTCATGACTTGATAATAAGTAATAATACTCCTTCGTAATGACACTAATGAGCATTTTCTTTGAGTGTGGTTTTGTTTTACATTACATCATCACCAGATTTTCTTAATTATGCTGATTAACATTTAGGAAAACCATATGGATGTAAAGCTATGACGGGTTAAAATTTATGCACAATTTGGTGTGAGTTTGGTTTGGCTTCACATTAGATGATTCCTAGACACGTATAAAATAAATCTCTAAAGCAGAGTAACATGAGGTAATGGAAGCATTAAGAAGCATTATGAACACTACTACTTGTTCCTCACATGCAGGGACTTTAGAAATGAAATAGAAGTTTCAAACTTTAAGGTGCAGCATCTGTTTGTGAAAACCCTCCGCATTCACATGCTGTCAATGTCGTCTCAATTTTAATAGAGAAGCTGTTGAAGAGAACCCATCAGCAGGCTAGCTCTGGAAAAGTCTTCCGAGACAGACTTTCATCCTGAGCGAATGGGGGAAAAGTCTATAAAGCGCTGGGGTGGTGTGGAATAGCGGCGTGTGGTACCGATTATGTGCATCAAGGTGATGATAATTAACCCAGTTTCCTCCTCTGAAGCCCTTTAAATAGACCTTAATTACGTTCGACTGCAGTTACTGCGAGTAACCCGTGAGAGCGACCCGTAATCCCACAGGTACACATCACAACTGCGGAACAAATGGGATATTGAGGAGGAAAATATCGTCTAAATGGACTAGCGCAGAAAAACAGCGTCTGTGTGTGTGTGTGTGTGTGTGTGAGTGATTATAAATGGAATGCTTCTACACTGAGCAGCAACGGCATGGAAGTGACTGTGCAGAGGTGCACACTGGGAGGTCTGAGTGCGCCTTAATGTTTCACAAGCCGAAGATCTGCCGTGTAATTGGCTTAATTTAAAGAGTGAGTGTTGAGCTCGTTACTGACACCCGAGCAGCTTTTAATTAAAGCAAGCGAGTCAGGAACGAAGAACGCGCCGTCTTTATCCCGCAGCACAGTCAATCAAGCAGGATCATGCCGCGGGTCTGAAGTTGGCGTCTAAAGAAATATTAAGGTGCCGTGACGTTGGCATCAGTATTCATAAACAATTTATAAACAGAAACATGAAAAGTCATTATTTTTTTAGAGCAAATATGCATATTAACTCATTGTTTATGTCTCAACACTGCCAGTAATTATGGGGAAAAAAATCGTTTTTGATGCAGTATATCATATTGAAGAATATGTTGAACTTAACCTGATTGAGCCATCTCTACCAATCGGTTGAGGTATGCTCATACAATGATAAATAAAGTGCCCCTTAACTCTAATTATCAAAAACATTATCGTTATTACATTATTAAAGTTGTGTTTAGTGGTGTTTTATGAGACTTGTTTTGTATTTGTAAATGTAATGATGACTTTAACCTTGAAGTGACATCTCAACCATTTGGAAGACATTCTATACTGAGGTAATGTGTTCAAATAATTTATAAGGAGAAAATAAAGTAAAATACATTACAAGTAAGACATTGTAGTGTTTATGAAGAATTTATAAGCGGAAATATGAAATGTAAGAAAACGTTTATAATGTTAATACTGCAATAAATATTTTATTACAATGTAATAAGACAGTAATAACGCAGCAGGACTGAGACACCAAACTAGATCTTGTCTGAACATGCTGTATATTGTTTTTTTTTCAATGTTTGTACAGTATATGTCACCTGTTTGGGTGTGTTGAGCACTTCCTGTGTGGTCGCTGTGGCACTGATGGCTTGGTTACTTCCTGCGCTGAGCTGTAGGCGGAGCTCGAGGCCGCTGACCAACTGCAAGCCCAGTTCAGTGATGCTGACTCGCTCGTCTACGACAGACACCGACTTCTCCGCCAGGATCGAGTCCGAGAGAGGAGAGAGGACCTGTAGAGTATGCACACACACACACACACACACACACACACACACACACACACACATGAACACACAGACACACACAGTTAATAAACTCAGCTCAGGGTTGGAGTAAAGCTGCATATTCACCACAGACAGACGATGTGATACTGATAAATCTAATCCGCACTCCACACTGTGAACCCGGACAGGATGAGAAATCGATCCTGAGGTTGTTTCCGTGTGTATCTGTTATCTGAGTCGATTCATGGATTTTGGACACACTCGACTTAAGAACACGAGCTGAAGGAGCTCAGCTGATCTGCTTAGATGGTTAAGGATTAAAAGCTTAAAGAACGCACCATAAAGCTTAAAACATCATCGCTGCTGGACTCTGAGAATAAATTCTGTCTGCATATGGAATAAATAAGAGAAAAAAAAAATCCTCAGCATCCGGAGAGTTTATGGCGACTTTAATCCGTGTGACAGACCTGACAGACTTTATACAATCTGTACATCCCTGCTCACGGCGTGGGGTAACCGAGTGCACGATTAGCTTTAATCTCAGAACTGTCAGAAGAATAATGCTCAGCTCGTGCGTGTGTGTCACGTCTGCACTCTCACATACATACCCTCGGGGTCATTTCTGCTCTAACAGCATGAACAACGTGAACAACCTGAACAGCATGAAGATCATGGCCATATTAGAGAAGTGATCGCTCTGCTCCTCAAGCACACAGACATTACTGCTCCTGTCTCAGCAGGACAACAACAGTGGACATGTAGAAGAAATGACATTGAAAAACACTCACACACACACACACATGTGAAAAAGGGATAAATATCAAGGGAGGACATATATGAAAAGAAAGAAAGAAAGACAATCAGAAAAATAGATAGAAGGATGGATAGAAAGCATGGAAATAAAGAAAACGACTGGATCAAATGAGCGCATAAATAGATTGATAGATAGAGAGAGAGATGAAAGAGAGAGAGAGTGAAAGAGAGAGAGAGAGAGAGAGAGAGAGAGAGAGAGGTAGGCGTGTACCTGGATGCTGGTCATGCCCGTGGCCACTCCCTCCAGCAGGCGGCCATCTTGTAAGCGAGCGATTCGAGGATCCTCCACTTTCAGGAAGTCCCACACCAGGCCTGTGATGTCCATCTGCCAATCAGAGCCCAGCATGTAGGTCAGCTGACCCCGGACTTCGGCGGATTCGGCGACGAAGTGAGTGAGGATGCGTACGATGGCTCTCTGATACTGCAGGGTGCAGGGCCTTCCTCTCCGCTCCTCATCATCCTCATCATCACTGTCCCGCACCGACCTGACAACGCATATACAAATATCTGCTTTTAACATCCATAAATCCTCCTACACACACGCGCACACACACACACACACACACACACGCACATTCACTCAGCTGTCACACCTCCATTAAGTTTGATGAGTCCCTACATCTAATGATGGGAGGACAATTACGCTAATCATTTCACATTAGTGCGCTAAAACAGCACTGGCTTCAACAGCAGGAGCTGCCACCAAGCACAACAACAGCATCTATCAGCATTTCTCCATCGCCACAGACACACACATATATATATATATATATATATAGAGAGAGAGAGAGAGAGAGAGAGAGAGAGAGACAGTATAAGAAACAAAGTAAGAAAGTGAGAGGCGGTTAAAGAGTTTGGAAAAAAAACAGATTGAGACATACAGAGAGATTGAAAAATAGGAATAAACACAAAGAGACAGGAGTACCAGAGAGAGAGAGAGAAAGATGAGAGAAAGAGAGTTTGAAAAAGAGAGAGACAAAGTCAAATAGACAGAAAGAACAAAATTGTGAGATAATAATAATGTGACACCTAGATCTGGATCACCTGGACCTCAGTTACAAAAGCTGGAGCTCACAACCTGGAGCTCAGTTACACCTGGATCTTGGTTACATCTGGAACTGGAACACCTGGACCTCAGTTGCACCTGAACCTGGATCACCTGGAGCTTAGTTACACCTGGACCAAAACCTGAACCTCAGTTACACCTGAACCTGAAACACCTGGAGCTCAGTTACACCTGGAACTGGAACATCTGGACCTCAGTTACACTTAGATGTGGATCATCTGGGCCTCAGTAACAGCTGGACCTGGAAAACCAGGACGTTAGTTACACCTGGACCTCTGTTACACTGAGACCTCGGTTACATATGGAACTGCAACACCTGGACCTCAGTTGCACTTGAACCTGGATCACCTGGGCCTCAGTTACACTTGGACCTCAGTTACACCTGGAACTGGAACACCTGAACCTGAAACACCTGGACCTCAGTTACACCTGGACCTCATCAGTTCCAGATGAGCTCAGTTACACCTGAACCTGAAACACCTGGACCTCAGTTACACTTGGACCTCAGTTACACCTGGAACTGGAACACCTGAACCTGAAACATCTGGACCTCAGTTACACTTAGATGTGGATCATCTGGGCCTCAGTAACACCTGGACATTAGTTACACCTGGACCTCTGTTACACCAGGAGTTCAGTAACGCCTGAAACTGGAAAACCTGGACCACAGTTATAAACAGCTAGCTGAGGGAGCTGCGATAGAATGACAGAGGTGAGAGATGTTTTGTCCTGCCTCAGCGTTGGGAGATGTTTTCTTGTTATCTGAACTACACATTAAAGATTCAAGCTAAAACATCAGCAGCTAGCACACTTGAGGTTTTGCCACTAGTCAACAGATCCTCATGTTTTTCTTCTTTTCTGCATCAATGTTAGCATGAGCTCCATTTTCTGCCTCCTGCGCTCGGAGCTAAACATGATGAGAGGGGCTCTGGAGCCGACACGACACCCGGCCCCGTCCCGCACACAATGCAGTCAGGAATTAGCTTTAGCCCACACGCCCAGCGCCTCTGCGGCGGGAGGAAAAACAGCAAACTCGTCTCTTAAGAGCAGAAGTGGAGGATTTAAATGTGCAGTGAAAGAGACAGAGTGCCTCGGGGAGCCGTGCTACAATCTCGCTCAGTCACTAACGCTTTCACAGTGTGTCACTTCCACATAAGCCGGCCCTTCAGGGAGCGCCGTCTTGAGAGGAAAGTCGCTGCTGTGTGGAAGAAAAGAAGGAGCCAGAGATCACTAAGAAGACAAGCGTCTAGTGCGAGAGACAAGATGAGAATATCGAACGCAGTGTTTAGAGAGAAAAGGATGAGAGAGAGAGAGAGAGAGAGAGAGAGAGAGCGAGAGAGAAGGCCAGAAGATTCAGAGACAAAAGGGAAAGTTTTGTGTTCCTGCATGAAAGAGGACACTGTCTCTAAAACTACAACTCTGAGCGAATGCTGATAAGAGATCAGACTGGAACAGGATCCGTATCCTTACTGGCAAGAATCTGGGAGGAAAAGATAAGAGACGCATTCACTCAGTTCATGCTCACAGCTAACACACACGCCAATCAAACACAATGCTTTTGATTTGTAATAGAAAACATCTTTCTAACTTAAACAGAAGAACAGAATGTTCTAGAAAACTACACGAGTGCCCAGCAGATGTCATGCTCCCTGTTCTCACTAAAATTCACTGCTTTTCTAGACCAAACAAATGCATGGGCGCCACTGGGGCTTGGTGGTTAGGACTGTCGCCCGGCACCTCGAGTCCGGGTTCAATTCGGGGCCCAGGGTCTGTGTGCATGGAGTTCTCCTTCTGGAGTGCATGTTCTCACCGTGTTTGGTGGATTTCCTCCAGGTACTCCGGGACAAAGACACGCAGGTTGGGCCAGTTGGTGTTCCCAAATTGCCTGTAGTGTGTGTATGTGCCCTGCTATGGATTTGCAGCACAGCCAAGGTGTACCCTGCCTCGTGGCCTAAGTCTCCCCAGGCCCCCGCAACCCTGTATATACAGCAGGATAGACATTGGAATGATGAGACAAATGCATTGACTGAGAACCTAGAACCGGGACTAGGGGTGGCGTTATTTCATCAGAATAAGACCTATGATGTTGGTCTTGTGACTGTCCTTACAAAAAGAGAGAGAACACTCACTCAAGAAAAAAATGCTGCTTGTAATAAAGATGTCGGAAAGTTTAAAGGTACAGTCCACCCTGGGCGATTTCACATTAGGGCACCAGGATCGTTTCCTGGAACACTTCATCCCAAAATCAGTGAGAACACAATCGTTCTGCGCTCGGGAATTGTGGCCGAGGTGGTGGGGGAGGGATAGCAATCGTTCCTGGGGCACAGTACAAATCAATCATGCCTAATGTCAAAACACCCCCTGTTACACAACTCTGACACCACTGGGGTCTCCTTACATAAAAGCTCTAACTTTTACATACACAAAAGTTTTTAACCTGTTTCCATAGAGCTTGTGGGGGTAGGACCCGTTACCATAGCAAGGCTAACGTACTAGAACGAGTGCAGTAATATAATAATATTATAAACCTGTGATTCAGAGCTACAATGTGGTGTAAGACGGGGTAATACCCCCGGCCAGATGCGCTCAAATATAATTAAATAGAGAACTCTACTTAAAAAATGAAAAGGGTAAGACAAACGAGTAAACCATCAGAGAATAAAAGAGGACAGGACGATGAAACGAGACCTCTCTCATTGATCGGATAACGAGATCTTCTGTACACAGGGGTGGATGATGTAATGCTACAGCAACAGCTTAATATCTCCCGTTTCTTGCGTTTATTTCATTTCAGAGCGAATGGAATTAATCACGCTTTCACTGAAATGAAAGTGCCGGGAAGGCATGGAGCTTGGCTTCTGCTCTAACAGGTGTGATGATGATGGGAATGATCGAACACTAACACTAACATTTGTTTATCTTGAGAGAGAGAGAGAGAGAGAGCATGTGTGTGTAGACGTTTAATTAAACGACTCTACACAAACACCAGCGTGTGCGATTCCACTGGGGTTTGAAGCAATCACAAATCTAATCAGTTCTTAATCAGCTGCAGCAATCAGGACAGGAGCCACGCTGCCATCTCAACGCAATCGTTCCGCTGCATTCGTCCTCCCGCTCCCTCGCTCGTGTACACGCGTTTGTCTGCGCTTCACAGCCGTATTAATGCCCATGTCCTGCCGCGTCTTCTCAGGCATTTCTCACGAGAGCTGCGATGGCATTAAGCCGCGTGCCCCACCCCGGCGTGGCGAAGGTCAGAACCGGAATCACGTCTCCTATGTTATATAACAAAACCAGATTGTTACTGATCAGTTTCACGTAATGTCACTGCACTCTACACTACACCCACCCACTAGCATTACTACAATTGTTTGTTTCTATTTATAAAGCTTAATTAAGCGCTAATGCCGTGTATTTAGTTGACTATAACTGTCATATTATTGTTTCAATCCAGCCGGCAATGAAGCACCATTGGTACTTTTTAATCACCAGCGTATGGAGAGGGCCTGGGGAAGTTAATTCTATCCATCTCACCATTCATTGTCTACAGCATTTGTCGTGCTATACATGGAGCGTATCACAGGCAACTTAGGGCGCAAGACCACCACCCAGATCATCATACACCAAATCATACACTCCAGCCAGCACCAGCCATTGGGAAGAGACCGGAGTAGCCGGGCACCAGAAGAACATGCAAGCTCCGAGTACACCAAGCGAAGAAGAGTTTCAAATCCCCAATCCGGGAGGTGCGAGGTTCCTTAACCACTAAGCCACAGTACTAAAGTGTACAGTCATCAAGATGTTCATATTTTCTGTCCTTCTCAGATCTATTTCCTGCTTCAATAGTACTACATTATATTTATATTGCAGCATTAATAAAACAATCACATGACTGAAACGGATTTAAGGTGCTTACGTGCAAAATGATCAAAATCTTCTGAACACTACTTTGCTTTTCCCCTGAGGTGTAACTTAAAGATAATCTAAGGGTCACCTTTTATATACCCTCCCAAGTAAACGAATGACATCAGATTTAGCAAACACACACCACATTAGCAACAGGAGGAAAGGTATTGGCCAGCTGGTGTCGGGCAGGCTGACAGCTACTATTGGGGGAGTCTTATGATGATGCTTTCTCATTGGTCAGTTACTATTGGACGGGTCTTATGGTGCAGCATCATTATTGTCCAGCTTCTCTCTCACTCACTCACTCATCATCATTACCGCTTACTCCTGTATTCAGGGTCACGGGGGCCTGGAGCCTATCCCAGGAGACTTAGGGCACATGGCAGGGTACACCCAGGACAGGGTGCCAATCCATCGCAGGGCACAGACACACACACACATACACTCACTCATTCACACACTACGGGCAATTTGTGAACGCCAGTTAGCCTAACCTACATGTCTTTGGACTGTGGGAGGAAACCGGAGTACCCGGAGGAAACCCACCAAGCACGGGGAGAACATGCAAACTCCACGCACACAGAGACGGGAATCGAGCCTGGCCGGGCATCGAACCCGGACCCTGGAGGTGCAAGGCGACAGTGCTAACCACTACACCACCGTGCCGCCTTGTCCAGCTTCTATTAGGAGAATTTTATAGTGTTGTGTGCTGATTGGCAAGTTGCTATTGGGCGGGGTTTACGGTGCTGCTTTATAACTGGTCAGCTAAATTTCTACTAAATTCTCAGGATAAGTATACTAGTAATGCTGTTTATTTATAAAAAAGAATTATAATTGTTTGTTTTTTTCAACCTGTTGGGCTTATATTCAAAACAGTATTTTATCTACAGTTACTCAAGTTAGACTATAATCACTGTTCGGTGCTTCAGAGAGAAACACGTATCTGTATCTGTGTTACAATAACTAAATTACTTACTTTTTTTTTATTCCCTCATTCCATAAATCTGCATGGACAGATTGGCCCTTATCTCTCCTTAGAGGTCATGTGATTTATTTGTCGTCGCAGCTCAACGGGGGGGAAGAAAAATCAAACCTAAAATGCAAAGCTTGCATCATTTTTATGTCGTCCATCATTTACTCAATTTGTGCGAGAGAGCCTGAGGGAATTTATCGTACAGAGAGCAGTCCAATCAGAGCCTCTTCGGGAAGACGCTGTCGCTTCGGGTTATCCTCGTAAACATTTCTGATTGTCATTTTCAAGCTGATGTGAAACCACTTCACTCGCTGCTTCATTAAAGCGCTGAAACCCATCCCTCCGTCTCCAGCAGCACTCGAGCGAACACAGCTGTTACACAACATTTCGAACAAGTGCTCGAGAATCCTCAAACATCACGACTCGAGCTGTAGCACGAAAACAGGCACAAAGTAAAAACGAGAGGGAGCGCTGGAGATCGGCGAGGGGGCACGCTGGGGCACTGTACTCAGTCTGCATTCAAATGTGTGTGTATCACCATAAGTACAGAATTAACACTAGACCTACAGCTGTCAATCAGTCAATGGAACATGAATGGAAGGAGTCTCCAGTGTCAGCGCTCTGTAAGAGGCAGAGGTCAGTTTGGGTTTACGCTTTTTGTTAACTTGAAAAAAAAAGAAGCATAAAATGCCATTTTATAGGGGTCTCATTATAAAAATATTTGGACATTATGTACAGTATGTACACCCTCCGTCTTTCTGTATTTTCATATACACACTCTTTGGATTTGAGATTATTTGTGATGTTTACATTAGTCCTTAAGGAAAGAACAGAGGTAAGACTCGGTCTCCTCCATCTCGGGGCTCACACACACTAAAACCTCACCATTTGATTTACTCAAAACGAGCACAAAAGACACCAGAGATAAATCAGTGTGAAACTTTGTAAGCCAATTTCATGCTCTTTAAATAGCAACAGATCCTTTGTGTCTGGCTATAACAGTGTTATTCTGCAATGATATCCAATTCTTACTCTCTTTAGCAATATCAAAATGAAAACGAGGCTGATATGGAGCTACATCTGTGGTTTCTTATGTATTAAGAAATGCATGTGAATGTATTAATACACCTCGGGGGGCGGGGTTAACTAACATTTGTGGTCCTAGATATCCGATACGCAGTCATGAGAACGGACAGCTGGGAATCATGTGACTTTTTGCCTCGGCGTATTTCTCTTTGCGTATTTCGATGACGCCATTAGTCAGCCCCAGCAATGCGGGGATTTCATTGCAGTGCTAGCAACAGCCGCTAAAACAGCTAAAGCGAGGCATCCAACTTTCCTCCATCTTCAGGACCCCAGAACAAATCCAACTGGGTGACTGTTTGCCGTTTCTCCAGAGCAAAACCTCAAGCAGACGTATTTTGATAGAACTGTAAACATTTGAAATGAATTAGTCGCGCAAATATAACATGATCTAACCCAGATAAAGTGAGCAAAGACGTATCAATGTGCACGTGTGTTTGCTTGTTGGCAAATTTAAATGTAATCTTATTTCACATTATAGATTTTTAGCTTTCTTTGATCTTTGTTAATAACTGATATTACCTTAGATATCTCTCCTCTATTATATTCCATGTGTTAAGGTGAACACATCCATAGGAACCTCTGTAGTCCAACTAGGGGCCGTGGAGGTCAAAGATGACCGTTTTATTTATTCCCATTTTGTACGACCGTGGTCCGTCCTCCATTCAGCACTCACACACTGCAGGCAAATTGGTAACGTCACTTAGCCTAATCTGCATGTCGTTGGACTGAGGGAGGAAACCGAAGAACCCGGAGGAAACCCACCAAGCAAACTCCATGGACACAGACCTGACGTGGGACTCGGACCCAGGACCTGGAGATGCAGGGCGACAGTGCTAACCGCTACACCACCCTGCAGCGGCCATGTGAATGAAGAGGAATAAACACAAACCGTTGAATTATTGACGTGTTATTGTTAAAAACTTGATTTCTTTCTGTTTGCTATGAGCGCATGTGTGAGAAACTCGGGCAGAAATGAGACGGCGTGCCTGCCGCGTGTCTGGCCACTCGAGCGGCTGAGCCATGTTTTATTCTTCTTCCTCTTCATCTCGGATTTATTCAGCCTGCTGAGTTTCTAGACTCAGACTGCGGGGCTGCGCCTCTGCAATCCGGGTACAGCATTATTTATCTCTCTCTGTTTCTCTCTATCTATCTCTCAAACACACACACACACACACACACACACACACACACTCACTCAAACCCAAGTGGGAAATAACTACAAGTTTCTAAGCAAACATGTTTCTAGGCAAGAGAGCAGAAGTGTGTTGGAATCAGATCTTCCAGAAAATAATCAGATCTTCTGAGTTCCACTTTACTTAAAGTTCATGTGTAGGTGTTTGAGTAACTGATGACATGTCAGGAGGACGTCACACAGATCTGATAAGTGAGAGAGAATGAAGAACCCGCCGTGCGCTGTTTAAATATCCTCTTGAAAACGTCGAACGTCGAGGGTTTACTAAGTGTGGATGTGCGACAGTCCACTTAGATCCAATGAGATTAAGAAAATAGTTGGATAAAAAGATTGGAGCAAAATCCAGATGTTTCTCTGAGGGGATGTGAAGCCTGAAGAAATCGAATAATACTGCAAAGTGAGGACTTGCGTGAGAAGCGTAGTTTCTGTTGCATCACTGCTTTTTATTTTATTATGTCTTCTGATGCTTTTTTTTCTCTGAAGCAACAAACTGAACTCCTGCTGAACACAGACCAGTGCGATGTGAGTTTACATCTACAACCAGCGCTGTTCAGGGTAGTGTGCAGTAATAATCATTCATTAAACTTGTTCTTTTGATCTTTGCGTACACTAGGCATGCAACAGAGATGAGGATATAAACGTAAGCATTCTGAAATCGATGTTTATTAATCAAAATAAACCAAAACAAACCTCAAACACAAAACTAGCGACTAAACTCTGAGCATTGGTACAAACGAAAAATGCCCTCATGATGCTGACGATCGCAATCTCTTACTGACATTGGAGTTTAAATGAGTTCCACTTCACTTAAAGAGAATGAAACACTTAAATAAGGATTTCAATAATAAAAATAAACAAGACACACCTGAACCCGAGTAGCTGAACTCTGTAAGAGAACATTGGGAAACCACGACAGAGCCAATATGAAAGTCCTCGACCTAAACAGTCACTACTGAGGACCAAGCAGACGGAAAACCATGGCGACGCCCCTGTGAAATCCATGAAGCCAGCCTAATGAAGGTATCACAAGTGTGTTGGAAGAAGAACTCGAGTGTCCTGCAAAGAGCCCTGACTGAACTCAGTCCCACTCAACCATCAGCTTTGGGAGGAACTGGAACTGGAGCCTCCTCGACATCCCACATCCGACATCACTACTGCCTGAAATCACTAGCGTTCTGTGTGAATGAAGACAAATCCAATCCAGTAAGCAGGAGTCACACCATATTCGAATTGTAGCATAAGTAGAGATGGAAGGAAAACCGACTCCAAAATATTTTTTTGTAAAAAAAAAAAAAAAAAAAAAAAAATGTATGTTTGCCTTTCAGGTCTTACAATGTTGCAATTCCCATATGATCCTACAGGTGGCGTCCTCTAAAGTGCTCTAAACCATAGCATCATATTCAGTATTAGGGGAAGTTACTTTTGAAAGCAACTAATTACATTACGAAATTACTGTCATTAAAAAGTAATCCGTTACATTACCGCGTTACTTTCTGATAAAAGTAACTAGTTCGAGTACTTTTCCACTGCGGAAAATGAAAACTCCTTTGTTTTGTGCTTCCTCGCGCATGTTGTTTTAGTCAAGACCTTTATAATTATTCTACCATCATCACTCAGTGAAGTTTGGCCCATAATAGGAATAAAAGAAGGGGGGTGGTTATCGAGGGCGGGGCTTGTTGGGCGACTTTCGCACACTTCTGTCTGGCTCACGGATTACATAAATTGTCTGAATAACGAATGACATTTTGCAAAATATAACTAAATAACTAAGTACTTAAATGGCGGATCTAATGCGTTAGATTACTTGTTACATCAAAAAAGTAATCCGACTACTCTAACGCGTTACACCCGACACTGGTTACACTAAATCAGGATGTTCATAAAATCGTAATAGAGACAAAATCGCAAGAATCGGCACCTACAGTAGGTATCATGATAACATCATACTGACTGGTCGATGGTGATTCCCATCCCTAAGTATCAGGTGTGGCTCCTGCTGGCTGGAATGAACATCTGCACCCAAACAGATTGTTTATGGAGAAGATTGGATGCCTGTGGTGGACGTCAATATCCAAATCCTGCTATAATTATAATGATCTAGAAACTGAGAATCCTTGGTTGAACATTTCACTCTAGGACTTATACTCTAGGGTATTATCGTTGAGTTCTCCCAATTCTCCTGCCGCTAACAGGAACTGTGTGCGTCCCAGTGGCCTGGTGGTTAGAGGCCATGGCCTGGGCACATGGTACCAACCTTGGGCAAGTCCTTCACACACATTGCCTCTGTCGCGAAATCTAATATGGTACCAGATGTACGGCTGGGAGCTAAACAGGCACAATGCACAATACACCAGGCGTGTATCTGCGACCTTGTGGTGTAAGCCACAGTCTGACTGAGGACTGTGGAAACTGAGCTCAGTACTGCCCTATGGGTCCAGGATGACCTCACTGACCTTCATCTCGACTTGGTTTGGTCTTGTTTCACCAGTTTCTGCACTAACACCAGTTACCCTTTGGCTTGCTTTTCCCATGGCTCACCTTGGCGTGTTGGGCGTCGCAGGGATCCTCCAGCCTTTCACGGGACTCAGCTCCGTGTCCGAGACCTCGATGTGGAGCGGCAGGCGCGGGATCCACACGTTCATCTCCAGCTGCGCCGTCGCGAAGCTGTAGGTGAAGTTCACCAGCATCCGCACTCGTCCCTTCATCTCCTTACCGTTTACGTAGACGTAGTCGCACCGGTCTGAAACCTGACACACACACACACACACACACATATCATTTATGCATGACGAATGATCAAAGTTTCCTCTGCTTAGGCAACATCGTACTTAATCCACCTCATCACAGTGATAAAGCGATAAAGAGCGAGATGCAGTGTGAGCAACGAGCAGTGAAATCACAAAGAAAACAAACTAACAGCTCACGTCAGCTCCGCGGTTTCAACTTTTAATACTCGCCACCGTGACCGGAGGTAGATTTTCATTTCTGAATACTGGAGTTAGCTAGGCGTATGATTCAATATTAATGCATCTGCGCTGTTTGCTCGTGCTCGGTGTTTATTCGCTTGTTTATTTTTTATTACTTTCCGCCACGGGCCTGTTTGCCGAATATTATTTCTGAGACAAACCCAAATACAAAGATTTTTATCTCGTAAATAGAGACGATTCACACGGACCTACAGGAGTCAATCCGAGATGTAATTTAAATAAAAACTTCAATTTAAGTCCGGTTTTATTTGTACGGCGCTCTCTACTGATACGCATCGACACGGAGTCGTTACTGAGTAATAGGGTTTAACCTCCCGAGACCCAGACGCTCGTCTCGTCTGCCTCGTTATTTCTCCTCACTGACTCTGTTCATTAGCAGCAACTTGATCAATGTCTTCAAACAGGAAGAAGACTGAGACACAACGGTCCTCATACAAATCTTACAGCAATACACACACACACACACACACACACACACACGCACAGACACAATGTAGCTGGAAAAGAATGGTGATGTCTTCATTTGAGGACACCAGGGTCTCACGAGGATACGATGAAAAGCCTGTTAATAAACCAAAACCTCTTTGTGTTTAAAGTTGCCACTTTTCCTCCCATGATTAGAAGCTCATCTAGACAGGATCAATCAGCGTTTGATCTGAGGAGGACTGAGGCCGCTTTCACACTCGGCGTGACCTGGAACGCTCCCAAATCTCCCCCTGCTGGCCAGCGATGACATTATTATTTGTCTCCGTACTTGGGTGCGCTGGCGTATTTTCACCCTCCGATACAGCAGGTGGCAGCAGAATAACAACAAGGAAGAAGAGAACAAGGAAGTCATGATTCACACTTTGCCTGATATTATTGATATTTCAGGAAAACCGTAAAGGATGATGTATCAGCTACGGCTGTGTAGGTCAGAGGGTGAGAGACGGCACTGACGATGTCGCTCTCTAAACAGCGGGCCACACTTCCGTGCTCAGGTACGACTGGCTTCCATATCTGATTGGATCCCTGGCCGAGTCTGCTGCAGCGTCCTCGTGATCGCATCTTCAAGAAGACTTCTGCAGGTTCCCGAGAGCAGGATGAAATGTTCTCGGAAACGATCCCGGGAAACGACCTCAGTGGCCTCAACGTCTCCCTGTGTTTAATACTTGCGTCCCTGTGAAACACAACGTCATGGCTAACCGCTAACGCTCCTGATGACCTGGGTCGGGTACAGGTCTAAGGGTGCCAATAATTTCAACAGGGTTGTTTGAGAAACTTTATAGAAAAGTCTCACACTGATGTTTCTTCTTCTATCACAAGGGTGACAGTGCAAGTGTGTGTGCGTGTGTGTGCGTGTGTGTGTGTGTGTGTGTGTGTGTGTGTGTGTTTGTGAACGTATGTGCGTGTGTGCACGTGTGTTTATGTTTGTGTGTGAGAGAGTGTATGTTTGTGAGCAAGTGTGAATGTGTGTGTGTGTGTTAGCATTCAAATCCAGGTTATCAGCCGAGGGCTGTGCTTTAGGTACCTCAAAGCACCTTGACGTGTGTGTGTTTGTGAATGTGTGTGTGTGTGTGTGTGTGTGTGTGTGTGTGTGTGTGTGTGTGTGTGTGTGTGTGTGTGTGTGTGAGCATGTGTCTGTATGGGTGTGTGTGTTTGTGAACATACAGTATGTTCGTGTGTGTGTGTGTGTTTGTGTGAGAGAGAGTGTATGTTTGTGAGCAAGTGTGAATATGTGTGTGTGTGTGTGTGTTTCAGTGTGTGTGTGTGTGTGTGTGTTTGTGTGAGAGAAAGTGTATGTTTGTGAGCAAGTGTGAATATGTGTGTGTGTGTGTTTCAGTGTGTGTGTGTGTGTGTGTGTGTGTGTGTGTGTGTGTGTGTGTGTGTGTTTGTGAATGTATGTGCGTGTGTGTGTGTGTGTGTGTGTGTGTGTGTGTTTGAGTGTGAGAGAGTGTATGTTTGTGAGAGTTTATGTTTGTAAGCAAGTGTGAGTATGAGTGTGTGTGCTTGTGTGTGTGTGTGCGCGTGTTTGTGTGTTTGTGTTTGTGAACGTATGTGCGTGTGTGTGCTTGTGTGTGTGTGTGTTTGTGAAAGTATGTGCGTGTGTGTGTGTGTGTGTGTTGTGTGTTTGTGAGAAAGTGTATGTTTGTGAGCAAGTGTGAATGTGTGTGTGTGTGTGTGTGTGTGTGTGTTTGAGTGTGTGTTTGAGTGTGTGTGTGTGTTTGTGTGAGAGAGAGTGTATGTTTGTGAGCAAGTGTGAATGTGTGAATGTGTGAATGTGTGTGTGTGTGTGTGTGTGTGTGTGTGTGTGTGTGTTTGTGTTTGTGTGAGAGAGAGTGTATGTTTGTGAGCATGTGCATGTATGAGTGTGTGTTTCTGTCTGTGTGGCTGTGTGTTTGTAAGAGTGTGAGCATGTGTGCGTGTGTGTGTGTGCGCGTGTGTGTGTGCGTGTGTGTGTGTGTGGTCTGAAGATCAGACATCAGAACAGATCTGTGTAAATGTTCCTTTACACCAAATCGCCTGTGTGTGTGTGTGTGTGTGTGTGTGTGTGTGTGTGTGTGTGTGTGTGTGTGTGTGTGTGTGTGTGTGTGTGTGTGTGAGGGGCTTTAAATCACAGCATTTATCCCACTTTGATCTTTCAAGTCAGGGATCACACGTGATCAAAACATTTTCCTCTCTCTCTCTCTCACACACACACACACACACACACACACACACACACACACACACACACACACACACACACGCACACTTCAAGGTTCTTTGAAGTACCTAAAGCACAGCCCTCGGCTGATAACCTGGATTTGAATGCTAACACACACACACACACACACACACACACACACACACACACACACACACACACACACACACACACACGCACACACACACACGGACAACACTTGCCACACTTTACAGCACATCACTCGAGATCTATAAATCCTTTCATCTTGTCATTCTGGCGGCATTCGCTTTTAAACCAGGATTGGTCAGACACACTCTGCTCTGTGTGTGTGTGTGTGTGTGTGTGTGTGTGTGTGTGTGTGTGTGTGTGTGTGTGTGTGTGTGTGATACCTGCTGAATGTCTGGACAGGTCTGTTCTAATGCCACTGAAGGCTTAGTCACCGATGTTTAAATTATTTTTTTTCATTTCTGACTAGAACAAATCAGCCGGAGTGGATCTGACTGGCGGAGCGCCCCCTGGCCTCGTTGTGCGCGTGTTACACGGCTGAGGCAGTGCGCGGTGCGCTACGTAGCGGAAGATTAGCGCTTGTAAACGCTGATTAGACGAAAAATACACACTCTAATAAATCCTGCCGGGCAGAACAGGGTGTGTTTACAGTGCTGTAAATCAGCTTGCACTTGAGTCGACAGTGTGTGTGTGTGTGTGTGTGTGTGTGTGTGTGCGTGCGTGTGTGATGTCATCACACTCCTTGCAAAATGTTAATGCTAGCTAAAGCACTGCAGGTTTTAGGGGCAGAGCTTTTGTAAAACAATGCATTTAGATTTTATTATTATTATTATTATTATTATTATCATAATTTCAATTGGTTTGTGTTTAGCGACTGGCGTTTGAGACGTTTTGTCTACAGAGGACGGTTCCAAGCGGGACACCATAAAGAGCTGTAAAAGATGGCTGGTGAACATCAAAGTCTGGATTTAATGTACCATTCTTCACGCCGGCATTCACACGCGAGTGTGTGTGTGTGTGTGTGTGTGTGTGTGTTTGTGAGTGTGTGTGTGTGTGTGTGTGTGTGTGTGTGTGTTTGATCTGCGCAGCAGCTGCTCCTGTATATCGGATTCTCGGCATCGCAGCAGGACGTCCAGGCGGTGCCAGGACACGTCTCTCGTTGCTCTTCATTTCGTCTCCGCGCGCCTGCACGATCCTTTATTGCCGTCTATAAAGCGCAACTTTAGCTGTAGCCGCTAAACGCTGGGGCGGGAAAGTTCACCTGCGCTAGGTCTAAACTACGAAACTGTTCCCTCCCCCCCCACCACCCCCCCGCCCCCCGGTCGTTATGGTAACGCCGTCACCTTGACCCTGACTATTATTCATAAGAGTTACTCGCTTATAACGAAAAAATTTTTAATAAAAATCTCTTGCTAATTACCCGAGCGTAAAGAGAAGTGGAGCGAGTGATTATATCATATTAAATCGGAGTGTAAAAGCTAGTAAAGTATCCTGTGTGTGTGTGTGTGTGTGTGAGTGTGTGTGTGCTTTAACTGCACTATAAAAGCTCAGAGTCAGAGAGCAGGCTGCAGCGTGAGTATAAAGACATCATGCTGTATTTATAGCCTGCGAGTGTTTCAGTGCGTTCGAGCTGTTAGCCCTGAGAGATTGCGCGTGTGTGTGTGTGTGTGTGTGTGTGTGTGTGTGTGTGTGAGTGTGTGTGTTTCACTCTGTCTGACTGATGGAGATGTCTGTCAGGGTCCTCGATGCTACTTTTCTCTTCTCTCCGCTAGTAAACGAGTTTTTTTTTTTTTTTTTTCTCATTCCCTGCAGATATTGAGTATGAAATTTTGTTCCAGTCTCTCTCTCAGACACACACAAACACACACACACACACACACACACACACACACGGTCATGAGGCTCATTGTTAACCAGTGACATTAGGGGATGTAATCCTCGTGTCCCGAGCAGCACATGTCCACATTAAGGTGCTGAATGGAGCGTCTGCGGGAGTCACACTGAGTTAATCACACACAGAGGTGTGAGGAGGAGAGGAGCGAGAACACGGCTGCAGGAACAAACCTCAGCGCGGCCCGTACGAGGCGAGAGATAGGAAAATTAGCACGGAGAATGAACTGGGTCGAGGAGGACTTCTTATAAGGTTTGGTTTGGACTCCTGCAGAGAATCACTGCATCATATATCAGTCTGGTGTCACACCCACTTACCTGCAGTTGAAAAAAACTTTGATATCAACATCTGATCCTGTGTGAAACAATCCTGAAATCTGGATATACAGAGGTTTTACATTTGTAAAATTTTAACATATTTTATGTTAGTGGATGAACTTTGTACTTTTACTCCACTACATTCTATAGCAAATATCTCTACTTTTACTGAACTGCATTTCTGCACAGCATTGCCTTACGTAACCCGGGTACAGGCTCGGTACCGCTGCCTCCGCAGATGAATTTAATCCGTTTTTAAGGTGAAATGTCGTATTGTGAAGCGCATGTTCCCATAGGAAATAGTGTAAATGCAGATAATCCGTTCCAGCCACCCAAAAATATTACCAATGTTACCAATTTCCAACACTATCTCAAAACATTTAGAAAAGACATGTAAATGAAGTAAAATATGAAATAAATAGATATTAAACCTCACTTAACCTTACTTTATGATTCCTCTCAGCAGCGGCTGCGTTAAAAAACAAACTCAAAGCGGCTCCCTTTACTTCTTGCTAACATCCATGCTAACATTCTCGGCACCCCTGGTGCTACGTCTTCACTAAATCTTGCAACAAAGTGCCAATAAAATAAAATAAAATCTCCACAAAAGAATATGTAAGTGTTCTTCGCTTGGCTTCCCATTGACATGAATGAGTTTTAAACGGTTCCAGGACGTACGCGCAACTTAGCCGGCGTTTGGTTCGTTATCTCGTATGGCGGAAATTCTTTATTTGCTGAGACAAATTTCTAGCAAAATGTAAGTTTTTAAGGTGAACATTTGTGAGGCGGAGTGTAGTGTGTAGTATCTGAGGCGGTAATATGGTGGCCTGCCACCTGCTGACTATTATTTGTAATTTCATGATTTGCTTTTCTCCACAAAGTGTTTAAGCACATAGTAAGTGTTTGAGATCAGAGGTGACAAATGCAGATAGTGACAAAAGCAGCATAATAATAATAATAATAATAATAATAATAATAATAATAATAATAACCGAGTTACACATTCAGTATCAGTGTCTGCATCAACAACTATCAAACTCTAGTACTCATGAAATATTCCTAATAATCTGTTTCCTGTAACCTGTATAACTCCAGTCAGGCACGGTGTCTGTGAACCCAGCAAGTCCAACTGAAATCCGCAGTTAATCCACAGCCAAGATACAAACATATTAACTTCATTCCAGCAGCTCATAACAGCAAATTCGTAACCTTCTACAGTTTTATAGCTTCTTCCCTGGCCGCGCAAATGTGATGAAATTCTTTAATTAACAGCAATGAAAAGACTTCCAGTAGAATAAATTAGCAATAACAACACTGCATTCTGTCGAGCTTCTCTATTGTTTTTTTTATTTATTTTTTTTATTTCAAATCCTGTTAAAAAAAGGTTTAAAAACAATGGCTTGCTTTTTAAAATCCCATTTAACAAATCCTTAATTAAACGTTCTCATAAAATATCCTGAGTGTACTGTGCTTAGGAGGCGCTCGTAATGGTTAATGTTCTTTTAAAGGCTACACACACTCACACACTCACACACACACATGCACACACACACACACGCACACACACACACACACACACACACACACACACACACACATACAAGGAGAACAGCATTGTATTGTTGTGGGTCTTTTATCTTTTTAGTTTTTTTTTTTTGTTTTGTTTTTTCGTCATTGTCGAATGAAAATTTTTATTCCTGTATTCTTCTCATTTATGAAACTGGACTTAAAAGGAAAAAAAAAAAAAAAACAGGATTTATGTCACCTGTCTCCTGACTAATAACAAACAGTCAAAAATGTAACGCTATAAAGCTAGTCTACAGTAAATCAAATAAAAACAGAAAGTTAGTGTAAGTAAGTTTGGAAATAGACTAAGCTTTTAAGGCTAGCAAAAACTAATGTAATGTAATCAAGCATGTAATATTATTGTAATTTTTCAAATTTTTAGTTTGTATGAAAGTTTACATCCGAACTTAGTATGCAAATTTAAAGTTAGTGTAAAATGGGATTTTTGTGTATTTTTTGTATAAACTTAAAATTGGCAGTAAACTAAGACAATGAAGATTACTTTACATTTAATTTTAAAAATAAAAGAATACTTTACATAACTTTACTTTAGGATTACAAAGATTACTGAAGTTGATACTGTGTGTAACATTTAACATTAGTGTAACCTTTAAAGTGTAACAATGGTATAAATTTTATGTAAGTTTTAAAGCTTCAAGTTTCTATACATTTAATTTTATGCAAGTATTTGTAAAGTCGTAATGTAATGTTAAGCATTAGTGTTACCTATAAAGCTATAATTTATCTCTGTAAGCCAGTATAATGCTTTGAACCTAGTATGACAGAGGGCCGAACAAAACACCTCGCATTCCGTAGCAGGTCCTTGCACATCCAAAACACAATGCGGATTCAGCACCAAGGCCAGCAGCGAGACACGGCTAAGAAAGGGGCGGGGTGCCGTAACTCTGCACGGCCAGCTCCACATTACCACTCATTCCGCTGGAGTCAGAGAACGGCTATGAAATGAGATGCAAACACCAGACCAGTGAGGCTTATGTTCCAGAAGCTAACTGAACCAGTGCGTGTGTTTGATTATTTCAGCCACTGAGAACTCTGGAGATTCACAGAAATGGGAGAAGGTGCACCACTCACCCCAGCTCGGCCATCTCCTCCACAGCCTCGGCTTCTGCTTCAGCATTCCAGACCGCCAGCTGCATGGATAAGCTCTCTGCCTTTTACCCCACCTATTACTCCTGCACTTAGAAAAGGCACTTTAAGTTGTGTGCCTGTGTGTTTATTCTTAATAAAACTCCGCCTGTTTGAACACTCTATCGCCATCTGTGTCTGTTTTGCCGTGCCCCGCTAAAGTGCTAAAGTTTACACTAGAGTAATGTTATTGTTGGTCTTTCGGCTGCTCCAGTTGAGGGCTCGCCACAATGGACCATCCGATCCATACACAACTTGGCACAGGTTTTTAGTGGGATGCTCTTCCTGACTCAACCCTCGAGTGGTTTGGACATTAGTTGCAAACTGAACCAGGGCCATCCGCACATGGCAGGCAAGATATTTAGATTAAAGTTTGTGGAAATATAAAATTTATTGTAAAGTTCAAGGTTTAGAAATTAAGTTTGATTTAGCATAAAGTTTGTGTAAGTTGTTGGATTTTAAAATGTGTACATTGTAAAGTTTAAAAGGAAGCTTTTAAAGTTAGGGGAAATTTAGAAGATTGTGTATATTTTGTGTAGATTTGATGTTTTGATGTTAGATTTAGGGTAATATACAGTATAAGATTCATAACGTAGTTTGAATTAGTGTTCAGATTTGTAAGTTGTTAGATTTGGTGTGCATTTGTTTTAAAGTTCATAAATGAAGCATTGTTTTTAATATAAAAAGAGTCAAATCTTACTTTTTTAAATTAAGGTAATGATAAGTTTTAATGTTCCTTATAAAGATATATATATTATTATTTTTTTTAAATTAATGATTAGTTTAATGTTCATGGATATAGTAAAATTTTGTGCAAAATTTAAGATTTAAAATTAAAGTTTAAACTAATAAAAACTTTAAAGGTTTGTGTAAGTTGTTTAACCTGGTGCATGTTTTAAAGTTTAAAATGAAGCTTTTGTAAGAAATTCTAAAGTTAAAGGTTTCAGGTAAGATTACAGGCAAAATTCAATGTTTAAAATGGTTGTTAGGTTTTTAAATATTATGTAAGTTGTTAGATTTGCTGTATGTTTTAAAGTTTAACATTAATTAGATAAAGTAAGTCTAGTAGAGTAGAGTTTGAGCCTAGTGCAAAATTGTTAAGTGAAAAGTTCTATGATTTCATATTTAAGTTGATGTAATGTTTTAAACTTGGTGTAATGTGCAGTTCAGCAACTCTGTAAAATGTTACAGTACATTTGGTTTATATTTGGGTTTAGAATAAAGCTTTAAAACTTAGAGTACAGTTCAAATCAAATTCTAAGTTTTAACAGTACGATATGCAGTGAAATGCTTAAAAGGTAAACTTGCAGTTAAAGTCAGTGTAACGTTACGTTCATGTAAAAAGTGTTTAAAGTGAAGAAGAGAACAATTATAATTCCCCACGCCAGCACCGGTGGTTTTGCTTCGGTTATCAGTGCTAAATGTACGACGTCGCATTTTTCTCGGAGACCTTGGATGTCGTGTCACCACATTCACCGCGCAAGTTTATTCCATCTTTCTGTCATAAACATGGAGCTGTGTATTAGCTGTAGTTATTACAGCAGGAATAAATCACAGAGGAGAGCAGCGGGACTCTAATCTGCTTCTGCTCAGGCTGATGTGGACTTCATTTCTACCTGACTGACTTCGAATCGCGCTTTAAATCAACTGCATGACTGATTCCTCCACACACACATACACACACACACACACACACACACACAAACAAATTCATTCTCCTGGTCTCTTTCGCTTGTAATTTGTAATTAGACTGTCTGGATTCGGTGGCCTGAAAATCAGGCATCAATGCCCTCTATATGCACACACACACACACACACTCACAAAGATAAATATGTGCACACAAATATGTGTAATCAGTAGGGCGTTATAATGGCAGCCAAAACAGACAAACCTTCCTGCTTTAAAAACCTCAGATCGATTTATAGAGCAGTTAGACCAAACCTGAGTACAATTTACCTGACATTGAGCGCTTCACCTGCGCTGATCAATTCTGTCTTAGAAAACAACTTCAAGAAACAGTTAATCATTAATTAAAGCTCATGCCGAGCTTTTAAACTTAGTTCTCAGTGAGACTTTGATGCTGGCTAATGTCACTCACCGACTACTGTACGTCCCACCAGGACATATCAATCAGCAACACTTTCTTGATTGTGCTTGATGAAAACAACCTTATTAGGACAACTGCAACGAGCCATCACCACACATTAACCGTGATATGAGATGTGAAGCGATAAACACCAGTCGCACTTGATTGAGGGTCTTTTATCTCAGCGAGACGTCTATATAAAACTAGCAAAACTGCCAAAGCGAGCAGCGTTTAGTATTCACCCATTGCCACTTTCGCTAACTGAAATGGCTTGAATGACAATAAAAAAAAAAAAGAGTGTTATTATATTCAGGTACACCAGTGTGTCGGGACTGGGTGGCAACCGAAGCTGAAATAATAACAGCGATAATAGTGTAACAACAAAGACGCGAAAACATCAAAGGCATTGAGAACAGAATATGAAAGAACAGAATTCATGTGGATGGAGGACTTAATGAGCGCTGACTGTTAGAGATGATGTTTGGGAATATTGATAGGGGGAAAAAAAACCCATTAGGCTTCACATCAAACCAGACATCGAGCGGCGCCGTGCTGCGGGAGGCTCAGCAGGGAGAGGTTTTAGTAATAAAACAACGAGCTGTAATCAAAGCCAGCTATCAACCTCTGTGTGAGGATGGGAACTATTCAGCGAGTTTCTTTGTTATGCGTATGCTATTAAAGTCATTATCTTAAAGTTATTGTTAGCGGGGTAGTTCGTTTTGGTCATTTCACAGACAAAATGGGTCAGAACTCAATTTGGAAACTTCCTGGGGAAAGGGTTGAGTTGAATCTTGCAGCGACTCTACAGTACACCATATTGCCTTTGTGACCTTAATGGCAGCGACGCTAACACCTTAGCCATCAACCGGGATGCTGTCTCTTCTTCTCCCACACCAAAAACCATTGTAACCAATAGGACTTTGGTTCACTGCCTCAGCAACCGTTCCCATCCCTAATGCCACTGTAACCAGTTGAACCATAAGTCCCACTCCAATAATACCTTTATAATTCCCCATATACAGTACAGACCAAAAGTTTGGACACACCTTCTCATTCAAAGAGTTTGAATTTGTATTATGGCAAGAAAAAAGCAGCTAAGTGAAGAAAAACGAGCGGCCATCATTACTTTAAGAAATGAAGGTCAGTCAGTCCGAAAAATTGGGAAAACTTTGAAAGTGTCCCCGAGTGCAGTCACAAAAACCATCAAGCGCTACAAAGAAACCGGCTGACATGCGGACCGGCCCAGGAAAGGAAGACCGAGAGTCGCCTCTGCTGCGGAGGATAAGTTCATCCGAGTCACCGGCCTCAGAAATCGCAGGTTAACAGCAGCTCAGATCAGAGAGCAGGTCAATGCCACACAGAGTTCTAGCAGCAGACACATCTCTAGAACAACTGTTAAGAGGAGACTGTGTGAATCAGGCCTTCATGCTAGAATATCTGCTAGGAAACCACTGCTAAGGACAGGCAACAAGCAGAAGAGACGCGTTTGGGCTAAAGAACACAAGAAAGAACACAATAAAGAAAACTCTTTGAGTGAGAAGGTGTGCACAAACTTTTGGTCTGTAATCGATAGGCCTTGTTAGGATATTATACCAAACAGTTCCTGCCTCAATGCCACTGTAACCAAACAAACTATAGGTCCTACCCCTCAATTCCAATTTCACCAGTCAAACCATAACTCCTAGCGCAGATAGTGACCAACCAAGATTCCAAACACCAGAAAACACCCCAGTAATCAATAAGACTGCAGATCCTGTGTTACATACTGCTGTAAAGATTAAACACCAGTTCCTGCCTCAATGCCAGTGTAACTAACTAGAACATACTGTAAGTTTAATCCTCAATCTGAGTTTACTTTCCAGCCCAAACACCAATCAGACTGCAAAATGTAATGTCTAGGTGCAAAGCATACATATAGGACTATTCATGGAGTGAGCGAGAGAGATTAATTCAGGTTTTTTGGCATGTTTCTAATACAACACCCCCATAAAACTCTGATTTCCTTGCCGCATGCATTTCAAAAGGCCAGACTCTGTGCTCCTGTTGCTCTTGGCAGAATCTTTATTGCATATAACAGGTTACATTCTATTTCGAAAAAGCTTGAGAAATGTTTAGCTGTTTTCGTTTGCTCATTTCTGGGCTATGTATTTGCCTGATAACACAAAAGATGAGCTAAATGTGAAAAACGGTAGAATTTTGCATTGACCGCCAGTTGCCACTGATCAACTCATAAAGTCAGAGGCTAGTGACGCCGAAAAGGTACAGGTCCCACCTCCACTGCCAATGTAAACCAAACCATATGTCCCACCCCCCCATGCGATTGTCACCAATCAAAGCATGCATCCCACAAAAGAACCAAGCAGAGAAAACCAATCAGCTTAGTTCCCACACAAAGTTAATTTAAGTTAAGTCTTTATTCATCACACATACATTAGTGTACAGTGAAATTCTTTATTCTTCACATATCCCAGCTTCTTGTTAGTAGGCCGGGGTCAGCCTTGCTCAAGGGCCCAATAGCGGCAACCTGGGCTTGAACCGCCAACCTTCCGCTCTGTAACTCAGAGTCACCACTGCCACAACTGTAATCAACAAGACCTGCCCGAGTTCAGCTCTATCTAACCAGACCATGAAGTCCACCCACAATGCCACCATAACCAGTCAAACCATGAGTCCCATCGTCAATGCCACTACAAAAAATCTGAGCTTGACTCCCAAACCTTATGGTAACCAATAAGACCGCAGTTTTCAGCCCAAATACCATTGCCTCCAGTGATAGTGCAACCAGTATAACCATACATCATGCCCCCAGTGGCACTGCCAGACAAAGCGTTACTTCTATCTTGAAATGCAATTGTAGCCTACCAAACCATAAGTCCAACATCAATGATACTGCAACTAATCTGAGCTTGATTCCTACACCAAAACTCTACTGTGACTAATTAGGCTCCAGTTTTTAAAATACAATACTACAAGCAATAAGTGACTGTTGCCACTGCAACCAAGGTTCCACACAAAATACCCCAGTAATCAATGAGACTGCAAGAATGAGTGCTGTAAAGATTAAACAGAATATCCTTCCCCAAACCCACTGCAACCAATTAAACCACGATTCCCACCCCAATGCCACTGTCACCAGTCAGAGCTTTGTTCCCACACAAAGCTTCACTGTAATCAATAAGACTGCAGTTCTTGCTCTAGAGTAGTGGTAACTAACTCGACCCTGTTAATTAACTAACTAAGTTCACTCAAAACGCCACAATCACCAGTCACACAATAGTTTTCAACTCTGAATGGCACTGCAGCCAATTTGAGTTCACTTCCCAACCTAAACACCAGTTTAAACAATCCGTGCATAGGTTCCAGCACAAATACCACTGAAAGCAATAAATTACAGTTCCGGGCTCCAAAGCCCCATCAACAAATCAAAGCATAAATACCTCCTCAATACAAATGCTACCAATCAAACTAAATCAACCAACAATGCAACAGAAACCACAGATTCTGTCAATCTCTTTTACCTCACCATTTACTCTTCTTCTTTTTTTTATTTAAGGTAACTAATTAACTTTTCTGGGGTTAAATCCCAAATAGCCTAAAATGGAAAGCTAGTGTCATGGTAGGGTGTAGAATATCTTGTTCCACACACCACGTAGTGCCCCAGATCAGAAGGGGGGGAATTTGGGATAGACACTTGTTAGCAAGGTGGCTCGTGTTAGCCGTGAACAAAATTGTGAGGTCAGTCATTAACTTGTTAGTGCACTGCTGGAAGCTCGCATGAACTAGCATTGATGAAAGCAATTACTAAGAAGGCAAAGTGTTGTTTAAGATGGCACAACATTATCAGATCTATTTTATGGTTGAAAGTTCTTCCGTGACTACTTTTGAATGTGAGTTTGGCAGGCAGCTGCTCTCTTCTCTTTTCAGTACTGCGGACAGCTACCGAATCTTTTAGTAGTATGTACTGTAGCACCAGAACGTGCCAGCCTACTTTCACCCACACTTGAAACCAATCAGACCACAGAACTTCTGTGCTTTATTAAAGCCACTGTAACCTACCATCATGGAACAAACTCTCCTTAATGAAGATGCAACAATTTAAACAAACCAACCAAACTGTGTACTCATCTTTGAAAGCAGGATTATTTTTATTGCACAATCTAGCCTGTATGAACTTTAATTTTGGGGTAATTAAACGTTTGTGCTTGTGAAAATTAAATGTTTTGCAGCAGGTACACACTGCATGAGATGTACGAGGTCACAGATGCATTTCAAATAAAGGGAAAGACATTTTTTGTTCACAGAGTTTTGATGCTTGTTAATGTCAGCATGAAGAGATGTTTTAATTTACATCGCTTATCTAATTGTCATGCCATGTTCATCTGAAATGGAGGGCAATCGAATGATGCAGAGTTTCTTTTCTGAAGCGGTTTTAACGCAGCTTTGTTTGGGAACGAGCTCCAGAGTTTCAACATCACAGCTTCAAAGCCGAGAGCGAAATCAGATTTCAGGGATGGCGGAGCATGTTCCGTTTCACGGAAATTCACGAAATGCCAATTACATTCTTCCAGTAAATCAAATAAGCACTGAAGCCTGATGAGGTGGGATTTATCACCCTCTGTCACAGCTAATTACAGCCACAATCATTTCTAGATTTATAAGCCGTTCATTATTCTGACCAGTGTAATGTTTTATAAAGAGATTTAAATAGATTTATACCAGATCCAGTAAGTGTAGTGGTATTTTACTGTTAGTGCAGGACCTTTCCTGTGTCTGAGAACTTTTATTATCTCTAGCTGTAAGTTACAGATATTAATCATGATCACCGGCCACTTCATTACAGACACCTTGCAAGCACTGGGTTGGACCCATTTTGCCTTCAGAATTGTGCTGCTTCTTCATGGCATAAGTACAACACGGTGCAAGGTGCTGGAAAAATTCTGGTCCACATTGAAATGACAGCATCATGCAGTTGCTGCAGATTTGTTGGCTGAATATGCATGTTGCGAGTCTCCCGCTTTACCACAGCCCAAAGTTCTTCTATTGGTTTGAGGTCTGAGGTAGTGCAGTGGTTATGGTGGTGAGCTACTGATTAGAAGGCTCAAGGTTAAAACCCCAACCCCATCAAGTTGGGTTTAAGCAGAGCAAGGCCCTTAACCTCTTAACTGGGCAGACAAATGCCGTAAGCGTAATTACTGTGAAAGCCACTTGAGCGCATTGGCATGTTCAATGTGATTTTAACTTTTGACATGCTGTGTTATCCTGTGATCATGAAGGGATCGTAGTCAGCAACAATACTCAGGTAGGCTGTAGCATTTCAACTAATAATAATAATAATAATTATAATTATAATAATAATAATTATGCGTTTTATTCATATAGACGCCTTTCTGGTCACCCAAGGTCGCCTTCCAGATCAAACAAGAATAAATTAAACAGTAAAGCAAGATAACATTGATAACTGATCAATTAAAGAAATGATGATTCAGAAATTACGATTAATAAGGAGTTTGAATGGAGATTTAAGACATTCATGATTTAAGATTAATAATTTGAGATCTTTTTTAATTAGTTTGGAGAGTCTGTGTTATGGATATTCTCAGGGAGAGACTTCCAGAAGTGAGGAGCAGCAGCCTACGACTAAAGGCTCTAGAACCCATGTCGGTCAGCCAGGCACGGGGTGCAACAAACTGAGCACAATTATGACTGAAGTGTGCAGAGAAATCACTTTCACCCCATTACAGCATCACCAGCACCACCCTGAACTGCTGATACAGTACAAGGCAGGATGGATCCATGCTTTCATGTTGTTTATGCCAAATTCTGACACTACCATGCGAATGCTGCAGCAGAAATTGAGACTCATCAGACCAGGCAATGTTTGTCAACTCTTCTGTTGTCCAACGTTTGGTGAGCCCTTGTGAACTGTAGCCTCAGTTTCTGTTCTTAGCTGACAGGAGCGACACCCGGTGTGGTCTTCTTTGTATCTTCTTGGTGTGTTTCATTTCTATCACCCAGACCAGTCTGCCAGACCTCTGACATCAATGCCAGACATCAACAAGGCATTTTCACCCAGAGAACTGTAACAAATCTATAAAGTCTAGAGATGGTTGGGTGTGAAAATCCCTGTAGATCAGCAGTTTGGGAAATACTCCCACCAGCCTGTCCGGCACCAACAACCATGCCACGTTCAGAGTCACTTCAATCACCTCACATTCAGATGCTCGGTTGGGACTTCAGCAGATTGTCCTGATCTTGTCTACATTTGAAAACGCATTTACGATTCATGCATTATATAATACATATTATTCATATGCATTCTAGTGTTTTCTGCCTGTTATCTGCCCTGATTTTGACCCAGGTTACCCTTCATAAAACGTCCAAGAATTATGCATTATTCTCGCCACTTTCCTTATATAGTCATTGTGATAATAATAATGATTATTATTATTATTATTATTATTATTATTATTATTATTGTGTCCACTTTCATTTTCCTGTAGAGGCAGACGGATGCAAATGCTGTAAGGATTTAAATTCATGCTGTTCCCGATTTAAAAAAAAATAAATTATTATATTGTATAGAGCAGTAGGTGGGGTGGTAATGAAAAGGAAAAAAAATTAAACAACACCGCACATGATTATCATTTATTTTCTGTAGCCACAGGGAGCCTGAAGCCTATACCAAGGAGACTTCAAGCACAAGGCGGGGTACACACTGGCCACTCCATCGCATGACACACGCGCACTACGGGCAATTTGAGAACGCCGATTAGCCTAATTTGCATTTCTTTGAACTGTGGGAGGAAACCCACCAAGCACGGGGAGAAAACAGGAACTTCACACACACAGGCCCGATGTGAGACTCAGACCCTCAACCAAGGCGGTGCGAGGCCACAGTGCTAACTGTTACGCCACCGAGCAATAAAGTGCTAAGTCTCAAAAGACAATGGCAATATATTGAGATATTTAATGCAGAAGTAATGTGTGTCGCTTATACACTGAAGCATTATGGGTAACACGTTATACTCTGATGCTAGACAAATGAGACTTTAGCAGCAGTGTAGTGTGTACCACGGGCCTTGATGACTGATGCTGAACTCGAACTCGTTTAACATTACCGACGCGTCATTCCTCACATCTCTTTGTTTTACTTAGCCTCAATGTTCAGAACTTCAAACGCATGTAATTAAACTTAATTACACTGTGCGTGACTGGATTGTGTCTGAAATTCTAACGAACCACTTTTGTGCAAGTTGAGAAGCGAGAGGAAGTTAAAAGCGGAGTTGGTGAGGCAAACCTAGAGTCGGGGTAGAACTTTGAGATTCGTTTTCATGTTCAAATAAAACAGACTGGATAATTTCCTTCAGTGAGGGTGAAGAAATTCTGATTCTCCACGCTTCAAAAATATGAAAATTTAGATATATTTGCTTGTATAATTGGTCAGACAGAATAAAGAGTTTTACTTCACTGACATTTTGTACAAAGCGCTCAAATGTCACATTGTGTGTTTTGCATCTCTCATTGAAGTTACACACATTTTAAATCCTGAACGAATATAAAACACGTCTGGCATTTGACCCCTAGTCAAGAACAAAGGAATGAAAAAAAAAAAGCATCATAAAAAGAGAGACTGATCGGCCCCGGTTATGTGCTCACTAACCTTGACCACGTCCTCGTCTGTGGATCGGCACTGCACCGCGTCCGAGACGTCCGTGATCGTCGCATCTGCCGCCACCGTCACCACCTTCACCGGCACGGCCACCGTCCTGCCGTTCAACACGGCCGTGTTCAGGATCTCTGTGTCCTGCAGGAGACGTCAGGGAGAGCGTGTTATTCAACCTCACTCACTCAGACACACTCATTCTCTCTATAGTCCTTATCCTGTTCAGGGTCACGGAAGGCACTTCGGGGACAGGGGATTTGGGGGGGGGGGCGAGGCAGGGTACACCCTGGACAGGGTGCCAGTCCATCACAGGGCACACCAGCTCACACACTCGCACTGTATGAGCAATTTGCAAACTCAGCCTCTGTTCTGTATGTCCTTGGACTGTGGGAGGAAACCGGATTATGTGGAGGAAGCCCAACAAGAAACAAAGAATGTGTGTGTTTACAGTGTTCATTTGGGCATCCTTAGTAACCGTCTGGTCAGGGTCACAGGGGACTGTTTTTAAATACTAGTTTGAGAAATAGAAGTTAATAATTGTTGCTGCAGTACCATGAACTGGAAGATTCTAGCTGAGGATGATGCAAGTAAACACTACCACACGCATTCTGGTGGCTCGGGGTGTTAAGGCTCTGAGTTACTGCTCGGAAAGACGGCGGTTCAACGGGTTGCCGCCGTTGGGCCCTTGAGCAAGGCACCTAACCCTATCTGCTCCAGGGGCGCTGTATAATCACCGACCCTGCGCTGTGACCGCAGCCTACTAACAAGAGGCTGGGACGTGCGAAGAATGAAGAAATTCACTGTGCAGTAATGTATGTGGGACGAGTAAAGGATGAACAGAGTAGCAGCCTGAAGTGAATCAAATAACCTGTTTTTATCTCCAGCTTAGACATCTTTTGACATGTTCTGCATAACTGTAATGTCCACAAACATGTCCAAGTCCGATAAAACGTCATAAAATCATTGTTTTTTTCTGATCCATTTTTTTTCCCCCAAGAAATTGTCTTTCTATGGACATGTCGGACGGCGGCACAGTGGTGTCGTGGTTAGGACTGTCGTCTTGCACCTCCAGGGTCCGGGGTTGATTCCCGGCCAGGCTCGATTCCCGTATCTGTGTGCATGGAGTTTGCATGTTCTCCTTGTGGGTCTCCTTGGTGGGTTTCCTCGGGGTTCTCTGGTTTCCTCCCGCAGTCCAATGCTATGCAGATTAGGCTAATTGGCGTTCCCAAATTGCCCATAGTGTGTGTGTGTGTGTGCCTTGCGATGGATTGGCGCCCTGTCGAGGGTGTACACTGCCTGATGCCCTAAGCCTCCTGGGATAGGCTCCAGGCTCCCTGCGATCCTGAATAGAGGATAAAGCGCTATAGATGATGAGTGAGTGAGTGAGTGACTGGTCATAGGACATCCAGCACTGACCCAAAACTTGACACCAGTCCGACATTTCTACATCCGGGATTTTACCAGTACTTCCCAGTGTTCCCAATGGGGCTCTTTGTAGCGTTCATGTCCAATGAACAAAAGTTTACTTTAGGCCACACCCACTTCAGGTTTAAATTCAAAATACAGACAGACATACAGTATGGCTACAGAGCGCCGAATACCGCAGTCGTATTTGCATGCAGCGTTTCCCGGTCCTTTTTGCGACACAGAGGAACTCAGCAGGTACTAAAGAGCAGCAGTAAGGATGGAAGTGTGCAGTAGTGACCGGAGTAGTGCACTTGATCAGTAAGAAGCTGCAGGCGAGAGGAGTTCATTAGAAGAGGAGCAGCACCAGTGTTTAACCTTTAAGCCGGAGAGGCAGTGAAGCAGACACACTGGGATAATTGAGGCCATTACAGGCGCTGAGAGATCCTCCAGCCTCACTGTCCTGTCACCGAGACACACAGGGATACGTGGGTAATGTAGTCCATACACCTAATTAGTAGGTCCTTTTCTATTAAGCTCAATCCCTGACCTTGTGTGCGCACCAGAGTCGAGTAGGTCAGACCGATCAGACCCTTCATCTCTCTCTCTCTTTCTCTCCTCGCTTCCTTTTCTCCTGTGCTTTTATGCTCTTATTACTTTTTTTTTTTTTTTTTGTTCCTCAAAAGGCTGAGACGACAAGCTAATCTCTACAACAAGGCTAATGACAGGCTCATCTCAGCACAGAAGGCTTTCTTTCTCCAGTTATTTCCATTCGGCGCCGGCCCGAGCTTCCGCTCCATTCCCTCCCTCAATAGACTCTCAGCAGAAAAGCCAGACAGCAAAATGGAGAGGGCTTGACATCTCTGCGCTGCATTTTCTCCCTCTTTCTTTCTTTTTTTTTTCTATTTAATCCCATTCGTCTCTTAAAGGTCGTCTCGGCACGGCTTTTGTAATGCCGTTAAAACATCTATCTCTTTTTCAATTCCGGGATTAGAATGACTCGATCCTGTAAATTTGCCTGAGTGTGTGATGCGCTCCTTCTTTCTGTCAGGAACTAAGCTGTGATAGCTTTATTAAAACCGCTCTAAGACTCGAAAGTGTGTGTGTTGTGCACTTTTGAAGTCAAAAAATTTTTTTTGCATTAAAAATAAAGTGTGCTGGAAGGAACGAAGGAAGGAAGGAAGCGATATATGTATGGAGTGAGTAAATATGTTGGAAGGAGGGGGAAAGAGGAAGGAAGGAAAAAGATGGGTTTGATTCCCGCCCCTGTTCTCCCTGTGCTTGGTGGGTTTCCTCCGGGTTCTCTGGTTTCCTCCCACAGTCCAAAGACATGCAGATTAGGCTGATTGGCGTTCCCAATTGTTGTCGTTGTTGGACTTCCTCGGTTTCCCCCGATTCCTCCGCACGACTTGCACTCCAACAACGACAACATCTGTGTAGCAAGCACGGTACTGTAGTGGTTAGCACTGTTGCCTTGCACCACCAGGGTCTGGGTTCGATGCCCGGCTCAAAAAAAACAAAAAAAACAATTCAAATCTGTAAAATGAGTGCAATCCCATATAACCTAAAAACATTGCTACCGTATCTTTTAAGATAAACTTCTGGCAAGCACAGCTGCCGTTTTTTTTACCGTAAAACATACTGGTTTATTTTTTTTTTACAGTGTAGGAAGCAGGGATGTATTGGGTTAGTAAGTACATTGAGAAGGGAAAATGGAAGGGTGGAAAGATTGGAGGAATGAATGCTGGAAAGGACGGATAGAGGGAGAGAAGGCAAGGCAAGAAACGTATTGTAAGTAAAGACTAAATACTGTGAGTAGGTAAGGATGATGTGTGGTTGGGGAAGAACCGAGTGAGGAGTGGGGAGTGAAGAATGAAGGAAGAAAATGTGTTAGTAGCATTACTACAGGTACATGAGGAAGCAGACGTGAGGAAGAAAGGAAACAGTAAGAACGAGTCCGTAATGTCTAAATCCTTCCTTAATGCACTGAAGCCTCGCTGTTTAAGGCTTTTAGCTTTGTAGAGTTCCGCTTCCTGGTGGACGAATGCGCGAGAGATTTAGAGACACACAAAACCAGCATAACTTTATCTACTTCTGTCGGATTTACACTCTGTACTTTGCTTTACACACACACGCATATATAACACTTCCTGAAGATTTCCTCGCAGGTTGCTGGTCCATTTAATCCATTTTACGTCACATCTTCTGACTGGTCAAATGCTGGTGCTGAAACTGGAGACTCCTTCCATCAGTGTAAGATAAACTCATTCAAAGCTCAGAGGAAACGTCACCATGTCAACATCTGCAGACGTTTAACAATCTATAGGAATGAGACGTACTGGAGGAAAGGAATCCACATCTCCTGATTGAGTGTGTGTGTGTGTGTGTGTGTGTGTGTGTGTGTGATATCAAAGGAGGAACGACGAGCGTCCTGGCGTACGAGAGGCAGCAGGACGGAGAAGCTACGGCGAGGAGAACGGAGACGTTGTCTTACATCTCTTACAGAGTTCAGATCGCAACATCAGACCTCTTTCTTCTTCTTTCTCGTCATCATCATTATCGTTCAAACATCATGCGTGTGTGTGTGTGTGTGTGTGTCAGAGGGTTAACAGCCTCTCAGCGGGCTAAAAGCGAGCAGAAGTGCATTAGCAGCTAGCGGAGTGAAGTGTTGGCGTGTTGATAATAAGCCACAGCCGGACATCAGGGCTAACGATGTGGCATGTGGTCTCTCTCGCACTCTTTCTCTCTCGCTCTCACACACACACTTACACACACACACACACACACACGCATGATGTTTAGATGATCAGAACAAGGAGATCTGATGGAAGTCTGATGGAGGAATTTGAACTCAGGATGGTCTGATCCAGGGTCAAAATCAAGGCTAACACACATCTTCACGTGGTGTGTGTGTGTGTGTGTGTGTGTGTGTGTGTGTGTGTGTGTGTGTGTGTGTGTGTGTGTGTGGAGTTACACACTTCCAGACATCCATCCTGGTACTTTAGCCCGGCTCACACCACAACACAGAGTGTAAGACAGTTACAAATGGATTTTCAACCAGCAGTCCAGCTTTTGATCTTCATACGTCTCTGTTATTTTTTTTTCTTCTCCTTCTTCAGAGATTGAGGAGGATTTATGATCTTCTCACCGGAATATAAAAAAGCAAGCAAAAACTTTTCTTATCCTCGAATCCAGCTTGTCCTTCCCTGAGCTTTACGATGCTTTATAGATTTTTGTCGCGCTATTACGGCGAATAAATGTGATACCGTACGCCCCAGCCCAGACTGCAGCTCATCCACACGTCCTCGTTCCTCTGTCCCACTGTTAGATTAGCGCACGCACTCACGATCCAGACCTCTCCTCACTACAACACTTTGTATTCCTACAGTGCTCTTATTTCTGATTCTGTCTGTAGTTCTAGATTCTGGAATAAAAATAAAAAAAAACCTTGATAGAGATTCAGGAGGTGAAGCTCTCTGGGAGAGTTGATGGAGATATTCACAAGCTGAAAGTGGAGAAGATATCTACAGGACAGACTCACATGCCGGGGTCGATAAGGGTGTGGTCACGAAATGAGATCCTGTGTGATAAAAGGCAGGCTGAAGACGGCAAACTAAGACGGGTCTGATCGGATCAGAACTAAACAAAGAGCTCGGAAACCCATCAGTCAGAGAATACAGTCCACATGGAGAAGCATGGTGGTGGGAGCATCTGGTTAAGATTGACCTTTTGTCTAACCTCAGAGAAATGGAGGGGGCAGATAGGGGAAGAAAGAAAGTCAGAAAGACAGAAAAAGAAGGGAGCAATAGCTTGAAAGACAGACAGACAGAATGAGAGAGAGACAGAAAGGTAGAAGAAAAAATTGATGGGTAAATAAAGAAAGAAAGAAAGAGAGATACAGGAGACAGAAAAGGGGAGAAAGCGAGAAAAGAGCAATCTAATATCTCATACCAAATCTCAAAATGTCTCATTTCGGAAGCTTTGCTCCGCCCCTAACTGCAGTGACCACACCCTCACATCCAATCAGGTTGCAGCAGTAACCCCACCCACAAACACTGAACAAATTCATGCGGATAAATGAAGTTATCCATGATGCTCAGCGTGCAGCAGCAGCGTCCCGTCCCTGTAGAGAGCGTCTCCGTCTCCCTCCCCGTGTTTCGGAGCAGTGTGAAATGTCAACTGCGAGAGTCATTAATGTCTCAGAGGAGAGAGAGAGAGAGAGACAGAGAGACAGAGAGAGAGAGACGGTGCGCTAACAAGCAGGTGCAGATTCACTGAGAGACAGACGTCCCTTTGCCTCGTCCCCGAGGGAGCACACGCAAACCCGGGGCACGTTTCCCCTGCCTCTGTCATTCCTCTGTACTTTAATTAAGCCTCGATGGTTCAGAGGAGAAGAGGAAGGAGAGAGAGAGAGAGAGAGAGAGAGAGACAGGAAGATGCTGAGAAAAGCAGAGCTGAGCTACTTTCTCCCAAAGGGTAGGAGGATCTTCCTCAGTGATGTCACATTAGGGGGGAATCTAACTGGCTTGTTTAATAAGCTCCGGCAGGGACAGAAGTGGAAAAGACATGGTGTTTGTTTGGAGACACGTCTGAGTGGCTAAATATGCCGCATGTGAAGTTCGCATTTCAGGTGACCTTAGACAGGTGGTACAGTGGCGTAGTGGTTAGTGCTGTCGCCCCGGACCTGCAGGAGAGTTCGATTCCCACCTCAGGGTCTGTGTGCAGGGAGTTTGCGTGTTTGCTGAGTTTCCTCCAGGTTTCCTCACGCAGTCCATAGACATGCAGGTTGAGTTAGCCATTACACACATACACAAACTGGCCACAGTGTGCATGTGTGTGTACAATATGTGTGTGTGTGTGTGTGTGTGTGTGTGCGTGTGCCTCGTGATGGACTGGCACCCGGTCCAGGATGTTCCCTAAGTGTCCTGGGATAGGCTCTAGGCCCCCTGCACCCTTAGAGACATAATAAGCACTATAGAAGACAAAGGTGACCTTTAAAGTTTCCTGTTTTTCTGTGTAGTGTTTTTATCGATCATCATTCATACACCTCACTGCAGGCGCATGTCAGCTGCTGCCTGAATGCTTATAGCTCTGAATGTTGAGGGTTCAAGTCCCAGCAGCACCAAGCTGCCGTGTTGTAGGGGCGCCGATCCTCTGAGCGCCAGGGCCTCCGCATCATACTGAAATGTGACAAATAACTTCTTCTTCTTCTTCTTCTTCTTCATTACACCTGTGTGTGTGTGTGTGTGTGTGTGTGTGTATTATTTGGTGGAACTGTTTACCTAACCTAAAGCACCCTGCGCTCACGAAGCGATTTACACGCCGGAGGAAACGAACCCATCCTTCCGTCCTTCCAGCGAGCCGAACCCTCACGTCCCCGCGCTCGTGTCTGATAATTAACTCTCCTGTTCTCGTTCCTTTTGATCTGGTGTGGTACATCCTGCTCGAGTCTTCAGGTGTAATATAGTATGTACGACACCGGGCCTGACAACATCGAGTGCAAGAGCGAGCCAGAAAAATTACAAACAACAACAAAACCAAAACAGATTCATGGGAATAAACATCAGGACAGAAATGTCTGCTAAAGTGAACGCGGGGTGAAAGCATACGGACAGCAACGTGTGGCGTCTAGCACTGATGCTAGCGAGGACACACACACACACATGCACACGCACACACACACACAGAGCATCATTTGAAATGTTCACCAAAGGTCATGAAGGAAACTTCTACTGAGAAAGTGTGACTTCTGCATTCTGTACACACTGTGTGTGTGTGTGTGTGTGTGAGGAGATATTACTACAAAGGGATTAGATAAGTGTGTGTGTGTGTGTGTGTGTGTGTGTACTGACCTCCTAAGCTTTATAAATAAGAAATGATCGTGTGCCAGATTAGAACATGAGGTTCCAGCGTTTCTCAGCAAACATCCAGGAGATGTTCCCGGCCGCTGCGACGTGACGTTTGATGAGTTTGTTTTTCCGCGCGTGGGCTTCATGACTTCGGCTCCTATTTGCTGCGAACGCGTGCGCCTGGGAAACTGAGTATACTTTATTTCTTACAATGCAGAGGCTTTTTAACCCTAACTTGAGGAGCAGTTAGAGACATCATCTTCTAAAGCCAAGCCAAGAGCAGGAGAGTGCAGCAGAGTGTACGAGAGTGTGTGTGCGTGTGTGTGTGTGTTCGTGTGTGTGTGTGTGTTATTCCACTGTGGCATTGTAAGGGCCGTGTCAGAGACCGTCTCTTTCTTGAAGACACGTCTCGAATAAAAATAGAGTTTGAGGAAGAGATAGAGAGAAAGAGAGCAGGATCAAGAGGAGAGGAGAGCAGCGGTTTGTGGAAGAGCCGGCGAGATCTCGGCGCGCGGGCGAGGGATAGTGGTGAATAAAACATGTCCGGATGGAGGTGACAGGGCTATATTTTAACTTTATAGGACAAATCCCTCGGCGTCCTCATGAATACCACACCTGCAATCCTCCCACGTCTTATCAATGAGTCTTCTGGGAGGATCTGGCAACCCGGGCGAATTTCAACGAGACGCGTTCTTCATGCTTTATCGCGTTAAATGCCAAGGACGGAGCGCGGCGCGGCGTGCCCCTTTAGGGATTTCTTTTGCCCCCCACGGCTGGACGCAGCTCTATAGGTTCGGACGCTCTCGTCGGGAGTGGAAATGTCGGGCGAGGACGGCGTGTCGCCACGGAGAAAAGGAGGCGGGAAAAGACGATGACGGAGGTGAATGCGAATAAACGTTATTTAACCTCGAGGTGCTGGACGAACCGAGGGAAAGATAAACACGTGCTGCCAGATTATTAGGTATACCCGTTGTCCAGCACAAAAACAGGACAAATATGAAGGACAAATAAACCGGCTGTTTACAAACGCATAATCATCTACTGCATTTATTTAGCAACATTATTATCAAAGAATGTCATCCCGAATCAATTCAGTCCCGTCTGGGAGGTAGAACGCTAAACTGCGATAATTAGCCTTCGCTCATGAGCGGCTAATCGGTTTTATAAATGTCTCTCCAGAAGAGCATCAGGAGGACATTTAAGACTTTATGATGCTCAGTTATAAGCCATATATTACTTTACACTGATAATTATATTATACACCGTATCTATCTTGTGTCCAAGAGAGATTGAATGAATCTGATCTGTACCATCTGAAGTGCTGACCCGGGATCAGAGTGAGTGCTGAGTGAGACAGGAGGGTTAACAGGAAATGGGAAAGTCATGAAAGAGAGAATCTGTCTTTTCCTGGACGGCTTTTTATCTCCTCGCTCCATCTTATCGAGCAGGTGAGTGATCGATCCATGTCGGGTGCAGGACTCCGGCGCTCAGCACCGCTTAACCTCTCACTCTGTGCAGCACATCCATCCCCCCCAGTCTTACATCGCTCTCGACGTTACATTTCTCCGCCTGGTCTTCAGACTTTATAAAGATTTAATATTACTGAGATGTTTTTTTTTTTTTTTAAAAAAGAATAAAATAAACAGACTGGACTGACAGAACTGCTTGTGTTGTCGAGCGCCTGCTGAGTCACGCTTTCTTTTCCAGCAGATCGATGACAGCGTCCTCGCCCCCGCGGCTCTGCCTCCGCCGGGGCCTTGAACTCGCTGCCTCTGCCCTCTGATCCGTGCCACTGCTTCCTCCACGGCTTAGAAAAATCCATCTCTCTGAATCCCTGACCAGGGACACGCGACGTCTCCTGCGTTTCAATAGCGGTTTTAAAACACTTCCTCTGTGCGCCTCGAGCAGAGTTTGTTAAATAAACGTTACATCAGGGCATTCTGCATTCTGATTGGTCAGCAGGGGTCGGTGAATTTTTCTATCAGACGGTTGCATGTTTGCAAATCACAGGTCTATATTCATGCGCTGGATATACAGTAACAGGTTAGTCTTGTTTATATGCTGAAAACTTCACATACACGAATAAAATAAAATGTCGATATTAAGCATGTAACAGTTCTGGAGTCACGGATCAGTCCAGTTTGAATCAACTACGCCTATAAACTTCTACACACTTTTAAACAGTGGAAAACTTTCTTTTTTTCTTTAAAAAAGTTTTTGGGATGTTTTTTGAAATTGGGAATCACCAAGGATGACCCGATACAAAATTATCACGATACCTCTGTGCCAATTTAATTTGTATTGCAATTCTGCACAGATCACAGTCGATTTTTTTTCTGATTTTGTTGTAACGCCAAACAGACTAAGAAGCAAATCATTTGCTCCTACCACACAAGACGCTGTGCTGCCTGCAAATGTGTGAATAAGTCAAAGCACCACCTGTAGGATTGTAGAGGGATTGCGGCATTTTACCGCCTCAAATACAAACATATACACAGTACAGAGCAAAAGTTTGGACACCCCTTCTCATTCAGCGAGTTTTCTTTCTTGTGTTCTTTAGCCCAAACGCGTCTCTTCTGCTTGTTGCCTGTCCTTAGCAGTGGTTTCCTAGCAGATATTCTAGCATGAAGGCCTGATTCACACAGTCTCCTCTTAACAGTTGTTCTAGAGATGTGTCTGCTGCTAGAACTCTGTGTGGCATTGACCTGCTCTCTGATCTGAGCTGCTGTTAACCTGCGATTTCTGAGGCCGGTGACTCGGATGAACTTATCCTCCGCGGCAGAGGCGACTCTCGGTCTTCCTTTCCTGGGTCGGTCCGCATGTCAGCCGGTTTCTTTGTAGCGCTCGATGGTTTTTGTGACTGCACTCGGGGACACTTTCAAAGTTTTCCCAATTTTTCCGACTGACTGACCTTCATTTCTTAAAGTAATGACGGCCGCTCGTTTTTCTTTACTTAGCTGCTTTTTTCTTGCCATAATACAAATTCAAACTCTTTGAATGAGAAGGTGTGTCCAAACCTTTGGTCTGTACTGTACATTAAAAAAGAAATTTGAAAAATCATATTGGAGTCAGCGTGGCGATGAATAAATCACCACACAAGGGAATCGCTAAACATGACTCAATCAATTCTTCCCCATCTCTACAAACAATGGTTCTTCTAAATGTGGGATATTTAAAGGATATTATTTGCACTAGGACTGTTTCTCCTGATGGTGGCACTGTTAGTATTTTTCCACACCATAGTAAATGAGAAGCATGTCTTTAACAACATAAAAATGCCACTGGAAAAGATGTCAAGGTTTTATTTCCAAATCTGAGTTCCTTCCCTACTGCCCTTCTCCCTCCTTGTTTTAGACCAAATTTAAATTCCATTGTATCTAGGTATATATGACAATAAAAATCTTGAATCTTGAATATTGAACTCACGGCGTGACCTCGTATTCACAGCATCAGAAACAAACAAAGGAAAACTTCTTACCATGTACAGTAAATGAGGGGTTCGAACCTGGGACCTTCTGGACCGTAGTCCAATGCCTTAGCCACCCACTAGATGCCTAGCATGATGTTAATAAAACCTGAACATCCAGTTTACCACTTTAACTATCGAACACACTGAAGGTGGAAATGACGTCATTCTGTCTGACGCCTGAATTTAAATGAACTTACTCATCTGACTATTCAAACCTGTATGCATCCGTCCTCTCTGAAGTGATATTGATATATTATATATATATTCTATACTTCGTCAGAGACATACCGCCTGATCCTTTAATCTGAATGAACTGATTTAATGCAAGAAATCGCTCAGCTCTAGTTAAAACCTCTGCATAGAGCTATGAGCTATTTACAAGCACAAGGACTGAACGGAGAAAAGCACAAAGGTTTAGTTCAGTATAGTCTATACTATTTAAGGATAAACACACCTGGACTGAGTAAAACAGGAAGTTCGAACAGAAACACAGTCTAATCATCAAAAGTGAACTTGCAGACAGGTTAGAATCTGCTGCCATTAGGATGCCTGTGCGGCTGGGCCTTGGGCGTGGCACACAGGCTTCGTGAGAGATTTTGCTACATAGCTCCTAAAAACCTGCACATATACATGTAAACCTGGTAAACATTTAGATCTCATGGAGCTGAACAACTTTTTTTATGCATGCTATGGGCTCTGATCAACAGGAAGTTAGTTATTTTAGGTTGTTTGCCCAACCTTCCCAATGCAATTTGATATACTTCTTGTAGGAGATTTATAGAATCGCCACCAAACCAGGCCTATATAATCTTAAGACACTGAGGATGCAAAATTGCGAAGGGATTTTTTATATCTCAAACAGCTCAGCTGTGGCCATGCCCTAAACTTATGGTGAAAAGTGGCTAATAACGTCCTTAATTATATGTAATTACATAGTTATATAACGCATGTCATAATGGCGTTGGTATTTCCCCTTTAAATACATGTGCCCACTGAGGCCACTGTGTTTCCGGTGCGCCCGGGCAGTGATAGCTAAGGTGCTTGGGCCCGATCATCATTGCTTTGCAACTATATTTAACTTTTATTTTTTTGAGAGGAAAAAACGAGAGGCTCGTGAAGGAATGACTCTTTAGTTTGAAAACATGAAATTGAACTATGTATAGCATATGTATCATATACTACAATGTATACATAGATAGCATACACTATATATGATGTGTCAGTCATTAATAATAATAAAAATGCAGTCAATATGTAAGCTGCTGTTATGGAGGAGGAATAAGAGGGATCTGACTGATTATTAGTGACAGGGTGGTGTGGAGTGATGAAACACAAACATGATTATTTTCCTAATAACCCACATGTCTTGTATACAGTATGTTTTGCCGTACATTACTGGAATGAACTTATGTACTTTCTTACATTTCAACACATACCGCGACTAAAGCTAATTTCATGCACGCAATGTATCCCCTGGTAATCACTCATTATCATAATCAATCACTAATAAAGCCTTCATTTAAATAAACTTTGCTGATGGACTGAATCTCACTCCATAGAAGCGTTAGAAAACCCAGTTTTGCATGTACACCATGTTTAAAGCTTATTCGCCTGGAGACACCCATGCTGCTTTAGAGATGTGCACAAACTGGGAGAGCAAAGGATTGTATGCTTTAACACACACCTTCTCACACACACTCAGCAGTGTGCTGTTTTCTCTTTCCCTCCAGCGATCCTGTCAGCACCTTCTTCTCCTCAGCCTCGTTTCAAACAGCGACGAGAACACAAATCAACAGACGAACAGCAGATAAATCTGTAAAACGCTCCAGAAGAGGAAGGAGATTTAGCTTAAAACCTGACACAGGGCTTCGCTCAGGGCTCCCCCGCTCTCGTCCTCGCTCCCTCTCTCTCTTACACACACACGCGCGCGCGCGCGCTCGCGCTCGGGTTTGTACTCCGCCGTACCGCACCGTGACCCGAGGCGTCTGCGCACCTCTGACAGACAGTCGAGAGGAACAACAGAGCAGAAGCACACAGAGGTGACACACTGCTGTCAGCTCACATGTCACTCTGGGTTCAGTTCCTCTGTCTGTATTCACACTGACACGCTGAGGGAGCGGCAGACGCCCTTATTCAAAGCGACTTAAGTTTTAAAAAATACATTTTTATACCTCATTATACATCTGAGCAGTTGAGGGTTAAGGGCCTTGTTTAAGGGTTTACAGATGGTTGAGAAAACGTTGTGGTAAAAAAGGAAGAACAAAATCCATCAGGACATGCTGTTACAGATACTTTAAAGGAGTGACTGCGACTCCAGTTCATCGCACCACTTTGTTTTTTTTTTTTCATGATTTTCCTACAACAGCATGCTACAACATGGTTGATTTCTGCCCAGGCCTAGGAGTCTTGTGAAGTGAAACACACTGAGCCAGGAACATAGGAAGGGAAAATACAAAAGAGACGCATGGAGTCATTTTCTCAGGGAAAAATGGGGATGGCTGAGTGTATATCGGGGTCAATATAAGGCAGTCATTGGTAGACAAGTACTCTTTGTTTATTATTATTCATTTTCAAATGATGTGTTCCCTTACAGTGATGGGTAAGCCTGCAGTGCTTTAATCCCAGCGACTAGAGTTCAAGCCCCACTGCTGGGCCCTTGAGCAAGACCCTTAAGCCTATCTGCTCCAGAAGGCGCTGTATCATAGCTGACCCTGAGCTCTGACCCACTATGCGGTGATGTATATATTACAAATAAAGACTATCACTAAAAAGAAAAGAGTAATGTTATAATATGACAAGGAAAGGACGCTTTCTTAATTAGTGGTGTTTGCATAGCAATGCATCACTTGTATTATTGCTTGCGGGCTTTTTATTAATTTATTTCTATTATTATTCTTCTGTGCAAAGTTTGGCGCGTAACTAGTGTTTGTCGTGGACCCATGTAAGAGGTGTCAAATCGTGTGGCTTATTCGAGAATGGGGTGCTATGATTTTTCTAAGGGGTACGGGGCAATTTACCACCCAACAAATCCCATAGACCTACAGTAACACTGAGACCAAGTTTGACACATTCTGGCGCAGAGCAACAAATTTAGTAGAAATATAAAATTTACCACATTTGAAGAGGCTTGCAAGTTCTGTCAGAACATACCCCATAAGAGAGTGTAAGGTGTACCCCTGGTGCAGAAGAGGTGCCTAAATTTGCCCCATTGACATATAATGGTGAAGGTACTCCCCATTGAAACAGGAAGTGCTCACAGTTGCATTCCCTGCTATGGTAACTTCCTAGCTGTGGATCCCGTTGTCATAGAGACATGGGGACGGGCTCATTGTACTCAGGCCAACAATCAGGATCATTATGAAGCTGTCAAGCCACGCCCTAGCACCCCCTTTAGAGCACCTTAGAAACCAGTAGATCCAGTAGACAGTCACTAAAAAGGGTTCAGAGGCCCAAGTTTTGCCACGGCAAGCACCACTCACATTTTCTTCAAAAAATGTACCTCTCTCGTGTCCAATTCCTCCCCGTCACTAGGGGGCTCCCACATTAAGGCTACTACTACCACTCAGTCGGGAGGGCCGAAGACTATCACGCGCTTCCTCCGAACCACGTGACGCCAGCCGACCGCATTTTTTCGTACTGCTCGCTCACGCACCGTTGGGGGCGGCGTAACACACTCGGAGGACAGCGCTATCCGCTCCTTCCGCTTGCGTGAGCTCACAGACGCCCCTGATTGGCTGTAGAGATGTGATTAATGTGAGAGCACTAAGTACCTCTCATTCCTCCCCTCTGAGAGAGCTCGGCCAATCAGCTCTCTCTAGGCCTCCAGCTGCGAGAGGTTACAGCATCACCCGGGAATCGAACTAGCGATCTACCACTGCGCCACTCGGAGGCCAAAGATGCCCATACTGTGCCAGCATTTGTCCTCTATCTGGATCATGGTTTCATCTTTACCACTCTCTCTCTGTCGTCCTCGACGCCTGTGCTCTCTCCATCATTATCCGTTGTTATGCGGTGTAATTTATACGACATAATCCCTGTCTTCTTCTGGAGCAGAAAACAGGATGTGGGGTAATTAGCGCTAGAGAGTGACCTTTTCATCATTTGTCCTGGAGGAGAGCAAAGAAAAAAAAACCCCACACACAACAGCTCCATTTCCTCAGGGAGAGAGTCTGGAGAACAGACAGACAGCGGTGCGGTCCTGGTTTGATCCTCAGCCTTGTCATGAGGCGTCTGCCTGTTGTCTATTTACAGCGGATCTTTAAAGTAAATGTGAGCCGCCTTTTCCCTCTACAGGGACGTCCCACTGATCTCTGACTGTAAACGACTACAAGGCTGAGATTTCTGAGGCGGCCTTTACATGGAATGCCCTTGAGACGCCCGCTGAGTATTTTATTCTCTGAAGGATAATACAAGAAGATCTGAAAAATGTAAGGAGAGGAACATAAAACTGCAAATAGCCTGCCATTAACATAAATCCCTGCGGTGTGTGGGCTATTTAAGAGCGGAAAGGCCGAGGAGTGGTGAGTAAATGCAGGCCGCGGCGTCTGCGCTGATTACAGGACTTGTGTATGAATAGAGGGCACTTCATTACGCCAACGATAATCATTAAAGTTACATGCATTATGGCTCTGACACCTTCACACTGTACCTGAGTTCCAGAGAGAGAGAGGTACAATGGTGTCGTATATCAGAGCCCTCATCCTGGAGTGTATATATGTGTGTGAGAGAGTGTGTGAGTCACACCAGCTTGAGAAGTGTAATGCGATACACTCGCCTACTCAAAGCCCAGGCTTAATGCGAGGGGAGGATATGGGAGGAGAGAACAGGGTGTAAGGGAAGAGTGAAGATGAGAGTTTAACTTTATAAAGGGGTAAAAATGGTGACAGATGAAACAAGACGGAATAAAAAAAAAAGATGGGAAGAAATTCAGTAGCTGGAGTACAGCGGGATGTTAATCATTAGCAGATTGAGCAGAAACCGTTTGCAGAGCATGTGAACGTTTGCCGCTAGATTTTCTAGGTTAGTGTTGGTTTGTTAGACTGGCAAGCTAATGGTCACTAAGCTAGTTTCTTTTTCCTCTGCCAGTTTTTATTGACTCTGCTAGCTTTTGCTCAAAAGTTTCATTTCTTGCTCACTAGATGTTACGTTTGTTAGCACTCTCGCCTCGCACCTCCAGGTTCCAGGTTCAATTCCCACCTCAGGGTCTGTGTGCATGGAGTTTGCATGTTCTCCCCGTGCTTGGTAGGCTTCCTCCAGGCTCTCCGGTTTCCTCCCAAAATCCAAAAACATGTACACACGTGGACAAAATTGTTGGTAGCCTTCGGTCAATGAAAGAAAACCTCACAATGGTCACAGAAATAACTTTAATCTGACAAAAGTAATAATAAATAAGAATTCTATGAATGTTAACCAATGAAAGTCAGACATTGCTTTTCAACCATGCTTCAACGGAATTATTAAAACAAAATGAACTCATGGAACAGGCCTGGACAAAAATGATGGTACCCCTAACTTAACAGTTTGTTGCACAATCTTTTGAGGCAATCACTGCAATCAAACGATTCCTGTAACTGTCAATGAGACTTCTGCACCTCTCTGCAGGTATTTTGGCCCACTCCTCATGAGCAAGCTGAGAACAGGGTTCTCAGTTGTTTCCGGTTTGAAGGGTGCCTTTTCCAGACAGCATGTTTCAGCTCCTTCCAAAGATGCTCAATAGGATTGAGGTCAGGGCTCATAGAAGGCCACTTTAGAATAGTCCAATGTTTTCCTCTTAGCCATTCTTGGGTGTTTTTAGCTGTGTGTTTTGGGTCATTGTCCTGTTGCAAGACCCATGACCTGCGACTGAGACCCAGCTTTCTGACACTGGCCAGCACATTTCTCTCTAGAATCCCTTGATAGTCTTGAGATTTCATTGTACCCTGCACAGATTCAAGACACCCTGTGCCAGATGCAGCAAAGCAGCCCCAGAACATAACAGAGCCTCCTCCATGTTTCACAGTAGGGACAGTGTTCTTTACTTCATATGCTTCATTTTTCCGTCAGTGAACATAGAGCTGATGTGCCTTGGCAAAAAGTTCCATTTTTGTCTCATCTGTCCATAGGACATTCTCCCAGAAGCTTTGTGGTAGTTTGGCATATTCCAGTCTGGCTTTTTTATGATTTGTTTTCAACAATGGTGTCCTCCTTGGTCGTCTCCCATGTAGTCCACTTTGGCTCAAACAACGACGGATGGTGCGATCTGACACTGATGTTCCTTGAGCATGAAGTTCACCTTGGATCTCTTTAGAAGTCTTTCTGGGCTCTTTTCAGATTATCCGTCTCTTTGATTTGTCATCAATTTTCCTCCTGCGGCCACGTCCAGGGAGGTTGGCTACAGTCCCATGGATCTTAAATTTCTGAATAATATGTGCAACTGTAGTCACAGGAACATCTAGCTGCTTGGAAATGGTCTTATAGCCTTTACCTTTAACATGCTTGTCTATAATTTTCTTTGGAATCTCCTGAGACAACTCTTTCCTTCGCTTCCTCTGGTCCATGTTGAATGTGGTACATACCATGTCACCAAACAACACAGTGACTACCTGGAGCCCTATATATAGGCCCACTGACTGATTACAAGATTGTAGACACCTGTGATGCTAATTAGTGGACACACCTTGAATTAACATGTCCCTTTGGTCACATTATTTTCAGTATTTTCTAGGGGTACCATCATTTTTGTCCAAGCCTGTTCCATGAGTTTATTTTTTAAAATAATTCTGTTGAAGCATGGTTGAAAAGCAATGTCTGACTTTCATTGGTTAACATTCATAGAATGTTTTTTTAATTATTACTTTTGTCAGATTAAAGTTATTTCTGTGACCATTGTGAGTTTTTCTTTCATTGACCGAAGGGTACCAACAATTTTGTCCACGTGTGTATATGCTACAAAGATTAACAAAAGATGAAAAAAGTCATCTAACTGCACTTTCCAGCGACGCTCCTGACGACACCCACGCCTGCCCCAGGAGCAAAAGAAAAGTCCAGAAGTTGACTAGCGCTCCTGGTTCGATGGGGGAGTAAAACAAATTCTAATATACTGTAACATCAAAGTTTTTAATAATAATGTAAACTCAAAATAGCTTCTGCTTCACTGTCTCGCTGCATTTGTTCCGTAGCCGCTCGCGTGCTACAGCTGGAGCCGCGTGTAAAGCGTACACGCGCTGACGGACCGTAGTAAGTAATAAACCTCACGCCTCGGTGTAAATAAATGTCGTACATTTAGCTTTTATTTTCCAGCAGCGAAAAAAGGCTGGAGGGCAGCAGAGTCTGTACGCGTGAGAGCGCTGCGGCGGACGAGGACGCACGCTGACGCCGCTCTCGTTATCGACCGAGTCGAGAATTCCTGCACTGCTTTCACACGGCTCAGCTTTTCTTTTTTTTTTTTCTTTTTTTTTTTTTAAAGAAGTGCTTAAAAACTCTGAAAACAGGACGATTACCAGTTTCTCACCCACTAAGGCCTTTTTTTTCTCCTAGTCTCTTGACAGATTGTACATTTCTTTATCGTGCTGTCAGCACTTCCTTTTCTCTCACAGGGCTACCCGGCAGCAGGAGTGAAGGAGGAACCTGCGCTACATCGAGGAAATATCATCACTTACCATAAAACCAGGCACTAAAAAGGGATTTCTGGATTCTGATTGGTCGGAAGGCCTCGATTCATTAATGTGCCAGTTATATAACTAAGTGTTGTAAATGATGGAAGGATTGGTTGAATTGTTTGTAGCGCTTCAATACGGTTATTGGGACACCGAACACGAGTGACACACACACACACACACACACACACACAGCATGTATGAAGGCGATGTCTGAAAGTTCTCTCACATTTATTCACAAATAAAAGATGTAAAGAGATGAAGGGATTTAAGTCTGTGGTTATTTTCAGAATGAATGCAAAGTACATAAATGTTGTCCATCTGTTATACTTCAAACAGCTTGAGACATTCACACCACACACACACACACACACACACACACACACACACACACACACACACACACACAGAAAGACACATCCAGTCATGACGATGCCTTAAATTTTTGTCATATTTGTTTAAGAGGTCTTAGCGTGGTGAAAAGGCACGCAGGTTGCGCCCAAGTGGCGATGGCACCACAGTGGTGGTGCTTGGGCCCGTTAATCATTGCTTGTAACTATATTTCGTCCTTTTATTTTACAAGGCTGCAGGGCCAACTTTTCGGCTTTTATATTCAGATAGGTCCTTGCAGGGGTATAGTATGTGCCGGTCTGGGATCCATGAGTGTTCCTCGTCTGGCCGTGCATGCAGCGTCCCCATCGTGATGTTGCTGACGATGGACCCGCCAGAGCGCTGCACAGGACTGGTGTGAGCGAGCTTGCACAATCTTTGTTGTATCTTCAATGGCCCGATGTACTGACTGTACCTCCTTGGCTTTAACCTTCAGAGGGTACTTCTATGGGAACGCCTAAACCCACTGTTCTGGGTGAGGCTTTGGGCCTTGGGGGCTTGCTCTGGGAACATGGGTAGGTGCTAGCAAAATTGGGTGCAGGGAGCAGATTGATCACGCAATTCTAGGATCTTTGTAGGGGCAGAGAGACAGTTTTTGGCCCTACCTCCTTGAGAATACCACCTTTAAGTCCAGCTGTTTGTTAAACACTGGGGAATGTGGTTGTGGGAGATTGAGATAGCTCAGACTCTATGACTGTATCTGGAACGAGCGACCCAGGAATGTCCATAAACATACTGCAGCCTACTAGAGAACATTCTCCACCTAGCAAATCATACAGCACTTCAGCCTACTCTGTGTGCTTTTCATTTCTGAGCCACAAGGGGGGATCCTAGCATGAATACACACATATCCTTCGCACACACTACACACACACACACACACACACACACACACACACACACACACAGTATACACCTATTACACTCTTCATATTCTCCTCACACTCCACCAAACACACCTATCATACTCCTCACACACTTCATAATCACACATCTTACACACTTCTTACACATTTCACACACATATACAGTACACCTATCACACTTCTCACACACTCCACACTCGCACACACACACACACACACTTCTCCCCTCCACACCCTCCACAAACACACATGCACACACCTCACACACACTCACACACACACATTCCATATACACCTATCATACTCCTCACACACACACACACACACACACACAATCCTAACTATAATAATTTAGATTTTAAACCAATTATGAACACTGTGTGCTGATAAACTCTAGACGTTTAATGAGACAGATTGTGTACGTGATGGTGTTTAGTCTGTTGTCTCGGTGATACGACACGCGTCTGCAGAGTGAACCAGGCCGAGACGCCCAGATCACTTCACATGCACGAGACTGCGGCAGAAACTCACATTATGGATGTTATTGAGCCTGGAGCGAGTTTTAAAACACATCACTCTCTCTCTCTCTTTATCATCACTGAAGTTTGCTGAAGCCAATAAACGGTCTTTTGTACAGATTGATTAACAGCAAGGACGCCATTAATTGTGAAATATGCTGCACATTGACATAAAGAGAGAGAGAGAGAGAGAGAGAGAGAGAGAGAGAGAGAGAGGACTAAAGTGAGAGAGTGGAATGAAGGAGAGTCACAAGGCAGAGACTTAGGAAGTCGTAAATGTGATCAGAGTAAATGTGTGCCGAGGCTGAATAATGGTTATTGTTAATAAAGCCTGACCTTGGCACGGAGGTACTGTGTGTGTCTGTGTGTGTGTGTGTCTGAGTGTGTGTATCGGCCCGGTATCGGCGCTGAGAGCAGAGAGACACGAGAATGTTAATTAGCGATGGCACTCCCTCTCTCTCTCTCTCTCTCTTCAGCACAGAGCCCGTACCGTCTCACACCCCTGCGGTTTACACTCCTGTCTCAGCAGATCAATCACGAGTATGAATCAGTCCGATATTCTGTAACGTACTGACGTTAGAACACTGTGGCATGCGCATGCAGGAAACTAATCAGTGTTATAATGGGCTCATTTAATTGGGCGGTTCACTCCAATTAAAAACAAAATTGTTTAATTCAAGAAAAAAACATCAAATACTTCAAATCGGTTTCAATGTTAGCTTAAAAAAGGGGGCGGGGCCTGGTTTTAACTATTGTTAAGTCTGTATGAGAAGAACGTGACAAACCCTTCATGGCCTCATCCGTAGGTTTTCGGAACGGTTTTGAAGCTCAAGTGTGGGAACGCCGACTGTCACCATCTTGGCAGGAGCTGGCTCCGCCCAAACCCTGGGTAATCCATAAAGGGGCAAATGCTATGGTGGCTAACGTTATATGCTAATACATGTGATTAAATACCCTATACGTCAACCTGTGTCGACTTCTACATTTCCTTGGTGAGTTAAACTACAATAAATCTAGTTAGCTTATTAGCTAAAGTGATTCATAGCAGGGAACTAATGCTGAGCTGTCACTCAGATCACCTGATCATAATAATTTAATGAAAATTTCACTCCAGTGTTGAAAGGTTATATTGAACGGAAAATCTTGTTTGTACTGGGCTTGCAAGATGTTTATTTCTGTTGTAAAGTTGTGAATTTTAACACGGAGCTCTACTCACTTTTGGAGCAAGCCCCCAGTGGCCATTCAAGGAACTGCATCCATGTTGGCTACATTTTTTTAAAACTGGAAGTTGCCCATTTGTTCACAATCATTATTAAGAGACAATGTTGAACTCAGAATCCCAGAATGCCCTGCAGCTATTTTAGGAAATTGAGAGTCGGTTCAGCTAGTTAGCTAGCATGAAAGCTCAAGCTTTTGTAGCTAATCTGTTTGTGCAATCTGTTTGAGGTGCGAGAGCTCAGGATGCCACTGCATCACTGTTTAAACAAAAACCAACATGCATCAACAGGGAGAGAACGGCATTATAGGTAATTTGGGAAAAGGTTAAACTCTGAAATAAATAAAGAGCTAAAAGTATTGTATATTTGGACCACATGACCTGATCCAATGCAATATATAGTCTATTCAGTTTCACCATGTATACAGGGTCATGAGGGGCCTGGAGCCTATCCCTTAGGGCATGGCACAGGGTACACCCTGGACAGGGTTCCAATCTTTGGACTGTGGGAGGAAACCGGAGTACCCGGAGGAAACCCACCAAGCACGGGGAGAACATGCACACTCCATGCACACAGACCCCGATGTGGGAATCGAACCCCGACCCTGTAGGCGCGAGGCGACGGTGCCATCCACTATGCCATCGTCCTGCCTATTCATAAATAAATCATGAGACGCAAGTCCATATTAAGGCTTTCTTAAAAATCAACGCTGACTCTTTTTTTTTTTCAAAACAGCAGATGCTGTGAGGACGAGGCACTCCAGGGAGCGCTACACTGGGCTTTTCGGTTAGCTGCTGGCGCTCGCCCAGCTGCCTGTCACGGCTGCATTTAAAAGCGGGCGTGGAGCATCTGGTTCTGCCTGCTGTTTAAAATGTAAACGCGGCACAACCAAGACGTTTCATTCTGCCTTCACGTCTGTTCTCACCTTCCACTGTTTAAAGCTTTAATTAACTCGGCATCATTACTGAGTCAGAGGAGGGAAGCAGGAAAAAAAAAAAAAAAAAGGCAGGATGTTCCCGAGCTGCTGTGAGGAGGTTCACATCACAAGCTCCGTATGCTCGGGCTGGAGACGGCGGATCAGACGGAATCCAAACCTTAAAAATTTAGAATAAAGCCGTCTTTAATTTTCTCTTGCTGAACAGAATTATAATGTGGTAACAAATTAATTCCACATTTTTGCCAGAGAGGGCGCCAAACACCCTACAAATCTAACCCAGTACACATTTCGTCTAGTTGAGCGGTTATCTGATCACGGCCCACTAGCTGTCTGTTCAGTGTGTCTCCTGGGGTTCGGACACACGTCCAGCTCTGCAGACGGTACCACAACAAGACAACACTGCTCCAGCCAATCAGAGACAGGGGGCGTGTTCACATATGGTGGTTGATATTAATATTCATTAGATGTTAATTCAATTCAATTCAATTTTATTTGTATAGCGTTATATATGTTAGTGTCTCTGCCTTGGCAATGTGTGTCCATGAATTTGGGGGACAACAATGAAGAGTCCATCAAACAAACGTATCTGTTTCAGTCTCTCTCTCTCTATATATATATGGACTTTTTTTTTTACCTATATCTATTCTGTTATCTATATCTCTCTGTGTCCTTTCTTTCAATTTGTCCTTTTTTTCATTTATCTGTTTGTGAATCTCTCTCTCTTTTCTTTGTCCCCTCTGTCTCTCTCTCTCTGTATCTATACTGCTCTTTGTTTCTCTGTGTGCCTTGTGATTATTAAAGCCTGCTACAGTAGGTCCATCGGTCTGTCAGTCTATCAGTGTGTGTGTGTTTGTGTGTGTGTGTGTGTGTGTGTGTGTGGGTGTGTGGGTGTGTGGTGCTGTGGACCTGTTAAAAGCTGCAGATTGTCACTACACTGCACTTCACTGCCCTCTTTACACCAGTCTCTCACCACACACTGTCAGGCTGAGCGCGCTCCATGGTGATCCGGACACATGTGAATGAACACACACACACACACACACACACACACACACACACATAGACTGAAGCAGTGGACCAAGAGGAGAGGCCAAAAAGCACTGCAGTGATATGATGGTTGAACACACACACACACACACACACACACACACACACACACACACACACACACACACACACACACACACACACAGTGCAGTGCAGTGAAGCTGCAAATCACAGGTTTAGTATATATTAGTGCGCTGGCGCTAATGTTATTGTTTCTATAGTAACGGCTCAGGACCTCTCTGGGTTCAGCAGGAACACCCTGAATCAGGACAAATCGTATTTATTAGTGTCGCGTCAGCTCGGGGAGATCTCTGAGAGAACCCGCGCGAGACGAGACGAGACGAGACGAGAGCTGAGCACCGAGGGCCAGGCGCAGCTGTGTTTACACCGCCCGCATCGCAATCGCTCGATCTCAATTAAACACACTGCAGAGACCGAACCAGTGCGGGGGGAACATCAAAAACAGCAGTGCATCATGGGAACTGCAGTCCGTCTACCTGAAAGATACAACCGAGCTGGGACGTGATGAGGAGGAGAGGAGGACGGATGTGATGAGCAGAGCATCATGGGAAGTGTGGTTATTAAAAGCACCGGTCCTGTGTGTGTGTGTGTGTGTGTGTGTGAGTGTGTGTGAATACGGCTGTTAAACCGATAAATTTTAGGCCGCTTGTTAGCGCGCTGCAGAAGTGAACATAAATAATCACCTGTTTTAACCCATCACACTGTGTAACAGTGATTTAATTAGAGTCCTGGCAGCGAGAAAAAAAAATACAACAATTAATTAGCGAGTTTAAGAGGTGCGCGGAAGTGGCGCAGAACTGAGCCGCGGATTAAACGCTGATGTATTAGACAGGGGCGGGTGATTAATCTTATAAACTCCGCTGACGGCGGGATGGAGGTGAGTTAAAGAGAGGCGTGTCACCGCTGCTTAATAATGACACATGCTTATGTCTGCTCAAATAGCTGTTAATATTTCTCTCCTCATCAATCCCCATTACGCTCGGAGTATTCACATTGATCTCTCCATTAGGCAGCCAATTAAAGAGAATATCACACACTCGCACTCACACACACAGTGAGCCACGGAACACACACACACACACACTGGACATAGGGTTTCTGCTCACTTTTTCAGATAAAGGTGTAAATCCTAGATTCTAAGACCAACAGAATACGATGCAATTCAGCGAATCAGATCTAATGTAATGTGAATAATTCATATGAATCGGTTCAGCAGCAAAATGATTCAGTTTAATCATATGGCTCAGTTCTAGGGTGATTCAGTTTGATCCAATATGATTTGATTCAGTTCAGATCCAACGTGGTTTAATTTGATCCAGTTTGATTCATTATCAGTCAACCAAGCAAAAGTCTCAAATCTGAGTCAGTTCAGCTGCAAAATATTTCAGTTTGATGCAATATGATTTGGTTCTACTCCAGTGTGATTTAATTCGATCCAAAATATGATTCTTTTCCGCTAAAATTGGATCCAATTGATCCATTACGATTCAAATTAATCCAATATGATTCAGTTTAATTTAACATGAGTTAGATCCGGTGTGATTCAGCTGAGCAGCAATTTGATTTATATTGATACAAATCCGAATCAGTTAAACAGTTCAGTTAAATGAATGATTTGATATAATAGAATTTGGTTCAACTCCAGTGTGATTCATTTAATCCAGTATGGTTCAGGTTTAGCTTTAATACGATTCAGTTCATCCATTATCATGCAATTTGATTCAATATGATTCGATTTAATCCAATATGATTCAGTTCAGATCCAACGTGGTTTCATTCGATCCAATATACAGTAAATTGAGTTTGATTCAGTATGATTCAACTGAGCAGCATTTTCAAATCTGATTCAGTTCAGCTGCAAAATGATTCGGGTTAATCCAACTTCAATTTAATCCAGCATGATATAATTCAGATCCAACATAGTTCAGTTTGATCCAATATGATTTGTATCAACTCCAGTGTGATTCCATTTGATACAATACAATTCAGTTCTGTTACAATATGATTCAGTTGATTCATTGTGATTTAAATGAATCCAAAATTATTCAATATAATTTAAAATGATTCAGTTCAGTTTCAACATGGTTTAATTTGATTCCATTGAGTCGATTCAAATGGAACAAATCTGATTCAGTTAAGATCCAATGTGATTCAATTTGATGCAATATGACTTGGGTTCAGCTTCAAAATGGTTCAGTTGATCCATTATGATGCAATTTGATTCAAGATGATTCAATTTAATCCAATATGATTCAGTTCAGCTCCAGTGTGGTTTAATTGATTAAATGATTTGATTTTGATAAAATATAATTCTACTGAGCAGCAATATGATTCAGATGGATCCAATCTGATTCAATTCAGCACCTAAATGATTCAATTTGATCCAATACGGTTGGATTTATCGCCAATAAGATTTATTATGACAAAATATAATATGATTCAGAACTGACATGATTCATTTGGCCTAATATGATTTGATTAATTTATAACTATATATATATATATATATATATATATATATAATTTTCTTTATCTTATCTTACCTTAATATGATTCAATTTGATGTAATACGAGTCAACCCAGCAGCAACTTGACTCAGTTTGACCTAATATGACTCGATTAAGTACTAATATAATTCAGTTTAAACCATATGATTTCGTTCAGTCCTGAAATGACTCGATTTGATGCAATATGATTCAATTCAGCACCAACATGATTAAATTTGGCCCAAATATGTCCTGTAGTCGTACGCCAGGCTGCTCAACTTATTCACCAGTTTATGTGCAGGTATGACTCTCTCTCTCTCTCTCTATCTCTCTGTGTGTGTGTGTGTGTGTGTGTGTGTGTGTGTGTGTGTGTGTGTGTGTGTGTGTGTGTGTGTGTGTGTGTGTGTGTATACACAGCTGTGACAGCTCTGATGCGAGCGCTACACGGCACTGTTTCCATTTCAGCAGCGGCGTGTTGTGTAGGAGGTGACAGAGGAAACTGCAGTGCTAACAGTTACATGGTGCAGAAAGTTACGATGTACCAACACAAATCTGTAGCAGAACCCGAACCCTCACTCCGCTGCCGCAGTACCACCAACCCGGTTTCATACATACACTGCTCACATGCTACTTATCTAAAATACCATCTGTACGGGGTTAATCATCGCTCTGCACAGCAACAGATCACCAGTCTGAGTCAGTACGGATCCACTCAGCGACACCATGACTCAGTGACTCCAATATGATACAGTTCAGAACAAATACAATTCCTTAGACTGAATACAGCACCGATGAGATCCAACAGGAATCGGTTCCACGCATGTGTAAATCGATCTGATCTGATATGAATCAGTTACACACACACACCTAACTGACAATTTGACAATTTGATCCAGTAATACAGATTTCATTTGATTTGATTCAATCTGATTTGCTTAAATTTAATCCAATATAAATTCATTTGTCACGATTATTATTTGATTCTACACAGCAATGTTATTTGATTTAATCAAGTAAAATTAAATTCAGAACAGATATGATTTGATTTGATCCACATGCGATCCAATAAGATGTAATTCAGCACAAAACAGATCAATTTGATCCATATTGATTCAATGTAATACAATATGATTCATTTCAGCACCAATATGATGCAATTTAATCCAATATGATTCAATGTAATACAATATGATTCAATTTGATCCAATATGATTCAATGTTATGCAATATGATTCAATTAGATTTAATACAATTCAATTCAGCACCAGTATGATTCATTTTGATCCAATATGATTTGTTCTGATACACTATGATTCAGTTCAGCTCTTGTATGTCTAAAATTAATCATTTATGTTATTATTTGGTTCAGCATCCGTATGATTTGATATGTGCATAATCATGAGACTAACAAGAGCAGTTGTTGTTGCAGTTTGCACCGGAAGTGGGCTACACTGAACATGTCTATAGAAAAGTTGTAAAATTGTATATTTCACATCACTCTATATATGCGGCTATGCGTCTGGTTGAAATAAGCCGGCACAGAGCGTGACACACAGAGCATTCGATGGATCGTTTGATACGTTGCTATGCAACATGTGACAGAATGTTGATGTTCACCGTGTATTAAATGTGCTGGAAATAATCTGCATCCAAAGGTTGTTTTTCTCCCCGTGAGATTGGGTCGGTATTATACATACAGTAAGACCTCCACATCATTACAATGGACACCTGGTTCGTCTACAGAATCATACCTATACAGATTCTCACAAATAAAATTCACTAATAAAAGCTCATAAGTGGTTTTTAAGCTTGCTTCTGTTTTTAATCCCAGTCTGGAACACCGTGTCTCTGAGGCTTTTATGCATGCATGCATAAAAAACCCTGCTCAAAATCTAAACTCAGTAAATCCTGGACCCCCTAATGAGCTTTTACTCATTTACTGAAGAGAGACCCAGTCAGAGTCGCACGGATGACTGCAGCGGCACTGATCCCCTGCGCTAACCCCACACTCACACCCGCAGCGAGCCACTCGCTCAGCTGAGAGCTGGAGATTTCTGACAACGGGAGGCACAGCGAGCGATATCGGTGCAAATGTGGGCGGAGCAAGTGACATAACAAAGTTAAGAAAAGTTTAACTTCGTGTGTATGAGAAGTGAATAAATGTCTAACAAACAGAGTGAGGCAATGTCGTGCAGCTTTATTTCCCCAAAAGTGAAACTTTTGTGTCAATTTTATTTTTATTTATACCGAACAGAAGACCAGAACCAATATGTCTCCATGTGATCCAATAATATATGATTCAGCACCAATATGATCTGATTTGACTGAAGATTCAGTGCAATACCAATACTATTCATTTTTTCCACTATGATTCAGTTCAGCACCACTATGATTCAACTCGATGAATTATGATTCTATTACTCAACCAATATAATTCCATTTGATTCAAAAAGCTTTAATTCAGCACCTCAGCACCAGTATGATTCAATTTAACACTATATGATTCAGTTCAGCACCAGTATGATTCAATTTGACACTATATGATTCAGTTCAGCACCAGTATGATTCAATTTAACACTATATGATTCAGTTCAGCACCAGTATAATTCAATTTCATTCTATATGATTCAGTTCACTATGAGTATGCTTCAATTTAACACTATATGATTCAGTTCAACATGAGTATGATTCAATTTAACACTATATGATTCAGTTCACTATGAGTATGATTAAATTTAACACTATATGATTCAGTTCAGCACCAGTATAATTCAATTTCATTCTATATGATTCACCTCAGCACCACTTTGATTCAATTTAACACTATACGATTCAGTTCAGCACTGGTATGATTCAATTTAACACTATATGATTCAGTTCAGCACTGGTATGATTCAATTTAACACTATATGATTCCGTTCAGCACTGGTATGATTCAATTTAACACTATATGATTCAGTTCACTATGAGTATGATTCAATTTAACACTATATGATTCAGTTCAGCACTGGTATGATTCAATTTAACACTATATGATTCAGTTCACTATGAGTATGATTCAATTTAACACTGTATGATTCATTTCAGCACTGGTATGATTCAATTTAACACTATATGATTCAGTTCAGCATCAGTATGATTCAATTTGATGCTATATGATTCAATTTGGTCCAATATGATTCACATTCTCTACTGTTATGCGTTTGCTTTTCCCCCATGACTGTAAAACTTTTCTTTTCTGTCTCTATTTTATTTTTTTATTTACACACAACAGAGGAGTGTTTCCGCTCTTATCTTTCTGCACAGCAACTCACGCATATAAAAGGGGCAGAGGAAATCGCTGAGAGCAAAAACGGTACAGCACAAGCGTTTCCTGCAGATTAACATTCAGGTGAGAAATAAAGTTTCATAATTAAATCGGTGGTTTATTGAAGATTCAAGTAAATGTCGCATGTAAAAACTAAATCAACCAGGAGGAAATATAAATATAGGACACGCCCACACACCAGGCGTGAATAATTGAATACACAATGAATGTTGTGTAATATAATACTACATGAATAATTACCTAAAAGAGATGATTTAAATATTTTATTCATATCACATACATACAGTATGAATATGGATCAGATTATGGACGCGTCATCACACCAATTCAGATTTATTTACAGATTTAACTCCGCCCCTTTTCCCACTGATGGTCAGGATGAGACTCTTTGTACTGTACACTACGTGTGAGTGTGATAAGGGACGTCTCACCATGGCGAGGGGGACGATGCCGGCCAGCTCTCTCTGGGCGATGTGGATTCTCGTCTCGGTTTCGTCGGAAGTCGCTCTGATGCCCGGGTACTCCACCATCCACGAGATCAGCCCGCTGCCCACTGCGTCCACGATCATATCCATCTCCAGATCCACCTGCACCACCCGCTGCCACCCGGGCTCCACCCTGACACACGCACACACACACACACATATATACATGTTAATGCCACTAAACATGTATATATTGATGTAACACTTACACGATTCAAACCTGAACTTAATCCACAAACAGACAAAGGCAGAAAGAGAGACAGACAGGAAGTGACACCAGTTTTTCATTCACTAACAACAAAATCCTTTTAAAGACTACTAAAAAAAGGGGAAAAAAATCTTTTCATTAGTCGGTTTTTTCATTCTGTAAAGACTCTTTTAAAAAGCATTCTTTTATGTTTTAACGATCCCGGACATGGAGCTCTGACTGAGCCGAGCCCATCACTCTGTACACTTTACTGTAGAGCTTTGAAGTGTGACATGACCTCCTGATTCAATCCTGAGTGTGTGTCAAAACACGTCAGACGCCATTAACGCTCCTGCTGAGGGAGGAAAGGAAAGAGAGATCGAGAGAGAGACAGAGAGAGAGAGAGAGAGAGAGAGAGAGAGAATGCAAGCATGCGGAATACGATAGCTATTACATTTAATGAGAGGAAAGGAAGACGAAAAGAATGGAAAGAGAAAGAAAGAAAGGAAGAGTGAAGAGAAGAGAAAGGAAAAAAACGCAAGAACAGAGGAGACAGAAGGAGAGAGAGCATACAAAAGTGGAGAAGAGAAATGAAGAGAAGGAACGAGAAGAGAGCGACAAAAAGAAGGTGAAGGAATGCAAGGAGGAAAAAAAAATTAAAAGAAGGAAAAGAGAATCGAGTCAAAAACCAAAGAAGATCATTTTAGTTTGCTGGAGATGCTACTGTTCCAATACTAATGAGCCTGGGTGTTCAGCGTAACGTAATTAGATGTTTAAACACATGAGCATACTCATACACAGTCCTATAGTCTATCAATGTTGGTGCCTTTTTTCAGGCAGACCCCCCCCACACACCGCCCACACCCCCCGCCCCACACACACACACACACACACACACACACACACACACACACTACACACACACTCACTGTGGAGTCCTGAGTGATGAGCACAGTGAGTGAGTTCATCAGTAAACGAGGTATCACACTGAAATGGAGTCTGTCAGTGATTACGGCTGTAAGACTGCTGATGAACACCAGGAACACAGGCTCTGTTCAAGAGATACACTAGAAAACCTTTTTCCAGATCTTCTTTGCTTCAGAGATAATAGTTCTTGATTATTCTGTGTTCTGATGAACTGAATTAAAAGAGGAATATTGATTGCTTACAGTTTTGTACATATTTGGTTGGCCTTTTTAGGGCTGTATAGACTGTATAATGTACATAGACTGACCGGCCCTATCATTAACTCATTAACACTGATTATGAATTGTATAGTAGTATAACTGGCTCACACACGCCCGCCGACCAACCTGTCTAGTCTGATCCCACAAAAAAAGCCAATGCAGAACAAATCGCCAAAATGAATACGATAGAGAGGTGTATAATACAGTATTTATAAGAAACTGTAAACATATGGCATTTTATTGATTATACCATACAAACCAGCAAAATGTTCAGTCTGTGCGTTTCTTATAAGAAATTCTAAAATGTTCAATTTCTTATGGCTCTCAAAACTCAAGCAGCACGATCCGTGCCAGAAACCCAGCGCCGACAAACGACTGATTAAAATACATAAATAAACAGCTTACACAGACGTCCCGCTGGTGTGTGTTGACTTCAGACATCAAACATTACTCCTATGGGCATACGGGAATGACGAATATGCCGATCAATCTTTGCCTGTGTGACCATTTTTTAACCATTTTTGCTCATTTTTGTTGTTTTTTTTTTTTCAATCGGACATGAGTGGTGTGGCACGGGGCCCTCGCAGGGATTCGAACATTTCAACTGCGTAGCTCATACACACTCGCATGTATCCATGTGAAACCCAGTACACATTTAAATCCCATTGAACTGAACTATTTCCGCAGTGCATGTCGTGGGCTCACTGGGCATTGGTGGCTCAGTTGTAGGTGTCTCGTCTGCCATGTGGAAGGCACGGGTTCGAATCATAGCTAGTGGATGTACTGTAGTGCTGATCGCAAGCCAGGATAAAATGGGTGGCCTGGACATTAGGAAGGACATCTGGTGTAAGACCTGTAGCAAGTTCTTGTGTGGATCAGCTGGTCCTCTTTGGCGACCACTCAACAGGAGCCACAGTTTTATGTGCATGGATTTTGCACATTTAACTTTAACAACACTGAAATCCTTCAGAATTTTCACCTTAATCAATGAAATTTTGTAAGAAATCTGCCTCGGCTTACGAGCGAACGTACCGAGCTGAGCGGAACAGCGGCTTACACCAATGTTGCAAGTTGCATGTACGTCTGGGAACCCTTCAAAACATGTTTGCATCAGTGGAAAGCCATGTTGAGTGAGTTGACTTTTTTTTTTTTTTTTTGCATCTTGTGCGAGAAGTGAGCACGGCACCAAGAAGAAAACTGAGCCGCTTTCAGTTTGTGTTTTTAAAGTAGCTCATAAATTAAGGTTAAGTGAGGTTTAATGTCTATTTATTTAAAAAAAAATATATATATTTTTTTATTGTTTTTATATACAAAAATATGTTTATAGTGTTGGAAATTGATAATATTGGTAATATTTTTGGGTGGCTGGAACGGATTATCTGCGTTTACATTATTTCCTATGGGACAATGCGCTTCACAAGATGAACTCGTATTTTCATATGCTGAGAGATCACTGTAGAGCAACTTACAAACTATACTTATACTGTACTATAAAAGTAACAGTATATAGTAGTATATAGCATATATAATATATATATATACCTTATATATATATATATATATACATATATAATGCTATATTACTAATCACTGACTGGTAATAGTACCTTATTACTTTTCTTAGCAACCAGCACGGCACTGCTTATTAAAGCTAATTAATCTTCTACGTACAGTTTGTATAGCCCTTAAAATGAAAAGTCAGATCTGTTAAACTCTGTAGACAATCAATAGGTGTAACTGTCCTGTTTTAATTCAGCTCATCAAAATACATCATAATCAGCAGCTTTCATCTCTGAAGCAAAGACAGTCTTAAAATTCCTCGTCCTGTGTTATTAGTGGACTATTAGTTTCCAGACGTGCTGAGTGCGAGGTTCAGAATGTTCCCAATCAGAATGTCAGGACCCGAGCGCGTATATAAGAGCTGAAGCGTGAAGAAACACAGCGCTGCTTCGGTTTAGTCCGCTCTCAGTGCAAGCCTGGAATTTTAAGTGACAGCAAGACTGAACCTCCATCTCTCTCTTTCTCTCTCACATACACACACACACACACACACACACACACACATATATACACACACACGCAGCTCCAGCAGTGTTATGTAAGTGATTTCCGCTACAGTGGACGCCGGGGACGCACTCTGACCTCACAGTAATCGTTCATATTTCAGATTTATGTCAATTAGGATGAAGGGGAGAAAAAAAGAAAAGTGCAGAGGTTTCCACTTGCAGCAGCCGAGCGCAATAAAGAGCGTGAGATACGGCGGCGTCGGGGAGGATATCAGCCGAGCTCCGAGCGCTTATGTAAGCAGTCCATCAGAGCGCGAGCGAAACGTCTGAGCAAGCAAAAGTACAATTCCAACATGACAATATTTATCCTGGAACAAACAGGAGAAATTTGCATCTCTTTTTTGATATGAGAATGGAAGAGAGGAGCGAGATCGAGGCCTCTGTGTGTGTGAGCGAGAGAGAGAGAGAGAGGCAATGACTTTGAAAGAATAAAAAGTTCTCTTGCAGGCAGAACAGCATCGAGCGAGAGAGAAAGAACAGAGGATGACAGGTGAAAGGAGAGAGAGAGAGAGAGAGAGAGAGAGAGAGTTGCTCTGCTGGCACTTTCTCTTTCCTAAGTATAGAAGGAGAAACAGGAGAAAGAGCCGAGCCGTGCTGAGAGAAAGCACATTTCTGTGAAGTGATGGAAGACTGGAGAGCGAAGGAGCAGCAGGAAAAACGGAGAGAAGAAAGAAAAACAAGCGGGGAAAAGAATCCTCGAGGTTTTTCATCATTCTAGATTCCGTTGTCAGTATTCGGGTATTCCGTCAGGAAGAACAACAAACCATAAACAAACAAATAAATAAATAAATCTTTGTTGTTGTTTTTTTCTAATCCCAAATAATCACATTTTTATGCAAATCATGTAAAAGCACTTCTAGTGTTGTTGTTTTTTTCTTTTTTAAATAATAATTATGTTCTCTTTTCTTTTTGCCTCGCAGTAAAATTGGAAATCAGTTCTTAAGTCTGATAAAATTACCATATTTTGTAAAAATTTATAATAAAATATTGACTCGTGTATAATTGTTTCCACTTGTTTCACCGCATCAGAGTCTAAGAAATTAAATATTCATGAATGTACTGGGGAGAACGCTCAGAGCATAAAGTCTGTTAAATAAAAGTTTCCTTCCAAGACGAAAATGTCACCGTTATAAACAACTATATGTGAGCCTTAATCCATTTCTATAGAAACAATATGATATTTCAAGATGTTCCAGGACGAGACATCACGGTACGGTGAGGGTGAGCACTCAGACCTGATTGGTTCGAATCTGTTTGGTTAGAAGGTGTACAATAACATTATGCTCGGACATTATTACATTTATTCTGTCGCTGCAGGTTATTCACAGGACCGTGTGCAGAGGACCAATCAGAGTCAGGATACTTGGACCACCTGGACAAGCAGAATCCAGCACATTCCTAGTATGTTTGTTATCCCATCTGAACATTGCGTGGTTATTATTGTGACACTGTAGCTGTGACGTTATCCCTAAGCACCTACACTGAGGGATAAAGACTGAGGACCCCAGGACCCTGGAATTCTGTAAGACCTCCGGGCTCTCCAGTACAATTGGGATCTTCCAGGACCATGAGGTTCTCCAGGACCATAAGGTTTTCCAGGACTTTGTGATTCTCCAGGACCTTTGGATTAATCAGGACAATGTGTGGTTCTCCAGGACCATGAGATTCTCCGGGCCCTTCGGTTTTGTCATGACCATAAGCTTCTCTAGGACATTGTGATTCTTCAGGATGTTGTGTTTCTCATGGAGTTCTCCAGGACCATGATGTTCTCCAAGACCATGCAGCTCAGCAGGACTGTGGGGTTCTCGAGGGCCATGAGGTTTTCCAGGCCCTTGGGGTTTAGCAGCACCATGGAGTTCTCCAGGACGATGAGATTTTTAAAAAACCATGCATTCTTCCATTCTACAGGACCCATGCAGGTTCTAAAGCTGCTAGGCCAGAGGATAAAGACCCTTGTCCTGAGGTTTGGACTGTGTCTTGAGGTCCTAGGCTGGAGGTTGGAGACTGCGAGAGTCTCCAACACTATGAGGTTTTTGATGACCACAAGGTTTTCCAGGACCATGGGGTTCTTTGTGGTCATAGGGTTCTTCAAGACCATACTGTGGAGTTCTCCAGGACCAAAGTGATATAGTATTGTGGTGAAGACAAGTCAAGGCATCCCAGTGCTTAAATCCTGAGGTTCTACTGCACCTGTTTTATTTTTTGTTGCTTTAATGTGCTGATTCACTACAGCCGCAGCGCTTCCTCTGGCCAGCTTTGCACTCATTCTTAAATAACTTGTGCAATGATGACACGAAGTTTGTGCCATACGATACTTTCTACAGCCAATCATTGGTTTTCTACGTACAGTGGAAAAACCCCTGTGGAGATACGATTACACTTTCCTCAGTACTATTAAATGAGTTAGGATTATTAAATAAGCCAATCCAAACACTGTCTCGATGGTTTCTCAGACAAGTCGTTTGCTTCCTGTGGTTAAATGTTTTGTCAGGTCCACACCCACAACTTTACTTAGGACCTTCCTAACACAAACGTTCTAAAACATACAAATCTTCACTCATTATACTCTCGGGGAATGTTGTTTGAGAATCTTTGTTTGAGAAATCAATGGTCGTTTGTTCTGTCTTTCTGTTTTACCCTGTAAAGCCATTTACAGAGTTTCTACAAAGGCACCCCAATAATATTTAAAATGTTGGGGAGGAAACGGGTGTAAAAATGTTATAGATACTTTTAAACCCCGTGTCTAATTATCTGTTAAGCGGCAGTTATTAAAACTGATTTTTAAGACGGAGTTTTAGTGTTAGTCGTTAATTTATGGTAACGTGCTATAAGTGTTCTAGCGTTTCTGCTCAGGATCATTAGCAGCTGGACCGAACCGCTCTCTGTGGGAGACGTCAGATCAGAGGGCCGATTTAAACACCAGCGTGGGTTCAGAGACAGAGACGGACTAAATAAACCCTCTTCCTGCTGAGATCAGATATCTGGGGGCTTTACTCTGCTGAGAGCCTTTAATTCAAGCTGTCCTCCCCGCACCATTAGCAGCGCTGAGATCAGAGTCAGTGCCATTAACAAATCCAGTCTGTTATCTGAGTCAGTACTGGTACCAAAGTCGGTCTCATTTTCAGAGTCAAGCTCATGATCAAAGTCAGTCTTGTTATCAGTCAGTCTGTTATCAGAGTCAGGCTCGGTATCCAAATCAGTCTTGTTATCAGTTTGTCTTGTTATCAGAGTCAGGCTCTTGATTAGAGTCAGGCTTGTTATCAGAGGGAGTTTTATTTTCAGTCAATTTGTTATCAGAGCCAGTCTCATTTTTAGAATTGTCATTATAGTCAGTCTCGTTATCAAAATCAGTCTGATTATAAACATCAGCCTCATTACCAGAGTCAGTCCCATTAAAAGAGTCAGACACACTATCATTGTCATTATCAGCAGAATCTGTCTCATTATAAGAGTCAGTGCCATTAACCCATCCGGGTCTGTAATCTGGGCCAGTACGGATTCCAAAGTCAGTGTCGTTATCAGAGTCAGTCTCATTATAATGGTCAGTCTCCTTATCAGT
>CM059213.1:2735304-2740304 GCA_030347435.1 Clarias fuscus
CAGTAATAATTGAGCTGTTTAAACAGACAGAGTTATGAACGACAAACAGGAAGCAGGTCTGTTAGTATTCAGGCCACGCTGTGTTTTCTGTCTCATCCGTTTGGGGCGAAAAAAGAAGCAAAAATGCATCATGGGCATGTATGAGAACAAGTAAATCCTATGCTAATCCAGCATCAGGACATCGCTGGCTCGAACCCAGCCCTCGGAATCACATGAATCAGATAACGCTCTAATCCTCGTGTCTGCCTACGCTCCGACTTCGGGTTTAAATGAATAAAAAAAGAAAAAAGAAGAAGAAAAAAAAAAAAAAAACGGCGTGTCTCCGTTTGGTCAGCTCAAGCTCTGCGCTAATCCTGATGTCACTGGATTATCTACGGCCTTCTGTTTGTTCACGACAAATACAATCCAGGCTCTGTGAGTCATGTGACTGTGCAGGCCAGATCACCACACCACTGTTTACTCCAGGACAGGGAGAACAGACCGGGTTGCCAGAGATGGCCAAGAGTACACGAGGGGAAAAAAACTAAACAAAAAACAAAAGATCGACAGGGTTTTAAAAATGAATGGGAAAACTCTTAAGGGATGTAATTTGCCTTATTTGAGGACGAGACCTGGGGATTGATTAACCTTTACACACGGTTCCGTAATGTTCCCCTTAATGACCAGATACACTGTTGTGTGTGTAAACACCCACCCACACATATACACACTGTTCGAGATTAATGGACATCTCCAGAACTGAAGAACTCCAGGCTTACTTAGTCGCACTAACACCCAACTGAAGTACACTGTAACATACTTGTCATTAGGATAAAGTGGCAACAGAATAACAGTCCATCTCATAAATTACGTACTGTATGTAACCAAGCTTTTTTAAAATCTTCGTATTAAATGTTTTCTGAGAATCTGTACATTGTTTCTGATTTTTATTTATTTTTATAATTATTATTATTACTTTTGATACACTTGAAATATGAACGTCAGGCTTGTTGATGCTTCTGGCACCAGTGTAACGGTTGTTCATTGAACATGCAGGTGGATAAGTAAGAAATAACACCGGACGCACTGCGAGGGTGGGTGATACAGTATCGTTCCCACGCTGAAGGGGATAATTCTCATATACAATAACTGGATGTGTGTTAATCCTTATTTATCCCTCTGGATGTGTTGATTAAAGGACCATCATACTGCAAGAAGTGAAAACTTCATATACATTTAAATCCCCAACACTATAAATATACAGTACATACTGTACAGTAAACATTTGAAAGGAGTCTCCAGTGTCAGAAATTTCCGGCTCCCAGTTCCGACCAAGTCTTACTGCCCCTGCAAAGTCATTAACAATGAAGGATGTCATTTATCGTCTGAGTGCTTCAGCGGATGAAGCAATGCACAAGGGAGAACGTGCCATTAACCCACTTCTGCTTGTGCTGGCTCACAGATGCCTATTACGGTCCCTGCATACGAACTGTTACTATAGAAACTTATGTTCATGTAACTGTCATTCATGTTACACCATCAAAGTGGGGCTGTTATACAGAAACAACACACATCTTGAAAAGACGTCAATGCTCAGGGGATTTTCAGCACCATGGAGAGCGACCCCTTCAAGCTTGAACATTGGCTCGTTACTCAAGCCCAGCTTTTTGTTTCAACTTTTTAATTGTATTCGTTATAAAATCATTACAGCACTTTATACTTCTGGGATTTCTGTGTTTAACCCACATCCAGACTCATTTTTAAAACTAAATTTTAAGTTTTCATACAAAAGAGACAACATGAAGTGCCAGTGCAGGTGTGATCTCCAATGTAATGCAAATAGTGTTTAAGTTCATTTTAGATTCACTAACCCCCCAACATCCCCCCCCCCCCCCCCCCCCCCCCCGCCAGCGACACATGCCGACCTCCACCCAGGAACAAAATGGACGACTCGACATCCCTCTGAACGGAGCTGAGACGGCGCTCCATTTCCTGCTGCCATGGAAATGAAGCACACTGCTGGTTTTGTTGAGATTGTGTGCTCAGGGCTTTTGAACAGCTCTCAAATTCTCCAGATTTTTCCATCACTTGTGTACATATTTGCTGTAGGTACTGTATAGAGCATGAGGATTTCTGTCCCTGGAGAGTCATGAAGTCGGCCTGGATGAAAGTGTTTGCTAAACGCTGTACACGTAAACTCACAGCTGGAGACTCTTCAGCTTCCTAATCACTCCTGCTGGATGCTTCGTTGGATGGCAGGAGGACGAAAGATTGAAAAGAAAACATGGAGGTTTTTTTTTTTTTTTTTTTTTTTTTACTGTTTATTGTCTGATATTGTTTTCTAATGCATCTTGTCTGGTTTGTCTCCAGGAGCTATATTACAATACTAAACGTATTGAATTAACACTGAAACACTGCGCTGTTGATTCTGTAAATGGCATTAACCTTGTGATGAAATTACTGCTGAGTGAAGGTGTAAAAGCGATTGGCACTTACAGAAGACTTCAAGCACAGTACGGTGATGAGACGCTTAGTCGCTGTAAAACATTTGAATGGTGCAAACATGCTAAGTAAGGCTGTGCATCCGTGAATGACGATCCCTGGATCATTTTCTGACTTTGTGTGCTCCACGTCGTGTTGTCAAGAGACCAAAACGTTTGCTTTTATGATGAGCAGAGGTGGGTAGAGCAGCCAAAAATGTACTCAAGTAAGAGTAGCTGTACTTCAAAGTAATATTACTCAAATAGAAATAAAAAGTAGTCACCCAAAATATTACTCAAGAGTAAAAAAGTATTCTGTGAAAAGATTCTCAAGTACTGAGTAACTGTAATCGTAATGTATGATTTGTATTTATTTCTTTAGACATTATGTAAACAGCTAAACAAAAAGATAAAATAATGTACACATTCCAAATAATAAAATACGTGAATAAAACTAAATATCTTTGCAAACACAAGTTTCCTAATCTAATTTTTTTCTCAACATAAAGCTTTTGAAATACATCCCTACTGTAGGTAACATGTGTATGTTTGAACAGTGTAACTATTTCCTGTGTAAGATATCCTGTACATTCAGTCGCCCTGCAGATAGAAAATAACATTAGAACATGTGTATAAGAGTCTCACTTTACTTAAAATGTAAAAAAAAAAAAACTCATATTTTTTAGCCTCTAGCTTATTTGCTAATTATATATTTTAACATTGCAACATTAAATAAAACAGCTAAACTACTGTAACAGCGACATGTTTCCTTCACTGTCTACCACGGCTGAAGATTTCTTTTTTTCATTTTTTTTCCCCGCTATGCAGCCAGTCTGTGTTTGGTCATGTGACTACATGTGGTTATTGTTATTGCGGCTGATTGGTGAAACATTGGTACAGTAGATCCACCGGCTGCATTTCTCTGGCAAAAACAAAGAATATCTAATGTGTAGAATAAATGGTTAGAAAAGTCGAGTGGAGCCGAATGTAGCGGCGTAAGAGCAGCGTTTCTTCTTCACAAATCTACTCAAGTAAAAATAAAACATTTGCTCCAGTAAAACTAAATGTAACTCGTTACTACCCACCTCTGCTACTGATACTATTATACGTTTCTTTACTTTTAGATACCTTCTATAAATAAGTGTACCCATGCTGCATACTAACACTACAGTATGTTAGATGTCCTGTGAATTAGACGACTTTAACCTTGGTAGAAACTTACACAAATGTCTTACACAAAGTCATGCACTTTTCAGACGCTCCCTAACTGACGCCATCACTAAAAAGTGCCGGCGATCCATGTCTCCAAGCTTGTAGTAGATTCAGCGAGTTTTAAATAGGAGAAAAAAGGACAAGATATTTTCCGCTGCACTTGTTTCCACTCCAGAGTAAGAAAATAATTTTTTTCTTCTTATTTTTTGTTGTATTTTTTATCTAAGAAATTGAAAAGAGAATCTCAACAAGTGTGCAGTAAATGATTCAAGATTCACGATTGAAAAATACTTGATTCGATCCAGAGAGAAATTGTTTTGCCTTGTTCCTGTCTCTCATTGTTTGAAAAAGAAAGGAATACACAATGACAATTACAGGGAGGAAAAAAAAAAAAAACGTGGATGAGAGTGGGTGTGAACGTGAAGTGAAATGGAAAGACAAATATGGCACATAAGAATATGATAATATGGAGAATATGATAATAGCGCAGGATTGAATGTGATACATGTGACGATCTGTAAGTTCCTGATATACTAACAGTGAGACACTGCAGTGATTGTACAGGAAGTATTGCGTGTCAATAGGGTTAATACTGCATATAATTGAAAGTGTTTTGCTAATAGTATTAGCATGTGTGAGGAAGATACCGTATGATTGTGAGGACTTTGAGTTCCAGTTTGAGTTCCACTGGAATAAAGGATCTCTAACACACAGTATGAGTGCAGATCAATCCCTGCTGTCCGTTATCACCCAGATGAGATTGGGTTCCCTGTTGCGTCTGGTTCCTCTCAATCGCCATCTCAGGAACGTTTTTCCCTCAGCACCGCCGCCCTCGGCTCGTTCATCAGGAACTATCTGATCATTCTGATTCACACACATTCCCTCAGACTCATCTCCATACAGTATATTGTATATTTCTTAAGCTTCTTTGCGACAATGGCCGTTGTTAAAAGCCCCGTACAAATACAACTGAATTGAGATGAATCTCCTGAGCACTCGGCAGAGATCAGTCTCGGCCTGAACGAGCTTCGCTGATCAGCCGGCCCGCTGCGTCGTGGGTGAGAACGGATTGTCCAGGATTGAGTGGAGTTTAGACAGCATCCTCGTCTCAGCCACAACATGGACACCGTCCAGCTCTATGACCAAAAAGACTGGAAAACAAGGGACCTTTTGGAGAACTCTGCCCAGGGCGAAGATGTTCAGGAACTCAGATTTGAGGTCAACAAACCCAGGACTTTCTTCTCAGGCTTATTGTTATATCGCCACCTGCTGGTCTGGTTTGGCCAGTGTGATTTTTTTATGTTTCCGTGTTAGTTTTTTAAAAAAACG
>CM059213.1:2742804-2787804 GCA_030347435.1 Clarias fuscus
AGATACATTTCCACATACTTGAGGCACTAAAGGAGTTCCTGGGAGGCCAGGGTTTCAGATCTTGACTTCGGCGTACTGAGAATTCTTTCTACCTTGATGGTGTCCGAGCACAAGTGAAACACTGGGATAAGTGCATCAGTGTAGCAGCGGATTGTATAGAGTAATAAAGGAAGTTGTTTTTTATTACTCTCAGAGCTGTGTTCTGTTATTATTCTGGACAACAAAAAAATCCTGCTTTGATTTGAACGTGCCATGTACACATGGGCCTTTTAAATTCCAGAATCACAGTTAATGCCCCGCGAAGCAAATACCGAGCTCCTGTATGATGTAATAGAAGATGAGAGCTTGTGTAAATGTCAAGCCGTCGTGAGTACATATTTTAATCCAGGCTGGTGATAAAACCCTCCACTGTGTAAAGCAGCACCTGTCCAGGACAGCAAGGGACGGCTTTCAGGGCTGAACACTAACCGGAAGAAGGTCAGTCTGGGATTTTACAATATAACAGGGGGCAGTGAAGTCAGAGAGAACCATAGGCAAGGACACGGACTGCACCACCCGAGACCTGGACATAATGATGACCGCAGGGCTCTTCTTCAAAACGGCAGCTTCACGGTCTTTTATTTAAAGTGTAGCATATTAACAGAAAAAGGAGCTTTTGAGAAATACGGGTATAGATCCAGTTTAGAGCTAGATTTTTCCCTTAATGACCTCACGAGAGGTGATGGCGGAAAGGAAAAACCTCCTGAGAAGTCATGTGGAAGAAACATGAAGAAGATGCAGACTCAAGATGAAGATTCTCATTTGGGATACCAGATAGTAGGAGTCTTGTTAGGAGGCTGGGGTCAGAGCGCAGGGTCTTTCTGGAGCAGAAAGTGTTAATGGCCTTGCTCAAGAACCCAACAGTTGGTGGTGGAGCTGGGGCTCAAACCACCAACCCGCTGATCAGTAACTTGGAGCTTTAACCCTTTCACATATTGTACCGCTGTACCAGCACCGGCCAGGAATCACCACTGGGGCGTCTGTAGCTTTACTGAACCCGGGGTGACGTTATCCACCGAGGCTTGAGCTGTCCAAGTTAAAACATCTACAGCCGTCAAACCAGATGTCGTATCATCCACAGCAACCTCACAGAGGACTTTCCCAGAGACTAGATCTGGTTTCTGTCCAACACACACATCCTTAAGTCAATGAGGAGGCGCACGTCAAAGTCCAGTCAGGGGAATGTAGCGAATGTAAAGGAGGCGGATTACTTACTCTAGTGCCCTCTTTAGATTTTCCAAATCATTCTTGGTACACCATCAATAAGATCTCAGGAGGTGATTCAATCCTGATCTCTAGTCCCATTTTTGAGCTCCTTCTTCGAGAATCCTGAAGCTGTGAAACAGTAACACTCTGTCGCTGTGTCTCACTCTGAGAACACGCTGGGAAGCTGAGAACTGTGGACTTAGTTATGTTGCCTCACACCTCCAGGGGTAGGTGTTTGAATCTCATCTCCGGTCTGTCTCTCTCTGTGTGTGTGTGAAGATTACTTGTTCTCCCCATCCTTGGTGGGTTTCCTCCAGTCCAGAGACATGCACTGTAGGTGGATTGGTATTTCCACATTGCCCCGAGTGTGTGACTGGGTGACTCACACCAAGAATGTCCAGAATGTTTATATTTAGATTTACGGCATTTGGCAGACGCCCTTATCCAGAGCGACTTACCTTTTAGTCTCATTATAGGAGTTAAGGGCCTTGGCTCAAGGGCTCAACTGTGGCAACTTGGTGGTATCGGGTTTAAACCTGTGACCTTCTGAACCGTAGTTCGGACCACTGACTTAACCACTGATCTACCCCAGAATCTGGAGCCAGGCTTAGGACCTTATGGTACAAGGAAGGGTACCCTTGTATACCATACATTCCTGGGCCTGGCTCCACTACACTGTGACGTGACCCTACACTGGATAACCGCTGTGGATAGGTGGACGAACCCGTTAACACTCTTAATAAACCTTGGAATAAGTCTGTTCTACCGGAAGATTATTCTTCTCAATTTACTTCCAGAGAAACAGAATGAAAACAGTTTAAACAATATTATACAGTATTTGATCCATGTGTCCATGTGGAAGAGAGATCACTTCTACGTGTAATAAAGTTCTCAGTTCTCATCTCGCTCTGAGCAGCAGGTGGATCCTCACTGTAATGACAGTGTGGGTAAGGGAGCGAGCTGGACGGAGGGAGGGAGGGAGGGAGCGAGCGAGGGAGCGAGCGATCCGTGTAGGGAATAAGTGTTCGGGACAAAGCCGTGTTATCATGATACCTGATGACACACAGCGTGAGAGAGAAGTGTGAGAATAAACCTGGACGTAATAAAAGAGGTTTAAAGAGGATTTGGGATGTTTAATGTGGAGCACTGGAGCTTTTCTGGAGTCTTACACAGCACAAGGTACTGAATGCAATCTCAGTGTGTGTAGTGCCGAGAGAGACACAGAGACAGAGACAGAGACAGAGAGACAGAGACAGAGAGAGTTTTCCCAGTGCCGCCTCCCCATCTCACACATCCTACTTTTTTCTATATAGTGTTTATCTCACTCTCTTTCTCTCTCTCTCTCCCTCTTTCTTTCTCTGGTCCGTACTGCAATAAGTAATAGCCCCCCCGATCATGTTTCCCGCACTGAGGAAAAAAGAGAGCAAGAGACAGCGAGTGGTAAATGCAAAGGATGAGAGCTCTGCCGCATCCACGGCTTGATCTGTCCACCAGAGAGGAGAAAAGAAAGAGAGAGAGCAAAAACCGACAAAGCAATGTTGTGAGAGCCAGAAGGAAAAGAAGGAAAAAGGATATAGCTAGAGAGAGCGACAGAAAGAGAGAAACCTCAGAAGATAGATTAGATAGAAATCGCAGCCAACTGGACAGATTAGAGCGAGCGCCGTCCCCCGAGACGAGGATTAAATCACAGGCGCTTTATTTAGAGCTGATCTCTGTCTCTGAGTGTCTCGCATGTCCAAGAGCTTCATCTGATCAGTCTGCGGGGAGGAACGAGTCGAAAAAGAGCGCGGTAAAGAACTCCAGGCTTTAAACTTCGGACACCCACGCGCGTTTCTGATACCCGAGAAACCTCTGGCGCGCTTTAAATCTTTTCAGATTTTTCTTATTTGGTTAATTCAGCACAGATATGGCCATGTCAATACTGTAGACTCAAACAGACAGCATTTGCAAACACTCGGTTAAGAGCGAATTAAAAAAGCTATTTGTTTCACTATTATTATGATTATTATTATTGAGATGTAAAGTTGTCCATATGGTGTAGAACTCGCGGTGGTTCTCACAAACCTGTTGCTGAGGAAATAGACTTTAACAGATGTGCAGCATGATTGATCATTAAACAATGTAAGGAAATTCCATGTGACATTATTTAAAGGTCCCATATTCGACTAGTTCTTTCTCAGATAACGCATCTTTTAAATCCCTCAAACTCCTCTTCCAAAATGCACCATTTCAGTGTCTATGTAAATGAGGTACTGCTGAGCCACGCCCCTCCGGCGAACAGCAGAGCTGAGCGACAAGCCAGGGGAGGGGCTCTTCTTATATGAGGTCACTACAGGGGGAAAAAATATAATTGGCCTGCCAATTTTTTAAAAAAAAGGAAAAAAAAATTGAAAATAGCATGGATTTTATTGTTTTTTATGATTTTGTTTATTATTATTATTATATACTCTTATATACACTGGAGAGATCTGAATGTCTAAACATGACTACAAAGTGAATTTGGAATTAAAAGATCCCTTTAAATAATAGATAGTATTTAATAAATTAAATAGGAAACGAGGCTGCCGACCCAAAAGCTTTTATTACCTCCTTTGGTCCGATTCACAATCCTGACCCTCAAGGTTGCAGAAGGACAGCGTCGTCTGAACCACCCCGCCTGCAGAACTCCACTCGTTATCTCCTGTGAAAGCCGATAAAGACCTCCTGCCTCGTTATCTTACTAACACGCCCTCTGATTGTCCGTTACTGGACCGGGGTCAAAGCCCGGATCATCATCCTGTACTTCAGCGAGATCCTTAGACAAGACCACAGGGAGACGTCTGCTTCTCTACAAACGCTGTTTTTATGGCTAAGTGGTCGACGCCAAGCAGCTCATCTTTATATAACCTTCAGCAGGAAGCTCTGACCCGATCCGGACCTTCACTCCTCTCCAGCGTGGTGTTATCAGGCCTTTGGTACACCTTTAGTGTGTATCTCTTAGCTTTAGCGCTGCAAGTGCTTTACACACAAAAAGAAACGAGCTCAATAGATGAAGTCAGCTGGAATCCGTGCGTCTAGACTGAGCGGTATACAGAAGTCAAGTACTCATGACCTGACTAACTAGTTTGAGAAGTTTCTGAGGAGCACGAGGGCCAGCTCCTCCCGTAAGCCTAATATGAAACAGCGCACTTCACACACACTTATCTAGCCTGAATCACACACCTCCTGGACTTTTGGCTTTTGACTTTAACTCCGCCCAGATAACAAGAGGTGCTTGGAGTCTCCTGGCGAAGCAGACCTGATTTTAACAGTCAGCTTGATGATGCTTTGTTTTAATGCTCAGTGTTTTAACTCTCACCACACTCTCACTTTCACTCCCTTGAGCTAACACTTCCTGGTTCACCTCTGAACAGGTATCTACTGTATACAACTCCCTGTATGATGTACATCACGTCCAACAGGTGTTTAATAGAGTAGTACCTTGACATACAAATGTAACCCGTTCAAAAGTTCTTAAGGTGAAATTTTGTATTGTGAAATGCATGTTTCCATAGAAAATAATGTAACTGCACATTATCCATTTCAGCCACCCAAAAATATTACCAATATTACCAATTTCCAACACTATAATCATATTTAACCATATAAAAACAATCAAAACATTTATAAAAAAAAAAAAACATGTAAATGAAGTAAAATATAAAATAAATAGACATTAAACCGCTCTTAACCTTAACTTATGATTCCTCTCGGCACCGGCTGCTTTAAAAATCAAACTCAAAGCGGCTCCATTTTTATTCTTGCTACCGTCCTTGATAACATTCTTGGGGCCCATGGTGCTACTGTACATTTCCAAATACGTTAACTCACTTCAGGTGATTCAACATCAACATTAAAACTGCAGTAAACTAAATCTGAGTTTCTGAATCCGACTCAATCCGGATCCACCACGACTCACAACCTTAAATCACTCTCAATCGCACTCGCCTGATTCCTGAGCTCAGTCACTTCCTGTTTCACTTTAAACACTGTGCTATTCCTGTGTGTTTAACTTTTATTTTTTTAATTATTTTCAGTACTTAGAGTTCAGTCAGATTCTTGCTTCTGCCCTTCATTATTATTAAAAAACTCATTCTTCCCTGCTTCATTCTCCCAACCAAATTCAATTCTGTTTTGTATTGTATTGAAATTATTTATTTTATTTTTTTAATTAACCTCACGCTTCCATCCTCCCGCTTCTGCCTTCGTGACCGAATGTCTGCGCTTTTCCATTTTTAGATGATGGCTGTGTGAGTGAGGGTTATTTGTTCTCTCTGAAAGCCCCAAGGCCATCAGAGGAAAGTAAAGCAGGAAGAGTAGACCGATATTACAGAGAGAGAAAAGTGATAAACAGCAAAGTGGAAGCCTCGACTGTGAGAAACGAGCAGGTGAAAACATAAACAAAACTTAAATCTACTCGAATATACCTACAGTTTCTTAATACAATATTGAACTAAACACATATTTTAAATATATTTTACTATTTTTAAGCATTATTTTGTTATTATTCTGTTCTTGTTGAAACGTTCTATGAATGTTATCTAACAAGAGATAACATTTCACATTTCATACAAACTTAAACAATTCTTTTGATTGTGTAAAGCTGATTTACGACAATGACCATTGTTAAAAGTGCTATACAAATAAAATTGAATTGAATTGAATTAATGAGCTCCCTGGAACCTACAGATATACTTATTAAAACATTACAAAAACCTTGTTGAAACCTTTTTACAAAACATTCCCAAAACATTACCCAAACGTCCTAAAAATGTTCTCAAAGCGTTACCCAAATGTCCTAAAAATGTTTTCAAAACATTACCCAAACGATCTAAAATGTTTTCAAAACATTACCCAAACGTCCTAAAAATGTTCTCAAAACGTTACCCAAACGTCCTAAAAATGTTTTCAAAGCGTTACCCAAACGTCCTAAAAATGTTTTCAAAGCGTTACCCAAACGTTCTAAAAATGTTTTCAAAGCGTTACCCAAACGTCCTAAAAATGTTTTCAAAACATTACCCAAACGATCTAAAATGTTTTCAAAACATTACCCAAACGTCCTAAAAATGTTCTCAAAGCGTTACCCAAATGTCCTAAAAATGTTTTCAAAACGTTACCCAAACATCCTAAAAATGTTTTCAAAGCGTTACCCAAACGATCTAAAATGTTTTCAAAGCATTACCCAAACGTCCTAAAAATGTTTTCAAAGCATTACCCAAACGATCTAAAATGTTTTCAAAACATTACCCAAACGTCCTAAAAATGTTCTCAAAGCGTTACCCAAACGTCCTAAAAATGTTTTCAAAGCGTTACCCAAACGATCTAAAATGTTCTCAAAGCGTTACCCTAACGATCTAAAAAGTTTTCAAAACGTTACCCAAACGTTCTAAAAATGTTTTCAAAACATTACCCAAACGTCCTAAAAATGTTTTCAAAGCATTACCCAAACGTCCTAAAAATGTTTTCAAAGCGTTACCCAAACGATCTAAAATGTTTTCAAAACATTACCCAAACGATCTAAAAATTTTCTCAAAGCGTTACCCAAACGTCCTAAAAATGTTTTCAAAGCGTTACCCAAACGTCCTAAAAATGTTTTCAAAGCGTTACCCAAACGATCTAAAATGTTTTCAAAGCGTTACCCAAACGTTCTAAAAATGTTTTCAAAGCGTTACCCAAACGTTCTAAAAATGTTTTCAAAGCGTTACCCAAACGATCTAAAATGTTTTCAAAGCGTTACCCAAACGTTCTAAAAATGTTTTCAAAGCGTTACCCAAACGTTCTAAAAATGTTTTCAAAGCGTTACCCAAACGATCTAAAATGTTTTCAAAGCGTTACCCAAACGATCTAAAATGTTTTCAAAGCGTTACCCAAACGATCTAAAATGTTTTCAAAGCGTTACCCAAACGTCCTAAAAATGTTTTCAAAGCGTTACCCAAACGTTCTAAAAATGTTTTCAAAGCGTTACCCAAACGTTCTAAAAATGTTTTCAAAGCGTTACCCAAACGATCTAAAATGTTTTCAAAGCGTTACCCAAACGTTCTAAAAATGTTTTCAAAGCGTTACCCAAACGTTCTAAAAATGTTTTCAAAGCGTTACCCAAACGATCTAAAATGTTTTCAAAACGTTACCCAAACGTTCTAAAAATGTTTTCAAAACATTACCCAAACGTCCTAAAAATGTTTTCAAAGCATTACCCAAACATCCTAAAAATGTTTTCAAAGCGTTACCCAAACGATCTAAAATGTTTTCAAAGCATTACCCAAACGTCCTAAAAATGTTTTCAAAGCATTACCCAAACGATCTAAAATGTTTTCAAAACATTACCCAAACGTCCTAAAAATGTTCTCAAAGCGTTACCCAAACGTCCTAAAAATGTTTTCAAAGCGTTACCCAAACGATCTAAAATGTTCTCAAAGCGTTACCCTAACGATCTAAAAAGTTTTCAAAACGTTACCCAAACGTTCTAAAAATGTTTTCAAAACATTACCCAAACGTCCTAAAAATGTTTTCAAAGCATTACCCAAACGTCCTAAAAATGTTTTCAAAGCGTTACCCAAACGATCTAAAATGTTTTCAAAACATTACCCAAACGATCTAAAAATTTTCTCAAAGCGTTACCCAAACGTCCTAAAAATGTTTTCAAAGCGTTACCCAAACGTCCTAAAAATGTTTTCAAAGCGTTACCCAAACGATCTAAAATGTTTTCAAAGCGTTACCCAAACGTTCTAAAAATGTTTTCAAAGCGTTACCCAAACGTTCTAAAAATGTTTTCAAAGCGTTACCCAAACGATCTAAAATGTTTTCAAAGCGTTACCCAAACGTTCTAAAAATGTTTTCAAAGCGTTACCCAAACGTTCTAAAAATGTTTTCAAAGCGTTACCCAAACGATCTAAAATGTTTTCAAAGCGTTACCCAAACGATCTAAAATGTTTTCAAAGCGTTACCCAAACGATCTAAAATGTTTTCAAAGCGTTACCCAAACGTCCTAAAAATGTTTTCAAAGCGTTACCCAAACGTTCTAAAAATGTTTTCAAAGCGTTACCCAAACGTTCTAAAAATGTTTTCAAAGCGTTACCCAAACGATCTAAAATGTTTTCAAAGCGTTACCCAAACGTTCTAAAAATGTTTTCAAAGCGTTACCCAAACGTTCTAAAAATGTTTTCAAAGCGTTACCCAAACGATCTAAAATGTTTTCAAAGCGTTACCCAAACGATCTAAAATGTTTTCAAAGCGTTACCCAAACGATCTAAAATGTTTTCAAAGCGTTACCCAAACGTCCTAAAAATGTTTTCAAAGCGTTACCCAAACGTTCTAAAAATGTTTTCAAAGCGTTACCCAAACGTCCTAAAAATGTTTTCAAAACATTACCCAAACGATCTAAAATGTTTTCAAAACATTACCCAAACGTCCTAAAAATGTTCTCAAAGCGTTACCCAAATGTCCTAAAAATGTTTTCAAAACGTTACCCAAACATCCTAAAAATGTTTTCAAAGCGTTACCCAAACGATCTAAAATGTTTTCAAAGCATTACCCAAACGTCCTAAAAATGTTTTCAAAGCATTACCCAAACGATCTAAAATGTTTTCAAAACATTACCCAAACGTCCTAAAAATGTTCTCAAAGCGTTACCCAAACGTCCTAAAAATGTTTTCAAAGCGTTACCCAAACGATCTAAAATGTTCTCAAAGCGTTACCCTAACGATCTAAAAAGTTTTCAAAACGTTACCCAAACGTTCTAAAAATGTTTTCAAAACATTACCCAAACGTCCTAAAAATGTTTTCAAAGCATTACCCAAACGTCCTAAAAATGTTTTCAAAGCGTTACCCAAACGATCTAAAATGTTTTCAAAACATTACCCAAACGATCTAAAAATTTTCTCAAAGCGTTACCCAAACGTCCTAAAAATGTTTTCAAAGCGTTACCCAAACGTCCTAAAAATGTTTTCAAAGCGTTACCCAAACGATCTAAAATGTTTTCAAAGCGTTACCCAAACGTTCTAAAAATGTTTTCAAAGCGTTACCCAAACGTTCTAAAAATGTTTTCAAAGCGTTACCCAAACGATCTAAAATGTTTTCAAAGCGTTACCCAAACGTTCTAAAAATGTTTTCAAAGCGTTACCCAAACGTTCTAAAAATGTTTTCAAAGCGTTACCCAAACGATCTAAAATGTTTTCAAAGCGTTACCCAAACGATCTAAAATGTTTTCAAAGCGTTACCCAAACGATCTAAAATGTTTTCAAAGCGTTACCCAAGCGTTCTAAAAATGTTTTAAAAGCGTTACCCAAACGTTCTAAAAATGTTTTAAAAGCGTTACCCAAACGTTCTAAAAATGTTTTCAAAGCGTTACCCAAACGATCTAAAATGTTTTCAAAGCGTTACCCAAACGATCTAAAATGTTTTCAAAGCGTTACCCAAGCGTTCTAAAAATGTTTTAAAAGCGTTACCCAAACGTTCTAAAAATGTTTTAAAAGCATTACCCAAACGTCCTAAAAATGTTCCCAGAACGTTATTCCAATTCTTCCAAAAGAACATTCCTAGTAAACTGGACAGTTTATTATTCTAGGAAACAAAAACCATAACGCTCTAAAAACTTTCCAGTCACCTAAATTTGTTAGTTAGAACGGCAAACCATTTTACTAAAAATAATGCTTCAAATTAGTGAAAACATTCCCCAATAGAACAAATGAATTCTCTTTAAAAACAATACAGGATGTCTAGAAATATGGTTATTAATCTTACATGGGGGTGTTCGAGTCAAACTGGGACTTGTGATGAAATTTCTGGTGAATGAAGGTGTAAAAGTGATTGACATTTACAGAAGACTTAAATGTCATCACAGTACAGTGATGAGACTCTTGGTAAAAATTTCACCGGTGCAAAAGTTTTAAATAAGGCTGTAAGTGTGTGAATGGCGCTCCCAGATCCCTGTGTAAGTGCATTCAGTTAGTGAAACATCTGATCCTGGAAAAAATCAACAGATTAACTCGTCACCAACTTGCAGAAGATACACGTCTGTCTGTGTGAACTCTACACACAATCATTCACCAACACATTCACATTACAGGAACTCAGCTGGGAGTTATAGTCAGATCCCCCGTAAAGTCCTGACCTTGCTCCAAGCCATTTCCACATTAAAGGAGGTTCCTGGGAGGCTGGGGTTAAAGACATGAAGCAGACTGACTGAGAAATCTTTCTACCTTGATGGTGTCCCAGCACTAGTGAGACACTGGGATAAGTGCATTAGTGTAGCAGGAGAAACACTATATACTGTAGGATATAGAGAAATAAAGGGAGCTTTTACTCTCAGAACAGTGTTGTTATACACAATCAAAAAGTCTCACTTTAACTTGTATATTTGTTTTTTTGAAATTTTACATTGGCACATTTGATTAGCTCCAAGATATTTTAAATTGTTAGCAAAATATGTACAGTAAACATGTGAGAAAGCTGATATTAGTGGATTTTGTATAAAACACCTTCTGATTGAGTGCTGTTCATGACCCCAACCTTAACCTGAACTTTAATTTAATCATTTGAATGTTTAAAAAAATATATTAAGTCTCAGATGGTTGTGGAATAAAATGACCTGAACATATAGAGCGGAAATGACAAAAAAAGAAAGAAAGAAAGAAAAAAAAAAGCATCAAAGGAGTTTTAAAGGGCATCTATTATGCAAAATTCACTTTTTAGTCACGATTAGATGTTCAGCAGGGTTTGCAGTCTGTCTGAACACACACACACACACACACACACACACACACGCACACCCAAAGAGAAAACATTTTCATTGTCATTTTCCCATCTTTATATTGGCCAGGCTTACATAAGCAAATCAGATTTTCCCCTATTGTGACCTCACATACCCAGAGACCCTCCCGCGCATTACAGAAATCAGCCGAAGGAATGCAAACTGTTTTCGTATAAAAGAATACAAGTTTATTAAAAGTTTAACAGAGTTCATAAAGGATTACAAGAGCAAAAAGTACAAGCAGCAGCAGCAGCAGTCTACTCCGACCTGCGAGACCCCCGCGCTTCCTCTCAGTCTACAGCTCGACGTCCTGTACGTCTGCCTTGACCAGCAACACGACAGCTTTCAAGGTCTTCAATTATCATCTCATATATTGTTCTCAGTATAAAAACGGGCAAAGTTTAACAACATGTGTGAAATTATTCTCCACCTTCAACCAGCAACAGCTAACTTGGAGTGTACGTGGTACTTTTCGTTTGGCGGGGTTACGGAAATTATCGGGATTTTATGTGGCACATAATTGTGAAGTGGAAGGAAAATGATAAATGTTTAAAAAATGTAAAAAAAAATTTTTTAAAAATGTGAAAAGTGTGGTGTGCATTAATATTCACCCCTCTGAGTCAACACGTTGTAGAAACAGTTCTTCTTTGCAAAGTGGCTCGAGCTCAGTTAGATTGGATGGAGAGCGTCTGAAAACAGCAATTTCCAAGTCTTGCTACAGATTCTCAATCGGATTTAACACATGAATATGCTTTGGTCTAAACCCTTCCACGGTAGCTCTGGCTGTATGTTGTAGGGTCTTCTGGAAGATGAAGCTCCGCCCAAGTCTGTTGCAGACTCAGGTCTTCTTAAGATCGTCCTGTATTTGCCTCCATCCATCTTCCCATCAACTCTGACCAGCTTCACCGTCCCTGCTGAAGAAAAGCTGAGCTGCGGATCGCTGCGGCTCCTCCATGGTTACCCTGGGCCTCCTGGCTGCTTCTCTGATTAATGCTCTCCTCGCCTGGGCCTGTCAGTTTAGGTGGATGTCCATGTCTTGGTAGGTTTGCAGTTGTGCCGTGCTCTCTTCATTTTCAGATGATTGATTGAACAGAGCTCTGTGAGATGTTCAAAGCTTGGAGTATTTTTTTTTATAACCTACCCCTTGCTTAAAACTTGTCCACAACTTTATCCCTGACCTGTCTGGAGGTCTTTGCGTTCTCTAACAAACCTCTGTGGGCTTCACAGAACAGCTGCATTTATACTGAGAGTAAAGTTTGTGATTGATTGATTATTGATTATTAGTTTGTGTTTGCAACGTGACAGAATGTGCGAAGAGTTCAAGACACTTTTTTTGGTAAAGTCTTGCAAGGCACTGTAAACTCCTGAGACTTCTGTGATTAACGACACCATAAGAAAGGTCATGCAAAGGTTAAATGATGTATAAGATTGTCATCACACATATCTCAATGTTCGGCTCCGCCCAGTTCCACGGAGCTCCGCTATTCGCTGCGCAGTAAATAAAGGTTAAGGTTGCATTAGCAAGGTTGGGTTAGGTTAGCTGTCAGGGGTTAGCAGTTAGCAGCTAACCTATCCTTCTTCAGCACTCCATATACAAAATCGCTAAATGTTGAGGATGTTGTTGACCATACGTTGTTTTTTGTTTTTTTTTCTAGCTACAGACACTGAAACAGCAGGTTTGGAAAAGGAGACAGAAAATCAAACAACCAGAATGCAGCATCTGATTTGTGTTTCAGCTGTTTCAACAACTTTAAGTCTTGTGCAAACTTGTTTAAAAACAAGTATAACATGTGACCTTTAGATGTTTTGGGAGGGATGGAATCAATGCTCCTCGGAAGGCTGTTCTTAGCAGCGAGAGCACAATCTGAGTCTTTCGTTTCATTCACGTCACTTTATTTGAGCTGTTATTTTATTTCATCTCCTCACCTTCTCCATAACCAGAAACAGCTGTAAGATGCTAACAATTACCGCTCTCGCTAATCTCCGGCTTGTGCCCCCCCCCCCCCCCCCCATTCCTGAGTCACTGCAGTGTGTGAGTGGGAGTCACTTCACGGTGAAAAAAAAAAACCTTTCTTATAATCCGTAAGCAGCGAGGGGTCTTGTGTAGATTGGAAGATCAGACACGTGCGCCGTACACGCTGTAATCGCCGAACACGGATGTGTCAGGAAACGCGCCCGATTTAGCCCTGATGCCTTTGAACGCTGTTTGTTTATTTTGCTTGCCTGGTTATGACGTGCTGCGGCGGATTAGCATCCGCGGCGCTAAGACACCGATTAGGTTTGGCGAGCGTACTCGCGCACGCTTTTACGTTCATCACGGAGGACGAGGAGCCGTTTCTCGTCTTTAAATCCACGCAGGATGTCTTCATTTATCGCGTTTAATTACGCTGCGTTGTTGCGCCAAGTAAAAGCGTGGTTTAAAACTCTGATTATAATGTTTAATTAATAGAGCGAGTTTGATCGAAATAAAAAGTAAAAAAAAAAAAAAAAAACCCTGCAGTCATGTTTTTTTTTTTTTCCTTCTAACAAAATATAAGCACATGGGTGAAATTTAATAAGGCAGGAGTCCAGACGAGGCTTTTTTTTTCCTGGTGAATAGGCGCGCATATGCTGCTCAGCGAGATGTTTACTTGTGTACATATCCGCTCCTGTAAGCTGAGCCGCCTTATGGCGTCCGGACTTAATCGTTCCAGTTTAGCGAGCGCCGACAATCTGCTCCTAATGCGTAAAATTACACCTGTCAGAGCCGAGCCCAGTTCATTAACGCTACTTCCTGACCCGTGCAAATGTGCGATTAAGAGCAGGATGGAACACAAAGAGCGCGGCTCTGCACTTAATTACTGCAAAAGAGAGAGAGAGAGAGAGAGAGCGAGAGAGAGAGAGAGAGAGAGAGAGAGCGGGCCTTGTGTAAGAGATTAATAGCAGCCAGTAAACACTGATAGGAAATGGCCGAAGCTATTTCAAAGCATAAGCGCAGTGGAAATTTCATCTTCTTTGAAATAGGACGGCGGATATTTAGTGACCGGGAAACTTAATAAAACTTATTATCGTTTGTGATGTATTACACAGAACTTTTTTTCGCCTGATTTAATTAAACCGCTATAATGCGAGACGTCCATGCGGCTTGTTTCGCCTTCGAATCCTAAACCGCTGCTAAGAATTCTCCATCAATGTAAAAAGAAGACTGTACCTAGAAACCGAACCGAGTTCAGTATAATAGAAGATTTAAAAAATAAAAAAAATAAATAAATAAATAAACGTCTCCCGGTAAAATTCGAGCCGATTGACGAGTGACAGCTGACGAGGAGATTAATTCTCGATTTCCTCCCATCTACTGTATCCGCCAGAGTGGCGTCTTGGCAAGTGAAAATATCTCGCACGCGCTCGGAGAGATCTACAGTCCTGGACCGGAATATCAGATTATTACAACTATTTCTTCTTAATGTTCAATTACTTCTTTTCCCGGCAGCTCATTTTTCCTTCTCTCTAGGAATGATTGCTTAAGCGCGAATATCCGAACGCGTCCGGTACGCATGTCTGGGTTTATTAACTGTAAAGCGGGCTTGTTGTACTTCTGTAACAGGAAACGCTCGGAGTGTGTTCCAGACGCTCGGACTTGTTGCATCGGGAGAACAGGACGCGGTGTGAGCGTACGGCACCAGCGGGGGACGCACCGGTGCTCTGGGAGGCCGGATTTCAATTAGGTCCGACAAGCGGAAAAAGCTAATAAAATCCCGCACCTTGTTGACTTTTTTTGCAAATGATATTAATTTGTCTGGTCAGATGGTTTTTACTCAACGCATGATAGAAACGCTGGAAATAAACATTTTAATAAAACACTCTCTTAATACGCGCTATCGCCTGTAGAGCTGTGAATCAGAGACAGATAGACTGCTGCTTCAGTTAGTTTTTGGTTCATCCAGGTTATTGATTTGTTTTGATTCAATAGCACTAATGTTTCTGGCCTGATTTGCCTCAAGCAGCTATTTTTCATACCAGTTTCTAAATCATTTAAACTGCTGAAAGTATTTTATGAACAGTTGAAATGCTGTGATCACGGTGGTGTAGTGATCAGCACCGTAGGCCTCGGGACCTCCAGGTTCCGGGTTCGATTCCCGCCTTGGGGGGGTCTGTGTGTTCTCCCCGTGCTTGGTGGGTTTCCTCCTGATACTCTGGTTTCCTCCCACAGTCCAAAGACATGCAGATTAGGGTTATTTCCGTTCCCAAATTGCCCGTAGTGTGTGAGTGTGTGTGTGTGTGTGTGCGCATGACTTGGTACCCTGTCTAGGGTGTACCCCTCCTGGGATAGGCTCCAGCGACCCTGTGTAGAGGATCAAGCATGGTATAGACGGTGAGTGAGTGAGTGAGAAATGCTGTAATGGTGATCGACTGTTTAAATGTCATGTCTCCAGTCCAGTAGGTGGCACTCATCAACTCAGAAGAAAGTGTGGAAAATTTAGGAAAATGTGATACATTTAGCAAAACAATGGTATTTTAAGAAATTTTAAGTGGTTTTGTTGTTGTTGATTTTACACCATTTCATGTTTTTTATTACTTTCCTGAAAAAAATTCAAGTGTAAATTGCTTCGGAACCAGAAGCTGACGCATAGTTTTGATAAAGTCGACCAACAAGTCATCAATGCAATCGCGTATGAAATGAAAAGCGTTGTGATCACCTTACAGTTAAACATGTGGAGACAAAAATTAACCAAATTTGCCAAACCAAAATGCTAATGATGCTAGCTCAGAACAAAAAAACGTCTGAAGTCTGAAGTCCTTCACCCACACTGCTCAGATACGATCAGCGACTCGACCCTGTAAGAAAGCGCCATTGAAACGACAGCTAGCGACAGTCCTGTGCAAACAAATCACACACACACACACCTGAAAGAAACAACTTTAAACGAACCAAGTCAGCTGCTTTCTTTTCTGGCATATAAATATTTTTCTGTAATTTTTAATTTTGTGTTGGAATGCTGATGTTGGAATGAGATCAGAAATAACTTTGTACTGACTCAATAATAAAGTCATTAAAAAAAACAAAAAAAAAAACATATTATATACCTATAAGAAAGTTTGTACTGAAAGCCTTGTGCGCGGCTCCAGGGTGGGACGACTCGTCACCGGACGGCGTCCTCGGGTAGAAGACAACGCTACAGAAGATAACAAAGATAACTAACTACTGAAGCTCCTTAGATGTTATTATATTACATAAGCGACCACATTATTTCGTAAAAACTTTGACTTTTTTCTTTATTTCTTCTCTTTGTCAGGAATGTTTGATTACCAATCCGCTTTCATCATGAAAAAAAAGAAAGAAAGTTAAATGTTTTCTCCAGGATTCACAGAGTTCTTCACAACATCAATTTGCACAGTCGAAAAGATTACCGAGGCTGCCAGAGCTCATTTAACTTGTCCATCATCGTATTTTCTCCCAGCAGACGTCACACAGAGAAACCATCTGGATCAGTGTAATTACACACTTTAAAAGAGAATAAAAACATTCCCTGTCTCAAATCTTTTTCCAAAATTTTTTTTTTCTTTTTTAGCAAATATCAGAAATTTCTGTATCGTTATGTAATTTTGACATTTTGTTTAAGCCGATTGGATTGACTCCACTTGACACGAGCCGCGCATGAAGTCGGCGTTAGCATGGGGCGCGGATACTTTTTAACCCTGATCGCATTCCGGCGATGAAAGCGCCGAGTTTCTGACCTACGACGGACGGGAAAGGGCGAATGAAGCAAGGTAGCGGAAAAGCAGGAGAATTCTAACCGGCTGCTTTGATTCCAGGAGCCCGGGATCCGCGACCTCCGCGGGACTGGAGCCGAGCCAAGCCGTGTTTTATTTCCACCGCTGAATCTCATTTGTGAATGAAAGCCCGGTCAGAGGGTGAACTAACTTATGAAAGGGAGGGGAGGAAGGAAAAAAATCTAGTTTTATCTCCCGATGCCGTGTTCGTGACCGCTGCCGGAGGCTATGGTTATAAAAATTTTCGGCAAGAAATACCCACATGAGTAGGATTCATGGAATTTAAAAAAAAAAAGGGAAAATCTCCAAAAACTCTCCTTTTCTAGCTCAGGTATTTTCATAGTTTAAATAGAAATAAAAGATGACATTAATATCGCCGTTTTCGCTCAGATTTACGGGCTACGCGTAGTTCACTGCCGCACCTTCCAACCTTCACGGGCTCGGAGATTGTAAAATCGATTCCGGTGTATTTCCACTTTAACGTAAAGGTTAAAAGCAAAGTGCCGTTTCATAGCATCGCTGTAATTCACCTCCCAGATTAACCTTCTGAGCTGAGGAGGAAACTCTGCGACGTACCTCTGAGCGAAGCCGGACTCTTTCTTCCGGCAGTGCAAGGTGACGACCCGGTGACCTTCGACCCTGGCGTCCTGACTGATCATCCAGAGCATGGGGTTGCAGGGTCGAGCCCCTAGGAATGTCACTCCGTCTTTGAGCTTCACCCTGTCAGGGAATGGACGGAGAAAAAACAACTTGAGCATATGCTACGTGATGAAACTCGCAATAAGTAGAGGAAGAACAAAAGGGAAGAGATAATATATTTGCTCGGTCCCAAAAGAAGCGTCGCGTCTAGATAGGATTCCGTCTTAAGAAAATGATTTTCCTCAATCACTATCCCCGGTTCCGGTGAGGCCGAATGTGTGTGTGTGTGTGTGTGTGTGTGTGTGTGTGTGTGTGTGTGTGTGTGTGTGTATGTGTGTGTGTGCATATTACCCATGATGCCCTGCACATATGGGAGTTTAATATCTGTGTCTAGTGAGTTGATTCACTAACGTGGCATTACAAAGATTCATACGGTGTTCGCGGTGTTTAACACCTCCATTCATTACGGGAGATTTGGCCGGGTGTAATTAGATGTGTTAGTCATATGGGCCGTGTGATTCAGGTGCCATCAATACTCATTGTGGGCGCGGATGATATTCAAGGATGTTCAGGTCAATTCAGCACCGTTAGCATTTATCAGACGCCCCAAGACTCTCGTCACGTTCCTCTCCATTTCCTGCTTATGTTCTCTCCGGTGATAATGTTTCTCACACCTGCTACCTGCTTTCAAAGGAAACTTTAAAGACTGAGATGGTGCAGGGAGACGAGTCTTTTATAGTCAAGAGAGAGTAGCCGATTTAATGACACAGCTTCATAGATGCTTCGTATCTTCTTCACAGAGACTGACAGATAAAGAGGCCACACCTCCTTCACTGAGAATGACAGAAAGGCCACACCCCTTTTACTGAGACTGGCAGATAGAAAAGCCGCACCTCCATCAATGAGACTGACAGGTACACAGGACACACCTCCTTCAATGAGACTGACAGGTACACAGGCCACACCCCTTTTACTGAGACTGACCGATACCCAGGCCACACCTCCTTCACAGTGATTGACAGATACAGAGGGCACACCCTCTTCACCAAGATTGACAGATACACAGGCTACATATCCTTTACAGTGAATGACACATTCACAGGCCACACCTCTTTCATTGTGACTAACAAATACAGAAGCCACACCTCCTTCGCTGAGACTGATAGACACACAGGCCACACCCCCTTCAGTAAGAGTGACAGATAAAAAGCTCACACCTCCTTCACTGAGACTGATAGATACACAGGCCACACCTCCTTCACAGAGATTGACAGATACAGAGGACACGCCCTCTTCACTGAGATTGATAGCTAGATACACAGGCCACACCTCCTTTACTGTGATTGACAAATTGAAAGGCCACACCCACTTCACTGAGACTGAGAGATACAAAGGCCACACCTCCTTTCCAGTGATTGACAGATTCACAGGGCACACCTCCTGCATTGTGACTAACAAATACAGAAGCCACGCCCCCTTTACCAATTGAATTAATTAATATTAATTAAGCAGGCACAGAGGCCACACCTCGTTTACAGAAGCCACGCCTCCTCCGAAAAGTGGCAAACCAATGAAAACAAGTTGCTAGAGGATTAGACTTATGATTATTTATGTATATCTTTATAATTGTAATGAAGTTTGTTTTTGTTATGAGACTTCGCCTAATCCATGTATCTCCATTATTCCACTGATTTTGGCCTGAAGTGCTTCTAACATTCACGCCCACAACAACGAGCCGCAACCGAGCTTTAATTGATTGAAATAGATATTTCAGGAAGATAATATCAAATAAATAAATAAGGTAATATAATGCATTCTCGCGCGCGCACGCGTCGTACTTGACCTACTGAGTAACGATCCGCCGCGCTTCCGAGCTGTTCATTATGCCGAGCGTCGGATTAATAGCTGCCACGTGCTTTTCTTTCGCTCCTAGTCAAGCAGCACTCACTTCTCTGAAGTGAACGGCAGGCTCGGTCCTTCCCTGTCACGAGTGACGTTCTCTTAGCGCTAATGTATGGCTCCGCGCTCGCCTGGAGCTCCATTAGCGCTCCCACTCAGTGTTCAACTCTAATGGAGGCGTGAGTCATAACGGAAATGCTTCATCGTCTAAACAAGCCGTCTGAGAGACGCTTTCCTAGAAACTCTCGGGATTGCGGTGACATTTTCAATACAGTTTCACTCGCATGCCACGGGGGGAGAAGGAGAAGAAAAAAAAACGCCTTTTGTCCTTTGGCCATTGCTGCTGTGAAGGAAAATTGCCATAATGGTACACTTTCGAATGTTGAATTCAATGCTCACAATGGGAAGTCAAATAACACCTTGTCCTTATGCATAAAAAAACACAAAAACTAAAAAAGATACAGTTCTATCAAAAAGATACAGACACCGAATGCAGGCACCAAATTAACCATTACAAGATGATTTCAAATAAAAAATAAATAAAAAAAGATAGAAAGACGGCCAATAATCACGTTATTAAGAAAATGTGTGTCATTAGTCTTTTTTTTTTTTTTTACTTCTGTGCATGTTTTTTTTTGTTTTGTTTTTTTTTCCATGTGCGGTGGTTTCACAAGGTCGAGCCTCTCACTGAACATGAATAATGGAGTGATTGTTACTTCTCCTGTGAAAAACCCTTAATGCAATAACGAGCTGGTCGGAAAAGAGATGATAGCGGTTATTAAGCTGATTTTAATATCAAAGTAAAAAAAAAAAAAAAAAAAAAGTCCTGTGAAAATATTTTTTTTAAATGTTCCATGACATTCCAGATACAATTTGTTGGACATTTTAGTTTCTCCCTTGTAATGCTTCCGTTTAAATTTTGTCCCTGGCTCCGCCCCTGACTTGTCAAGGTTCACGGTTCAACGTTTTGCTTTATTGTCCTGGTCCTAGTACAACGGAATCGAATGAAGTCCTAAAATGGTGTGATATTCATGTTAACACATATATCCCGGGGTGAGTCAAAAATGATCCGCACTCCGGTCACATTAAGACCTCTGTCGCTCTGTCTTATCGGCGCTTTCCGTTCAAGGCTCCTGTCTCCCGGGTCACCGCTGTGCAGGTGTGAACGTGTCTCACCCGTTTACCTGTAACTGTGGTGTGAGCAAAAATGGATGCCACACTTGTGATTTGCACAAAAGAAGAGCAGTGGTTTGAGGTCTTTTTTGAGGTCTGAGGTGTACCTGGATGCCGAAACGACTCACGGAAGAGCTTAAACAGAAGTGTCGGGATTTCTGCAAACAAAATTTGGAGGAATCATTACCGGTCACGAGACACGGATTCATCACCTCGAGCCTGAGAGTTAATGGCAGGGTATGGAGCGGAGACATCCTCAATCACCGACCGAGAAAAAGTTCAAAGGTCGACCGTCTTCTGGAAAATTTATCAATGCTTACTGTTTTCTGGGATTCTCAAGGGTTTTCAACAATCAACAATGCTTGTTACTGTAACGCTACTGTAACTGAAGTCCAAACTACGGATCAAACGCAGAGGACTGATATCCAAGAGTGCTGTGATCTCTCATGACGATGCACGTCCGAACACCTCTGCCCACACTGTCGACACCCTGCTAAAACTTCATTCTGAGGTGTTAAAGCTCCTCCCTACAGTTTTTCCCCCCCAAAAAAGTGTTATTTTTAAACATTAGGTCATCCTTGAGTGTTACCTGATTGAAGGCACAGGGTTTATATGCTGTTTGTTGTTTAATTCAAGAACTCGGAGGTCAGTGGTTCTGTGCAGCTGTACCGCGGAGATATTAGCCTTATGTCAAATGACACTGAGTTATAATTGCACTTAAAGCTCAGAGACTCATGAACATGGCAGGCAAACACACTGGAGGTCAATAACACAAAATGCAAACTCAGAGTGGTTGTTAAATAAATAATGATGACGAATGATCCAAACAGCCAGACCAGAAAACAAAGTGAGGGTCGATAGACATTGGAACAACGTCTCAGCACGGCATCACAATGACCGAACGTCCATGACTCGTTTATATAGGAGGAAACCTTGACATAACCCGGAAGTCCTTTTGATGTCAAACCCTGTGCCAGAATTCCAGTGGTGGTGACCTCTTGTGGCAGAGTAGGCGAATTTCCTGAGTGATATACACAGATGACACTCTCTCTCTCACTCACTCATCGTCTATAACACTTTATCCTGGATACAGGGTCTCTGGGGGCCTGGATAGGCGACTTAGGAACGGCAATTAGCCGAATCTGATTGTCTTTGGACTGTGGGGGAAAAAAAAACTGAGCGCCCGGAGGAACCCCACCAAGCAAGGGGAGAACATGCAAACTCCATGCACCCAGACCCGCGGCGGGACTTGAACCCAGGTGCAAAGGTGGTGCAAGGTGCCATTGATAACCAATATAACTCAGTGCTGAGTTGCTGTCTCACTCTACAGACAGATATAAACAACTTTGCAAAACATATACATGAAACTTGGTACTATTTAAGTGGAAATGTATCATAGAGGATGGCATGGTGGTGGAGTGTTGAGCACTCAGGCCTCACACCTCCAGGCTCAAAGGTTCGAGGAATTTGTCTGTTCTCCCCAGTTTCCTTCAACAGTCCAAAGACATACAGTGCAGATTAGGCTAACTGACATTTCCAGATTCCTTGTAGTCCAAATTAGTGTGTGAGTGTGAGGGTGTGTGCATGCTTGTGCCCTCCTTCAAAGAATTGGAACACAATCCAGGGTGTACCCCGCCTCGTGCCCTTAGTTCCCTGGGATAGGCTCAGGGTTTCCTATGACCTTGTATAGGATAAGCACCATGAGAATGAGTGATTGAGGGTGAGTGTCATGGTACTGAATGCTGGTTGCTACCACGACTACTAATAATACACCCAAATAAAGCTTTGGAAATAGGTGGTTTTGGAATTCCCCACACTGCAAAGACATGCAGATTAGTCTAATGACCATAACCCTATCCCTAGTGTGTGAATGAGTGTCTACGTCTGGACCCTGCGATGGATTGGCACCCCTTCCAGGATGTACCCCTGCCTCGTGCCCTAAATGTCCTGGGATAGGCTCCAGGCCCCCTGTGACCCTGTACACAGGATAACTGGTATATAAGTGAGACTGAGTGAGTGAGTGAGCTACTGTTCTGTTTCTAAATAATATAAATATCTACTCTCTTACTTTTGTATATCGCTCTATTTGGATTGAATCAGTTTCTCAGCAGGACGTCCGTGATCGATGTTTATATGTCTACTCAGTGAAAAAGCTTTTGAAACCAGAGAGCAAATGAAAATCCCCCCAGGTGAGAGACTTTCAAGCGAGTTAGTAGTGTTGTCTGCCATGCTTTCTTGTTTACATCACACGGCCATGTGATCGTAGTCATTTCGCAACATGACGTTCGAGCGGTGAAAGAAGGTTGCGCTGCCGCTTGAAGAAAAGGTACTCTCGTTCTTGGTCAGTTTGGGGAGAACCAAAGGAGGTTCCAGGAACATGTTCCGAATGTACCATGAAACGTGTAAAAAATTGTTTGTTTATTTGTTTGTTTCATGATATGAGAAATCTAACATCTAACTTAATCATCTCACCTCAGAAACGCACGAGAAAAACAAGGAGCAGGTTTGACTAATGACAGCCTGAGCATATAAGGATATGGGAGGGACTAATTAATTATAGAGGGTATGCATGAAGGTGATGGAGACAGAATCTGTGCAGTAACGTGAAAACCTGTCACAAAGCTAATTTCTGGGTAAAGATGTATCTCTTAACAATTCCAACCCTGAATTTGAGCTGAAGCCGGTACGGACATGGTATTGTGAAATACATGGTATTATGACAAGGTTGAACATGAAAGATATTTCCTGCCTGTAAGTCCAAGAGAAGATTTATAGAGGTCTGAAAAATAATCCATCGGAGCAAGCTTGGTCGATTTATCAGCGTCATTCAGCAACAGTGAGATTTTTCTTTGTCTTTAATAGAATTGAAACATGGTCAGGTGTGATTGAGTGCGCTGAGGTTTCTGATTGAAAGGGAATAAATAACAGTGTCTCGTAACATACACATGGGAATCAGATGTGTGCGAAGCATTCAGACTGGAGACTACTTCCGACTGCATCCAACCAGATGATGCAGAGAGCATGTGATTTGAATGCAAATGAGACGCAATTGTTTCATCCTGCCTCTGTCTGTTTACAGGTATTTCGCAACAACAAGATCTTGTTACATGATAATCTGGCGCCATCATGTAATCGCTAAAACATGTTCTCGAGTCAGGGAGATCCTCTGTGTGTTTAGAATTACTGTATCATCTGTTCAGCTTTCAGTCCTTGAAAATGGTGGAAGCAGTACAACCCGACTGACTTGGGCTAAAGTACTGCTACTTGGTTCACTCGGGTAAAAGGAAGAAAACATATTTCTGAGACAGAAGCTGAACTGAGATGATTTTTTTAAATTTTTTTTTTTACATGTTTTCTACACAAATGACAGCGCCTCCAGGAACTCACTGTCAAGGTCCTGATTGTCCAAGATCTCCCAGGAGGTGGGTAGGCTTTCTCTGTAGTGCTGACACAAGACTCGGAAGCTCAGCACCAACAAGACAAGGAAGATACTCATTTTCTACTCATCATCGACTCTGCACTGTGTCCAGCATTGAATCCTTCAACTTCCTCAGTACGACCATCTCCAAGGACTTGCAGTAGCAAAGGAACATCATGAAGAAAGGACAGCAAAGAACTTTCTTCACCAGGAGCTGCTGTGTCAGTTCAACAGGCCGACCACTGAGACCAAACTGTCCTCATCAGTTTCGTTAGGTCTGCCATTCAACCGCACAAGCCAGACATCAAGGGGTTGTAAGGGTGCCAGAGTGCATCATCAGGACAAACCGGCCCTCCCTCCAGGACCTGCCCTCCCTCCTACCCTCTGGCAGGGGCTACAGGGGCTAGAGCTTCTAGATTAACACAAGATTACAGCATACTGACATATTAAAGTGATCTTAGAAGCTGAAATTGTCCTACTTTTAGTCATCTTGGGCTGGAAACATTTGTATTGCGCGGGTAACTGAAAACCGAACTGAGCCCCTGGATACTCATTTTGTACACCGCTTCATCATGTATACAGGGTTTCGTGGAGCCTGGAACAAATCCCATGAGACTTAGGACACGAGGCGAGGTACACCCTGGACGGGGTGCCAATCAATCGCATCAATCAATAAGCTCCTGGAAAGACATTCTCCACCATCATCCAGAGGTCATGAATTCAATCTGGCCTAGTGTGTCAGGTGGGTAAGTAATAACTGAGCTGTAGACATTTCTGAAGGTGATGTCTAGTCTAGCAAGATCCCCAGCTACTAGCTAATATCCCAGCCGTATGCAGGTACTAGTTATCGTAGCGAGTCGCAGACCGTGCTGGCTAATACCCGAGCAATATCTCCACTGGGTTTGGCCTTGGCATTGGGTTTTTGCAGACCATTACCATGCTGTCTCAGGTCTCCGCGCTCTCAACCAGTGCTGCTAAACATTTAGATCTTGAATCATTTCAAATTCACACAGGCGTTCTTGTAGTTCAGGGTTAATTGTATTTGGCTTACAGTCATTCATGATTAATGCATCACTATCACTCTGTCACCGAGATATAACATATTAGTTTGAAATGTTTGCACTTTAGATTAGAAGAAGTCCGGTAAATATTTCAGCGGCCTTGCATGGTGTGTATGTCCCTTTGTGACCGGTTCTTCAGATGACAGCAGGAGGAATTACCCTTTCCGTTGCCGTTGCGTGCCGTGTATTACAGCGGAGTGAATTTATTACACCCCGCAAACTCAAGGTTGGTGTTATTTAGGACAGCTTTCAGGGTTGGCTGGGGTTCTCAGGTTTTTAGAAGGTCATGTGTCTTGAGGAAAGCTTTCACTTATTCCAAAGTGCTCCGGGTTGCTGGTCAAAGAAGGTGCCTCACATACAGTATGTACAGACTGAATGCTGAGCTTCAGAAGCTGAACCTGGCTGAAGTTCTAGATCATGTGGAATATTTGACTTGATCTTGTATAATGAAAAGCTTTTAATGCACACTTTTTCTTTTTCTTTTTTTTTTTTTTTTTTTGCTGTTGCTACTTTCTCCAGACTTTTACAGAGAATAAAAAACAGTAAAGTGTAATCTATCTCTCCTGCTCTCTGGTGGTTTCCTTTATAAGTAATGAGGAGATAACTGAAATGGGATACGGTTCCCCAGGTGGCTCTGTGAGCAAAATCAAAACAGCAGCAGATGAAATCCAATAAGCCCGGTGTCTGAGTGCTATCCCACGTCTCCAACAGGGGCAACGATGGCTAAAGTGGACACATACTCTTGTCTCTGGACGATTTAGCTCAGGGAATACAATTCGCTGCCAACGGGAACTTCAAAACAACCCTCCGGATGAGCGAAACACTGAGGCGAAATACTGAACACCATTTTTTTCTAACGAGCCGACAAAACTGTGGATTCTGGGAGTCGTGCCCAGAGCGAATGAAACGTTCCAGTTCCTCAGACTTTCTCTGAATAGTTTATCACATCTTTGTGATATCAGAGCGCAGTTTAAATACTGTACGTGTCTTCAAATTGGTCAGATAAGCGTTTCTTTAAGAAGCCGGCTCGCGGCGAGGGCTGCGGTTCCTCCTCTGCGGTCTACACGGAGCTGACTCAGCAACTCGCTCCACCGGCGTGCCTCCATTTATCATTCCGTTATGTCGGGTGTAACGTACGCCTCGGACCGCTGAGGAAGTGGGCTGATTCATTAAAGGGTTATTTTTAACACGCTCGTTCGGAACGCGTTATTGTTTCCACGTCTGATCTTCGACGTGGTGAGGTTTTGTTGGTAGCGTTTATCGAAGGACCCTCCGTCGTCAACGTAACTTTTTTTTTTTTGTTTTTACGCTGATTTCTCACCCATGTTGTTTTGCGTCTGATGGAAGAACAACTGTGATTATAAAATGAAAGTGTAAATCGGTAATAATAATAATAATAATAATAATAATAATAATAATAATAATAATAAATGATGCTGTTCTTAAATAAAAAAAAGTGTGGCTTATTATTCATTAACACCAGTCCAGTGTGGATCTGCTTCGGTTATTCTCAGCATTTTATAATTTCTATAATTTATATATATATAATATTGTACGTCAGCAGGCTTATCACTGAGCCGCACACATTTATTAATCTATTAGACATATCCTTTTTTTTTTTTTTTCTTTTTCTAATTGTGTCTGCAGAGCCAGGATCTGATTTAATCGGACTGTTGTTAAAATTGCATTATAAATAAACCAAATTGAAATGAAAAACAAGTTGGCAGGAGTCCTGTCGTGTGTGTGTGTGTGTGTGTGTGTGTGTGTGTGTGTGTGTGTGTTCTTGCCAAGAATTCATGGTCTCTTTTGTGGTCAAGATGCTCTATTACTGCCGATCCATCTTTCATTACTGATTAGATCTGGTGATACTTTAGTTGCGTCTGCATGTAAGTAATGTCTGTAAGTGCTGATATCGCTCACCAGCTCTGCTTTATCCGGTCATTAAATCAAACGTATTTGTGTACACATTAAATAAAGCTTCATTACACGGTTTGTTTTTAATTGCGGTGATCCCGGCACTGCTGCAGCGTTTGTCGAGCCTCGCCGGGCCATGCGCCGCGCCGTGATGTTTTTCTCTCTAATTTGCCGGTAATGCATGAGGAAACCTGTCCAGACATCCGCTAACCGATCATGATGCCGGGATTACATCATCATCGTAGCGCCCGGACCTGGACCTGGATCCGAGTCTGACAGAAATGTCCTGCATGGCGCGGAGATTACTTTTATATCACGGCTCGGTGGTTACGCCCGGAACCTCGAGAGTGTGTCTTTTTATAACTTTATGACCAATTAAAAACAAACAAAGTGTGTCGTTTGTACAAGTGTGAACCGCGGCAATTCAGTATCTCATCAAATGCAAAAGAGTCGGGACATTATGCAAATGTAATAACTAAACCTAATAGTAGACAGTGTGTGTGTGTGTGTGTGTGTGTGTGTGTGTGTGTGTGTGTGTGTGTGTGTGTGTGTGCGTCGTTTAATGTTGAAGTGCCGCATCTGTCATGCACCATTAGTGGTCATCTGCACAAATGACCCTGACGTGGCATTCCATCCGAATTCCCTTAATAATGAGTTTCCTGCAGCGAAAAACAAACGCATTTACTTTACTGGATTTAAAAAATACATAAAAGCAACAACAACAAAAAATTAAACAATGCATATTTTGACCCGTCCCCTATCAGTGATCGAAACCTGCTTCGTAATCTTCCAGGCGCTTTGACCATCTAAATCTCTGCACATACTCGAACACGTGTGTGTGTGTGTGTGTGTGTGTGTCACCGATTAGTCTTTATATAACGACGCGACGCAGAGGAAACACTGACGGCCGGCGATGGATGTTTAACGGCCGCGTCGTGGCGTTACTGCTCCCACCGGCGGCGGCGTCTCGTCTCATTAGTGTCTGGTTAAGACGTGATTCAGTGTCGGGACGCAGAGCAACAGATGACGGGCCGTAATAAAAACAAGCCTCGGTGCTGTTAGGCTTTAAAAGCTGGACGCAGGGCTTCATCTGGGTTCTGTGTGGAAGGTGAAGAGCAGAGCTGAGAGCTCAGGAAGCCCTCGTCATCCTCGTGAGCCAGCGAGAGAGCGTGTCTGAGATCCTGTTCCAGCTAAGACTGACAGGACTAATAATATATATATATATATATATATATATATATATATATATATATATATAACTTTACATCAATAAAAAAAAGTTTTTATTTCCTTATATATTGAACATAACGTCACGATGGATTGGTTCTGTATATAAAGAATAAAACTCTCCGTCACAGCGGCAGGCCGGACAATGTCAGCGTGATGCGATTCGTAATTAAATAAATCGTAGTAATTATAAGACAAACCAATCATTTTCTCATCGATGTTGCCATGGTAACAGCATCTCCGCTTCATCACACCTCGCTGGTGTTGATTGTTAATGCAACATTCTACTCCTTATGTTTGGGGTTTAAAAAAAAAAAAAAAAAAAAAAAGGTATGCATGGAGCGCTTTGCTAAGAAGTAAGCCCAGGATGCGTCTGCTGTTACCGTGGCGACCGTCTCCTCTAGCTAGCCGGTATGATTACCGAGCGCTGAGTGGAATATTAGCCTGGTTACGGCTCTACGATGAGGTGTGAAATCAGAGTGTGATCCAACATCAAGTTGCATTTCGTCGTCATGGCTACACTCATTCACATCGCATTAACTACGGATTTAGATCTTAGCCCCCTGTGCTTCCTCCTCCTCCTCCTCCTCCTCCTCCGCCTCACTGTAACCTGTTCCACTCACTAATAAAAGGGTTTCCAGTGGGGGGAAAACGCAGGTTTACACACGCCGCTGACCTCTCGTGTACTCGGGCGCATGGATTTATTAATGATGGCCGTTTTTCATTTCAGAAACATAAATAAATAAATAAATAAATAAATAAATAAATGAAGCTCGGAATCTATCATGGTTATTTTTCTCATACATTCAAATTCCCACTGAGTGTGTATTACATCTGTACACACAGCTGTAGCCTGTTTTTCCTTTCCACTGAGCTCACTGTTGTTGTTGTTGTTGTGTGAGTGTGGGTGTGTTTGTTCACGTTCCACATCTGCAGGCTGTTGTATCGTCCTGAGGAACTGTCACACCGCAGCCCGTCAGAGTTTATCTCAGAATACTTTAATAATAATTTTTAGCCAGATAGCCAGCTTTAAGAGAACGCTCCACTCCCACACATATGACATGTGTTTCTATTACAATGTGTGCATCTGTTCAGCAGTTCTGGTGTTGATTTGTCAGTGTGTTAGCAGGACGATGCTGCTGGTTTGTTTTACTGCGATTCACGTAGCGACTTGTTTATTTACTGTTCATTTGTTTAGGAAAAAAAAAAACAGAATTAAAAGGGCGCACCAGCGAAGACCATCAGACGCCATCAAATACTGTTTGTTATCGTCAGACGCCATCCAACACCAACAAACAGCAACAAACACTGTCACACAACATCCAACACCAACAAACACTGTCACACAACATCAAACACTGTAAAACACCAACAAACACTGTAAAACACCAACAAACACTGTCACACAACATCAAACACTGTAAAACACCAGCACACACTGTACAACAGCAACAAATTCAATTCAATTCAATTTTATTTATATAGCGCTTTTAACAATGTTCATTGTCTCAAAGCAGCTTAACAAGAATGAAAAAAAAATGTTTTTAAAAAGAAAATTTATGGAAATGTGTATGAGAAAAATGTATCTAGATAATAATGAGATGAATGAGTGAATGATGAGCTGATGAGCAAGCCAAGGGACACTGTCACACAACATCCAACACCAACAAACACTGTCACACAACATCAAACACTGAACAACACCAACAAACACTTCATTAGACACTTTCAGGCACTCTCAGGCACCCTCAAATACCATCTAACACCAACAAACACTCTAGAACACCACTCAACACAAGCAAACATTGTTGGACACCATCCAACTTCGCCCAAGACACGATCCAACACCAACAAACACTGTCAGACACCATGCAACACCATCATATAGTGTTCAATACCAACAAACACTGTCACACAACATCAAACACTGTCACACAACATCAAACACTGTGCAACACCATCAAACACTGTCACACAACATCAAACACTGTCACACAACATCAAACACTGTCACACAACATCCAACAGCAACAAACACTGTCACACAACATCAAACACCAACAAACATTGTCACACAACATCCAACAGCAACAAACACTGTCACACAACATCAAACACTACAACACCAACAAACACTGTCATACAACATCAAACACTGTACAACACCAACAAACACTGTCATACAACATCAAACACTGTACAACACCAACAAACACTGTCACACAAAATCAAACACTGAACAACACCAACAAACACTTCATGTATGGTACACTACCATTAGACACTCCCAGGCACTCTCAAACACCCTCAAATACCATCTAACACCAACAAACACTCTCGAACACCACTCAACACAAGCAAACATTGTTGGACACCATCCAACTCCGCCCAAGACACAATCAAACACCAACAAACACTGCCAGACACCATGCAACACCATCATATAGTGTTCAATACCAACAAACACTGCCAGACCATACAACACCATCATATATGGTTAGACACTCTCAGACACCATCTAACACCAGCAAACACTCTCAAACACCACTCAATACAAGCAAACACACCATTATAAAGTGTTCAATACTATCAGACAACATCCAACACCATCAAACATCCAACACCATCATATACTGTTTACAACCCTGACACTGACACTGTCAGACACCATCCAACACTAACAAACACTGTGACGCAACATTAAACATTTGATGGTGTTTGACGGTGCTTCTCCCCGTCTGTCTCTCTCTCACTCGCTCTCTCCATGTCTCCCTTTTTCCTGTTCTTTTGTTTGTTTCTATCCGCTTGTCTTTTTAAGCCTCCATCTGTCTGTCTCTCTCTCTCAGTCGCAGCAATAACCCCCAAAACACACACACACACACCACCCCACCCCCTTTTTAGAAATGATGAATAATTCAATCTTTTTTTTTTTTTCTCCTTCAAAACATCTCCTGAGTGATTATCAGAAAGCAATCAGAATTCCTGGAGTGTAACACTTAGTCAATGTTTCTCTCCTTTCAACCGTTTCATGAATATTTGTTCTATCATTTCTCCCAAATAAGCCTGAGGCGACCTGAAGTAACCTGAGAAAAATTACCCCCTCTCTCTCTCTCTCTCTCTCTCTCTCTTTCTCTCTCTCTGTCATTTTGACATAATATAAATGTTCAAGTGTCTTTTTTCCCCCTCGCTGCCATCTCTCTCTCTCTTTTTTCCATCTCTCTTCTCTCTCCTCTCATATTCTAGTAAGACCGAACAAGTCATAGAGCGATATCTAATTTTCCTCACGGCTCCAGATTGACTCTATTGTCAGGAAATTACAAGTTTGAGTCCCGGAGGAGTCCGAGATAGCGTAATTGTCCTTGGGAAGACAGCTTTCGTCTCTCCTCTGTCAATCAAAGTGAAGCCGCGATCTGGTGCCACGTTAGATCGCGAGCTATTGCGCAACAACGGAGACCTGGCGAACAGGCGGGAATTGCAGTAGCAATGACTGAACCGGGAGAAGACTGAAAGGGGGGGTGTTTATGATGTCGTCTTTCGTGATGTGATGATCTTGCTGTGGTGTTCTTCGGCTCTCTGAGCCAGTATCTTCAAATCCTGCTAGCTTAGAAGTGTTTCCATAAAAGATAAATCTTTGATATTCTCTTGCTGTATATTGCAACAGATCTGAAAGTTAAGTTGGCAGAGGAGTGTTTTTTATTAATTTTTTTTTTATATATATATATCAAACACTCAGCGAGCCCAGCCTGGTGGGTCTGGGACAGCCACAGGCGGACATCGCTTCTTATTGTTAATCCAAGTGTCTGATCTGTAATGAAGAAAGAGGAATGGTTCCGTGCACTTCCCTGTTTGCCAATTACAGCAGTCCGTCAGTGTAAACACGAGGGAGGGCCAAGCGAGACAGGACGGGCATTAAGAATTCAATTCAGCGTCTTCTAGTTTTTTTACGACCAGACCTGGAGATTCCTCCGGAAAACAGCGACGGGTAATTGCATTTGGCAGACAGACGGGCGGGCAGACAGACAGACGGGCCACGTGGGAGGAGAGCGAAGCAGAAAATATGTGCAGTGTCATCAGTGTCTCCTGATTTCCTATCAGAAGGTATGCACAATTTAATTTTTTAATTCATTCAATAAGGAGCAAATTCTGATCATTTAAGCAAAGTTTGTTAGGGATGAATAACAGAAGCTGTCCCATTACAGAATTTTTATTTTAGGGGTCTTGCCAAATCATTGTCTGAATTCGAGATGGTTTTCTATTCGTTCTGTGCTCGGCTCAGGATCCTTCCTTAAAGCTCTCCAGATCAACTTCTTCACACCATATTTAGGTTGTATCCTCAAAAACATTGGGTGAATGCAGTATGGACAACGTGGCAGGAATGCAGGAGAACCCTGTAAGAACGTAATACTGTCTTGGACTTGGTTGAAGCAAGACGCTGGAAGAACTTTTGGGGGGAAAAAAAACGCAAAAACGTTGACCGGTTAATGGGGTAACTAACACCACTTAAGGACTTCATTGACATACTACAAGCATGGGACAGATTGGAGGACATTCTGACTGAGTTGTAATTGGGATGTTGTTGCGTGTTGTTGCTCCATCAAAGAGGTTCTCACTGTGCCCAGATCAGGCTCGTGCTCTGACCATGGTAGGTCTATGCCACATTGTAGAAGACAAAGCGTGGCGTTTCAGGGCATAAGGCTGTGTTATGGTGAAATAAACCCAATGACCCACAACAGCTGGCAGTAATCAGGTTGGTGTATCACGTTTGATTCAGGTTCAGCTCGACCTACCATAACCCCTGACCTGGAGCTACCATCGCAGTGCCTATCACACACTCCTTATCCAAAATGCACGAATGTGCTTGGAGCAATTCCACAGAGGCAGATTTCCCAGAAAGTACCGCCGGAGCCCGAGTGCACAAGTAATTATTTCCAGGAAGTCGTGCCACTCTAACCAGGTCAAGGTAAGGACCGTGACATTTACGTGAAATATATACACAGCATCGCAGTAACCTCCTCCTGCTTGCGTTGCCATGGGAACAGAACCGTGCAAGTTACCTCAAGATCTACATCATCAAATGTCAAACATCATCACCTTCACAGCCAGGAAACATTGTTGCGTGGCGTGGCGTTTAGCTACAGTATGCCTTTGGCATACAAAGAAACAACACGTCTTCCTGTGTTACATCATTCCAAGGTAAAGCTACGATATGTGGTACTGTGTGTGAAAGATGCACAGCCAGAAGGTTATATGTTTTTTTTTTATTTTTTATAATCTATTAACTTTAAAAACCATTTGACAGGCACAGATATTTGTTAAAGACGTGAAAAAAAAATGCTTTATTTTAAAGCGTACAGTAGCTTATCAGGCTGCTAGCTCGTCTGCTACCTCAACAAATCAGGGTTCTTAGTGGTTTAAAACCTTCGCTGTCTAGAACATGAAAAGAATGTGGTGATGAAACTGAAATGGAGTCAGCTTTTTCTGACTAGTGGCAGGAAACTGGAGCTCTACATACTGTAGGAACATAGCGGTAACTAGCTACATTAGCACTGGAATCAGGATATCTGTAGCTTAATTTCTTTTACCTGGTTAGTTTCTAGTTGTTAAGTTTATTATGTAAACAGTTATATAATATCATATAATGCTAACATATACATAGTCCCACAATGCATTTCTTTAGAGCAGTGTTTCCCTGGTGGGCTGTGAAGGTACTGCAGGTGGACAGGAGTGAGAATTTACAATAAATTAATTAATGAATCTTTTATAGATTATCTGGTACAGTGGTGCACAGACCTGATGCCTATAAGGTGCACTCTAATCTACTCTATACACTCCGATAAATTTGGTTGTGGCTGTTATAGTGTTTAATTCCTCAAGATTAAAATGCCAACGGTGCCAGCCAAAGCGTTTAGCTAGTGTAGCTGCGGGAGTGTTAGCGTATGGCTCCTTTTCAGCACTAAGGATGGGGAATTCCTGAAATGCAAGAGAGAAACAAAAATAAATACATGCACATCAATACAAAATATAACCTCAAAAATAAAATAGTCAATGTTCAGTAGAATTATGAGCAGCAGTGACTGCAGTGTGGTTTTTGCTCTGTGCACAGACAGGAACTATGCTACATTGTACTTCCTGTCCTGAGCGGCCATGTTGATTAGGTTCCACCATCAGAACTGTTTAAGTAGGAATTCCCAACCGAGGAAGCCGAAGTTACAAGTTTTTCAACCTTTATTAGTTGGTTGCGGCGTTGGTGGCCTGTCTGGGGTCGGCGCTAAAATGCCTAACCGTATAAAGGAACAGCGTGAATCATGGGTGATGAAAACTAAAAACTGTTTAAAATGATGATCGAAAAGTTACTAAAAAAACAATCCAAAATTCAACCCCAAAGTTGTTTGACTTTTGGTTTGAATTGTTTTTCGAATACGTTCAGCGCTCTGTTCTCTGTGTAACACTCACGGATTAGCTCGTGTGTGATCTGAGAGGATTATTAGCATGGAGAAGTACCGATAGAGCCTCTAGTGCCTCGCCGCCTCCGGCTCTCTCGTGTTAGATTTAACACTTTTATCCTGGAATTCCGCCCCGGTTCTCATGGATTCGGAGACGAGGTTGTGTGAAAAAGTTACCGCAGGACGGCTAATTGTTCCCGAGAGCGCTCTGATGAGAGATGAACCCAACCTTTTCCTATACTTACTAATTAAGGTGTGTAATTATCTCACAGCTCCATGAAGGAGTTGAGAGTGTACTCGCACATGCCCCACTGCCCCCCCCCCCCCCCTCCCCACCTCCTCCAACACATTCGCACACACTCGCACTCATTCAGTGCACTTACAGGCTGCCTCCCAGCTAGGCTTTCTCTAATGCTGACTGCAAATTGCCTTTAATTGCTGCGTGTGATTGAATCAATGCAGAATAAGAGCAACGATTCAGAGCATGAAGTGAAAGAGGAAGTGAATGAGAGTGGAGGAGGGAGGGAGGGGAAAACGTGCCAGGCGTGAAAGCTCCGACAGCGAAGGACTAGACACCGGGGAGCGATGATGGAGAGACACAATGGAGGAAAGACTGAATGAATGAGTGCGGTGAAGATTGAAGGAGATAATTCTGTAATAGGAGTTAAGGGCTTATTATTGTAGGCTGGAGGACGGTTGGAGAGGTGTGTAGTTGAAAAAGAGGAAGGTGGGAATAAAGGTAAAGAATGTACAGTAAGAGATGTAGTATGGGTGGTGGAGGATGGAGAGATTACTGCTGGGAATGTGGGGGTACTAGAAGTAAGAGTAGAATGGATGGAGGATTTAATTCAAGAAATAAAGGTGGATTAAACGAAAATGGAAATCTTATGGATGGACAGAATCGTGATGGTTGGATGGTGAGACAGAAACAAAAGAAATAAAGGTAGAAGGAGGGATGGTAGATCGTTGTAGAGATGGTAGTTATGTTAGAAGAAATAAGGATGGAAGGAGGGATGGATTAAGGATGGAAAGGCTGAGAAGGGTGGATTAGGTGGAGGGTGGGACAGAAAGAAAGCAAGTGTCTAGAAAATGATGTGATGTGGATGCTGTCATAGGCAGATTAGCGAGATGAAGGGAATAAAGGTGGAGGTTGTACAGAGAAGAAAGGCCAATGGTGGAGATGGATGGACAGAGGTTGGGCAGGATAAAGGTAGACGTTCTTACAGAAGACATAACGGTGGAAGGAGGGAGGTTGGAGGGGCTGAATGGATGGAGTAAAAGAGGAACGTATGGATAAAGTTTAACGGGATGGAGGCAATTAAGGTGAAGGAGGTGAAGAGAAATATGGGCATCGATAAAAAGGTATTTAAAAAAAAGAAGAGATGAAAATAATGAAGATGAATTGAAAGATGAAACATGAAGCAGCTGCAGTTAAGGATGGAAGAGAAGAAGGTGGAGGTGAATGTGGAGGAGAAAGAGAAGGAGAGGAAGGTGGAAGAGAGGGTGGAGGTGGAGGAGAAAGAGGTGCAGTTGAGGGTTGAGGAGAAGTGGGTGGAGGTGAATAAGGAGGACGTAGAGGTGAAGGTGGAGGAGATGGACAAGGTGGACTAGGTGGAGGAGAGGGTGGAGGAAAAGCAAGTAATGGTGGAACAGAAGGAAGTGGAGGTGGAGGAGAAAGAGAAGGAGAGGAAGGTGGAAAGGAAGGTGGAGGTTGAGGAGAAAGAGGTGCAGCTGAGGGTGGAGGAGAAGTGGGTGGAAGTGGATAAGAAGGACGTAGAGGTGAAGGTGGAGGAGAGAGTGGGGGTGAAGGTGGAGGAGATGGAAAAGAAAGTGGAGGTGAAGGAGAACGAGGTAGAGGTGAATAAGAAGCAGATTGAGCTGAAGGTGGAGGAGATGGACAAGGTGGACTGGGTGGAGGAAAAGCAGGAAATGGTGGAGGAGAAGGAAGTGGGAGTGGAGGAGAAAGAGGTGAAGGTGGTGGGGATGGACAAGGTAGACTGGGAGGAGGACAAAGAGGTGAACTTGAGCGTGGGGAAGATGGAGGTGGAGATGAATAAGAAGAAGGTGAAGTGGAGGGTGGAGGAAGTGAGGTGGTGAATGTTGAGGTGATGGAAAGACACGGGAGGGAGTGAAAGTGAAAGAATTGAAGGTTTAGCATTTCTGAGTGGAGTGATGGAGACAGAGCTATTTCTACATCTATGAGCCTGAAGAACAAAAAAAGCTAAGGAAGATTACTGTAATCAGTGCAGCAGGACACACACACACACACACACACACACAGCATTTTCTTTCTTGGAACTGTAAACGTCTGAACTGACCTTTAGAATATGAGAAACAAAGACAAGAGACATGTTCAACCCACACACACACACCCACACACACACACACACCTCACATTAGAGGTCACTATAGAGAAAAACAAAGATGAAAATGTCGGAAAGAAAAGCTGTGTTGTGTAATTCGCCAGAATCCCGAAAAGCAAGAACAACAATGACGAGAAGCTAATGTCAGGCAGAAAGAGTCCGACTTCCTCCGGAACACAAAACAAGATTGATTTAGCAGCATGAAGAAAAAGAAAAAAAAAAAACACACAAATGAGAAATTCACTCTCTGGGCTTGAAGCTGTGAATTTATAATCTCCCGGTCGTCCGGCGTCTCGCTCCTGAGAGAGGACCGGGGCGAAAATGAAAAAAGCCACTTTTCCCATCCTATTACTTTAAACAGGTTAATATTCCGATCCTCCATTTCCTAGTGCTGTGAGAAAACGATTACGGCTAAACGCTCGGGTCAATCGCATTAGCATAGCGCTGAGAGCCGCCGCGAATCGGCAGGGGGAATGAGCGGAGGGGATCCGTCCCTTCTTTGTGCTTTATGTAACGACTGCTGTGTAGAGGCGAACGCGGTTGTCAACGCGTCGTCTCCGTCATGCGTAGACTGGAAGTGTATTGAGGGTCCACGATGGAGGTTAGAGGTGTAACGCGATGACGCTATCAATATTCAGTTTTACACTTTGAGCAGTGTTTCCCAAAGTGTACCATAAGGCTTTTTGTTGGTTTGTATGTGCCTGCGGTATTTTATAGAGCACTGTTTCCCAAAGTGTGGGTCATAGCCCCCTAGTGGGCTATACGGTTACTGCAGCTGTTCCGCAAGCCTTCGCTTTCGCTTTTTTTCTTGGGCTTTGTCCCTTTTTATCCTAGAGATTGCATCATTTGATCCAAAAGATCTGGCACAGATTTTACACCAGATGCCCTTCTTGTCACAACCCCTCCCATTTTCTCACTGAAGGTCATGCCTTAATGCCCCAGTGGCGGTGTGGCTTGAACTATTGACCCTCTTGACTCTTAGCCACATGAAATCATTTATAACAAATAAACAAAAACTTTTTCATTTTCAATTTTGTAAGTTCCCATGAATAGGAACCAGCAGCCTTGTTAAGGTCTGAACTGCTCTATTTCCTGAAATATAAACAATTTAGTATGCAAATTTAAAACACCCTGGCCGCTACGTGCACTGAATAATGAATCACAAGTGATTGACCATGTGTAGCGAGAGCAGTGCTGTGATTCTACTTTAAATGCTGCGTTCACTGTGATGTGATGCAGTCTAGGGTTCAGCTATACTCTATATCAACATGCCTGTGTTGCAGTGCTGTAGTTCATTCCAGCTGCAATTTTGTTTTAATACAACAGTGCTATAAACTGGCATAATAACTATACTGCATAGTAGTACTACTGTATAACTGACATGGCAATATGGCCAAATGTTCTAATTCGTTTTGCTTTACTAGCAGAAACAGCTCCCAAACAAGAAAAGGGCCATTTATACCAAATAGTTGAGATGTTACTCCATGGTAAAACTATGAATACATTTCAATAATTTATTCTCTATAGTGCTTATCCTGTGTAGCGGCCTGGGTTTGGTCCTTAGAGCACAAGGTGGGGTACACCCACCCTGGAGGAGATGCCAGCCCATTGCAGTGCGGAAAAAAAAAAAAAAAAAAAAAAAAAACTACTGAAATGGCAAAATATTTAAAGACACGGCACCATTAGGAGATTTTTAAGCATAGCGTATCTCAACCATGTGGTAGAGTTGGCTCAATCTGGTTAAATTCATTACACTTTTTTTTTTTTTTATAAGATATAGTTACTCAAAATGTGCTTCACGGTAAGATTGAGAAGAACATTAAAGCACTCAAAGTGCCTCTGATGAGACTGTCTGCCTGTTTTTGGTGGACAAGGTTTGTATTTCAAGTCAAAAGTTGTTAATATGAAAAAAATTCTACAGGAGTAACCGTTTCAGTGGGATTCATGATTTGGAAGTTTATGTAATGATCATAGACAAGTGGCATGCTACTGTACATAAGGCAAAGCTAAATTAATTAGAATTTCATCAAAACATTTATTTATTTCAATAATTCATTCAAAAAGTGAAACTCGTGCACTATATATAAACACATATATCACTAAGACTGATATATTTCAAGTGTATATTTCATTTAATTTTGATGATTATGGCTTACAGCTTATAAAAACCCCAAATTCAGTATCTCAGAAAGTTTGAATATTACTTAAGCAGAGGGAAGCATGAAGTGCCCTAAAACGTCCTTGGACCTGATAAACCACAGTGGACCGACACCATACAGATGACACGGCTCCGTGTCAACTTTACCCTGGACCTCGAACAGCTCGGATTCAGTGCCTCTTCTCTCTTCCTTCAGACTCTGGGAGCTTGATTTCCAAATTAAATGCAAAATCTACTCTCATCTGAGTAACAGTCCAGTCCTTTTTGTCCTTAGCCCAGGTAACACACCTCGCACATTGTCTCTGGTCTAGGAGTGTCTTGACATTGTGGCAGTTGTAGCCCATGTCCTGGATACGTCTCTACAGTATGCGGTGGCTCTTGAGGCACTGACACCAGCTGCCGTCCACTCCTTGTAAACCTCCTCCAAATTCCTCCAGGGTGTCAATGTCTCCTGGACAACTGTCAAGTCAGCAGTCTTCCCCATGATTGTGTAGTCTACTGAGCCAGACTGAGAGACCATCAGGAAACCTCTGCAGGTGTTTAGAGTGTGACACCATGAGTCTCCAATATTAAACTTGTTCACGATATTCACATTTTCTGAGATACTGAATTTCGGGTTTTCATTAACTGTAAGCCATAATCATCGAAACGGTGTGTGTAATGAATCTTTTTGAATTGAATTACTAAAATAAATCAACTTTTCGGTGATATTGCAATTCATCAAGATGCACCCGTATGCATATACAGTGCAGCAAATCTACGCGCGCTTGAAATGTCTCTCGTCCAATCAGATTAGTAGTGGAGATTATATCGGTATCTCACAGCAGGATTACTGCTTTGGGGGATTTTAGAGATCCACAAACACTTAGGGATTAAAGAGTCAAATAGATGGTTCTGGATTGTTCATTAGGAAATTGAATTATCCATCTGGATTGTTTGGAGATGAACGTGGTGAAGAGATAAAATCAGGTCTCCACATCCCCTGGACAGCTCGATCTGATATCTAGCCTGTTAGAAAATAATTATAGAGCACCACTAATTGTGCTCTTGGGTGTGGTTTTGGATGTGCAGGAGAACAAAAATATCTTACAACATTTTTTCTTCGGCTAATTAAAGAGTGTTGAATTCCAACAGAACCCAAAAAATAAGAAGAAGCAAAAGAAAGCTACAGCCGCTCAGGTCTATTAAATTAATTGGGTGGCCTTGTAGCGAACGTGTCGGGGAACGTCGCCGACCGTCACAGATCCCCCGTTCAAGCTGATGAGATTAACATTTACAGATGCCTGTGTTAATCCTAATGAGAGCCGTTTGATTTGCCGATTCCCGGTGTGACTTGATTAGGCTGATGCGGCGCCATTAGTGAAATCACCATCTGCTCGCTACAAACAACACGACCCCCGCGATGCCTCCTGAGCTTCTCTGCTTCTCCTCCAACCACGTAGGATGCAGCAACAACCCGGCGCAACACGTTGATTAGTGCCATTCTCTTCAGGAAGGCTACTGAGGTCTATTTATACTCATTACAATCAGCAGCAGTCGGCCCCTCTACACGCTCTTACCCACAGCAGTGAAAAACAGAAACAGTGGAGGCAACAGAGGGCAAAGCTGACAACAGGAACCAGCGATATCCTCTCTCACTCTCGCGCTCTCTCTGACACACAAACACACTGATGGAATAGGAAAAATGTCTATACAAAGCCTGCACCGTAAAAATGCAGAAATGTCGTTATTCTCTGTTGTTAAGCATTAAACAGAAAGTGCTGATTTATTCCAAACCCTAGAATATTATTTCCACATCACGATACTGCCTTTTAGGCTTGAAAAACATTTCCAAAAAGCAAAAAGCGGGCAAAGTGGGCAAAGCACACTCTAACAAAATGAAAATAAGGTTTTTCTTTCTGTGTGAAAATCCTGATAGGTCTGGTGACAGAGAGATTCTACCGCAATTTTTGTTTGGTTTTTGTATGGTTAGACACTTTATTTTAGAGTCCAGGGACAACTCTAGCAACAATTGTTTTTAGCAGATAGGACCTGCTCTGCATGCACAAGCGAATCACTGATCAGCAGTCCTCCCATCACCCAATCACTCATCAGCATTCCTATAGTAAAGACACTGTAGAAGCCTTGAACATTATAGACATTACAGACACTAAAGACACTATAGACACTACAGACACTTTAGACAGTACAGACACGAAAGACACTATAGATGCTGCAAACAGTACAGAAATTACAAACACTATAGACAGTACAGACAGTATAGACACTCCAGACACTCCAGACACTACAGGCACTACAGACACTTTAGACAGTGCAGACACGACAGACACTAGAGACCCTACAAACACTATAGACACTGGAGACAGTTTAGACACTTCAGACACGACGGACACTATAGATACTACAGACAATATAGACTCTACAGACTGTAAACTGCACAGACAGTACAGACTACACTGCAGATATTATAGACATTACAGACACTACAGACTTTACAGCCTCTATAGACACTACAGGTACTGCAGATAAAACAGACACTTTAGACACTATAGACACTACAGACACTACAGTTACTATAGACGCTACAGTTACTACAGACACTACAGGCACTTTAGACACTACAGCACTTTAGACATTACAGACACTTTAGACACTATAGACACTACAGACACTACAGTTACTATAGACACTACAGACACTTTAGACACTACAGACACTACAGTTACTATAGACACTACAGACACTTTAGACACTAGAGTTACTACAGACACTTTAGACACTACAAACACTTTAGACACTATAGACACTACAGACACTTTAGACACTACAGACACTTTAGACACTACAGTTACTATAGACAATACAGACACTTTAGACACTAGAGTTACTACAGATACTTTAGACACTACAAACACTTTAGACACTATAGACAGTACAGACACTTTAGACACTATAGACACTTTAGACACTACAGTTACTACAGACACTATAGACACTTTAGACACTACAGACACTTTAGACACAAGAGTTACTACAGACACTTTAGACACTCCAGACACTTTAGACACTACAGGCACTACAGACACTTTAGACACTACAGATACTTTAGACACTACAGGCACTCCAGACACTACAGGCACTCCAGACACTCCAGACACTACAGTTACTACAGACACTACAGGTGCTACAGGCACTCCAGCCACTTTAGTCACTACAGATACTTTAGTCACTATAGACACTATCGTTACTACAGACACTTTAGACACTATAGACACTACAGTTACTACAGACACTTTAGACACTACAGACACTTTAGACACTACAGGCACTACAGACACTACAGGCACTACAGACACTACAGTTACTACAGGCACTACAGCCACTTTAGTCACTACAGACACTACAGTTACTACAGACACTTTAGACACTATAGACACTACAGTTACTACAGACACTTTAGACACTATAGACACTACAGTTACTACAGACACTACAGACACTTTAGACACTAGAGTTACTACAGACACTTTAGACACTACAAACACTTTAGACACTTTAGACACTATAGACACTACAAACACTTTAGACACTATAGACACTACAGACACTTTAGACACTACAGACACTTTAGACACTACAGTTACTACAGACACTACATACACTTTAGACACTACAGGCACTACAGACACTACAGTTACTACAGGGACTACAGACACTTTAGTCACTACAGACACTACAATTACTACAGACACTTTAGACACTACAGTTACTACAGGGACTACAGACACTTTAGTCACTACAGACACTACAGTTACTACAGACACTTTAGACACTACAGTTACTACAGGGACTACAGACACTTTAGACACTACAGACACTACAATTACTACAGACACTTTAGACACTACAGTTACTACAGGGACTACAGACACTTTAGACACTACAGACACTTTAGTCACTACAGACACTACAGTTACTACAGACACTTTAGACACTACAGTTACTACAGGGACTACAGACACTATAGACACTAGAGTTACTACAGACACTTTAGGCAGTACAGACACTTTAGACACTACAGACACTACAGACACTTTAGACACTACAGACACTACAGTTACTACAGGCACTACAGACACTTTAGTCATTACAGACACTACATTTACTACAGACACTTTAGTCATTACAGACACTACAGTTACTACAGACACTTTAGACACTACAGTTACTACAGAGACTACAGGCACCATATACACTACAGACATTATAGACACTATAATCATTAGACACAGTAGATACTACAGACATTAAAGACACTACAGACAGTGTATTGTGTGTATAATGTATACTCTTCATATTCTTCATGTTCTCCATGTTCTTAATGTTCCATGTTTACCATGTTCACCGTATTGAGGTGATTTTTGTCATTTTTACACAGACTTGAGTAATTTTTTTTTTCCATCTGGAAGTTTCTGAGCAGTAAATAAGAGATGTACAGAATGTGTATGTTTTCCGCGCTACACACTCCTCACAAAACATTTTAGGGGAGTCTTGGCTCATTTAATGATGTGTAGTGTGAAACCAAAGCCAAGAAGAAGTGACATAAAAGAACAGAATAATAGGTGTGAAAGCACTCTAACACACACACACACACACACACACACACACACACACACACACACAGTATAAATTGAGCAGAGGTGGTTCTCTTTCTCAGACAAACACCTACAGTGCACTAAAGTCATTTCTGAAAGTGTGAGAACTGAATACTTGGTGGACAGAATCTCTCTCTCTCTCTCTCTCTCGTTCAACACTGAGATGCAAACAGTGACATAAAGTAGATGCGAAAATAATCCGGAGACATTATGAGGTGCTGTGAGGTGAACTGTGTGTGTAGCCTCCACACACTCACGCCTACTCTTACACTGACCCACACACACACACACACACACACACTTCCACACTGACCTGACATCACCTTGTCGCTTGTGGTCTGTCAATCCTCATGAACAATTCAACACGTCGATACGGCATTAACACAGCGGCCTGTCAGTACGGACACTAGAGAGATGCCTCATCCCTCGCTCAGCCGCTCGCCGTATCGCCTCGTTACCGGAGACGGGTTGCGCTGTGACATCACGCGCGATTGAGTAAATGTCTCGGAAATGTCTCCGCTACAAAACAGCACAAAGCATGCTACTGCTTCAGGAGCGACTACACGCCGCCGTGTGTGTTTCCCGAGGCTGATATAATGCGGGTTTGTGTAGTGTTTGGTGAGGTTTGGTGAAGGCTATATAATGTGGATAAAGATCAGCGACACCGCACTCGACTCCTGCAGACTGTGGATTAGACTTAAACTCCTCCGCGGAGTTCGAGTGTGCGCTGCATACAACATTATTCACGAAGACCCTCTCTGGAATCTTGATGAAGAATCTCGACTGAGTCGATCGCAATTTGTTACTGAAAATCATTTAGCTTAGCTTAGCTTTGAATGGATACTTGTGCAGTTTGTCCCTCGTGGTCGCAGTAGTCTCAGTCACTTGTGGGCGTGTACCATCCATCCAGGGTCATTAGCTTCGACAAGCAAGGCTAGTTACGGAAAGCCTACTGCACTGCTCTTGAAGTTGGTGAAAATTGGGAAGGTTGAGTACACTGTGAAGTCTTTTAGAAAATGGAGAAAGAGAACAAAGAGGTCTAAGAAAGTATTTCATGGGTTTCGTAAGGGTGATTAGAAAATAGAAAAGATTTAAGCTGGAAGAAAGATGAGGAAGATCAAGATAAGAAGGTGGTGGCACTTGCAACACAGTGGATGCCAATTGCTGGTAAGCGCCAAGAAGAAGAAGAAGAAGAAGAAGAAGAAGAGTTAGCTGGACTAGCTGCAGTCAACTACAGAATGAAAATGAGCTAAAAGTATCAAACATGTGTTTGTCTACACCCACCCTG
>CM059213.1:2792804-2832804 GCA_030347435.1 Clarias fuscus
CCACACACCAAGTAGAGCCCTTGATCAGCGGTTAGAGAGGGGTGTGGGATTCAGCCTCGTGTTAGACGCTGTGAAAAGAACGACACGGACGGTTCGGAACGACTTAGAAGTGATTATCACGTTGTTTAATAAGCTGTGTCTGGGTGTGAATGTGGGTGTGGTCAGGCAGCTGCTCTCTCCTCAGTACTGCGGACCGTACAGATCTACTCTCACCCACAGTGCTGAGGCACACAGTTAGTGTCATTAACCACTGGACAACACCTGGGACACGCCCCCGGCGTCCCTATACATACTGTACGGTTAAACCTCTCGGTGCTGTTATTGTCTAGGATTGTTCATCATGATTCACCGCGGGTTTCGGCGCTGTGATCAGGTTTCCATCTTTCCGCGCGTCGGTCCTCACATAGTCAAACCGCATGGGTGAGATAGGGGTATAACAGCAGGAATAACAGAGGTCATCGGGGGCGGGGCTTGTAGGATGACTTCCTCACACACACACACACACACACTAATGGATTGGGAATGACTGCTGTCTGGCTGACGGATTCCATAAATTGTCTGAATAACGGATTACATTTTTGAAAAAGTAACTGAGTAACTGAGCGAACGCGTTAGATTACTCGTTACATCAAAAAAGTAATCCGGCTCCTCTAACGCGTTACTTTGTAACATGTTACACCCAACACTGTTAATAAGTACATCATGACATTTTGTAGCTAATGTGCCTGTGATTTAAAGTCGAGTGACCGATAACCATGAAGAACTCAAACGCGAAGCAATTCGACCAGCATTAGAGAAAAAAACGGTGAAAGGAGAGGAGTTTACGGTTCTCGGTCACATGACACAAGAGAGGAAAAGTGATGGAACGTGAGTTTATAGCTGCTGTAACGTACATGAGAAGTTCGATGATGTTACGATCACTTTCTAACTCCATGGTCGTTCCTGGTGTTTATTTCCCTCTACTGTTGTACTCCATAAAACAATGCTGGAGGCATAAGCTCAGGGGTTAGAGGTGATATTGAGATGTACATCTGCTACTTCTGCTCTGTAAAGCTTCGTAACGGCTCTAATCTGAGGTGCTGGTTGAGGTTAATTGGTGATTTCTGAGGCTGGTGACTCTAAATGAACGTCTCCTCTGCAGCAGAGCTAACGTTTTGGTCTCGCTTTCCTGGGAAGGTCTTCATGAGAGACGGTTTCAACACGGAGCTCGATGGGGTTTACAAACGCACTCGACACAATGCTGTTCCTGTAGGAACTGCTCCAGAACAGCCGACCTTCATGTCTTATAATAACAACTGGCTGTTGATGTTGTTGTTCTTATATACCGTAATTCCATAATTGTGTTGTTTTATATCTCTGAAATCTCCAGTCCTGTTGTAGAATGTGGAAAATTAACCACTAAACAAAAACAAAGAAATCTGAGCTGTAGTGTACAGTAGTGTAGTGAAGATCTCGTCCAGTCTTTGTAGGAGAAAAATAATAATGAAACACTTCTGGAACTGATGTTATTGTAGAATTTCTCTATATATTTGATATATTTTATTGTACTGTTGTACTTTATTGCTTCTTTATTTCTCATATTTATCAAACAGGACGAGTCGATCTGTAGGTGTGAGAGCTAAAAATGAAATGAGGACCATGTGTTAAAATGCAGATCGGACCTTCCTACATTAAAACAGATCTACAGACCAATCGGTCAAATTAATGGACCGTTAAATGTGATTTATTTATTGTGTTTCATAAAGAAAATAGTGTTAAACTTCAGAGGATATTATTGTATTAAACACAATCCAAATGGAGCTGGGGTTGACCAGTAGAGGCAGAGCGTGGCTTAGCTTTAGTCAGCGCTGTCTATGTGTGTGTGTGTGTGTGTGTGTGTGTGTGTGAGTGAGTGATGGATGGCAGATCCACACAGTGTGAACATGAGTCCTGAAGGCTTGTCAAGCATGGACACACTGGCCATTACTCTCCATCTCATATGGCAGCACAGCATCCACACACACACACACACACACACACACACACACACACACACACTCTCTCTCGTGCCATTATTCTGTCTGTTTAACCCCAGGGTCAGTCAATATGTTTGGTTTGCGGTGTGTAAATGCCCTGGTAAGCGCTCGGCGGCTCTGATGTGTATCGGCAGGTCAAACGTTTTAACCGTCGCTGTGTTAATGTCACACACACACACACACGTGAGAGTCTCACGCTCTGTCTGTCTCTCTCTCTAGCTGTCTGTCTCTCATGATTGATGGCTCGTATAACAGTGATGGTGTGCCCACACACACACACACACACACACACACACACACACACACACACACAGTCCAGGAGATGTTCTTTATAATATAAATACATTCATAAGTAACAACCCATGACTGTAGCTCATAGACGCATTATAACACCCTTATGAGCGGTGTTCATAAGCGAGTGTGTTTACTGCATTGTGTGTGTTGAACTGAAGTAGATTTTACATCAGCAATAAATAATATTTATATTTGCTGAATTCGTGCCATGTTTTGTTAAGTGTGCAGGATAGAAGATCAAAGCGGTATAGGGCATTGTGGGGGCGGGGCCTGTTTGTTACGAACTCCACTCACAATGCATCATCTCGAACAATTCACGACACACACTAGGGAGAGCTGAAGACAGCGCGGGTGAGTCACACACTCCTATAACTCATTAGACAAATGCCACAGTGTGTGTGTGTGTGTGTGTGTGTGTGTGTGTGTGTGTGTGTGTGATGCTTTAAGGATGCATTATTATATGCAGATGGTATATAGGTTTTCCACATTTTGTTATGTGCTTGAAGTGCATTTATTAAATTATATATATATATATATATATATATATATATATATAGAGAGAGAGAGAGAGAGAGAGAGAGAGAGAGAGAGAGAGAGGGGGGGGTATGTTTTATCTTGTACAGGGAAGAAAACTAGTGAGATACAGAGAGAGAGAGAGACAAAGACAGAGAGAAATGAAGAACGAGAGATCTAAACAGAGAGAGACAGACATACATATTAATTACACTGAATTAAGAGGGATATACAATTAAAGAGAGAGAGACAGAGAGAGAGAGAGAGAGAGACTAACTGAGAGAGAGAGAGAAATACACACACAGAGATCTGATAGTTGTTGCTATTGTTGCTACTATTGACGTTTTTTGTTGTTGTTGTTGTTGTTTATTTATCGTTTACCGATTATGTTATTATCTCATATTTAATATGTTTATAAATTCAGATTAATGTTATTTAGAATGTGGTCAATCTTTTATAATTTCCTTGGCAACAATGTGGTTTTTTTTTGTTGGTAACATTCATCCCAGTAAAACCCTTCTGACCTGAACTGAGACAGAGAGAGAGAGAGAGAGAGAGAGAGAGAGAGGTTAAATAGATGACGTTCTGAACGTAGCGCCCCTCCTGTTGGGTTTCGGTACAGCACCGAATTGAGCGGTGTTCATCTTACAGGGAATCTCTCTCTCTCTCTCTCTCTCTCTCTCTCTCTCTCGTCCTGGCAGTGTGACCTGAAGCACGCAACAGGTACAGAATGATGATCAGAGAGATTTTCAGGCTGATCGATTGAAAGACCCGGACGCTGAGGGCTGCGAATCCAGCATTGTACTCTCTGTAGCTTCAGAACCCCCCCCACACACACACACTCTCACACACACACACACACACACGCCTTTCATTCTCGAGCAGATACACAGTCAGGTGTCTGGAACAACAAGTGTCTGAGTGAGTGTGATGAATATTAGCTGGAGTGTGCTTCAGAATCAGGCTGCAAACACACGATCACACGGACGCTACTGGAGCTGAATGTAAAGCTGTGAATAAGCAGATAATCACGAATAATGAGAGTGGAGAGATCCGACGCGTTACGCTCCCTGCATGAGGCAGCCTCGGGTGACTAGATGTTTCATATACAGTACCCAGTCCGTCTCACTCGTCTCTAGAACCCTTATCATGTACAGGGTCACAGGGGTAGGGGTGTGCTGGAGCCTCTCAGGGCACACGGTGGGGTACATCCTGTCCGGGGTGCCAATACATCACAGGACGCACACGCTCACACCTTCTCACACGCTGAGGGGAATTTGGGAACCCGGAGGAAACCCACAGAACACGAGGAGAACAAACAAACTCCATACACAAACACGACCCGAGGTGGGAGTCGAACCCATGACCCTGCAGCTGCGAGGCCACAGTGATAACCACTACCCCACCATGCCGCCTACATACTGTATGTACATTTCCGCAAAAGCACAAATAAGAAACCACTTCAGGATAATGGGTTTGTCAGGTTACGTTCCATACAGTAAGTGGGTGGTAAAATACAGCTATTTGTTTTTCAGCACATTTATTTAGAGAGAATGACGACACGTCGCTAGGCGGCACGTTGGCGTCGTGGTTAGCACTGTGGCCTCGCACCTCCAGGGCTGAGGGTACGATTCCCACCTCAGGTTTCTGTGTTTAGTATGGAGTTTGTTTGGTCTCCCTGTACATGGTGGGTTTCCTCCCAAAGTCCAAAGACATGCAGATTAGCTTGATTGGCGTTTCTGATTTGCCCGTAGTGTGTGAACGAGTGTGTGCCTCCTGGGATCGACCCTGTGACCCTGTCTACAGGATAAACGGTGTAGAAGATGAATGAACAACAGCACATCAAAGAGAAACAAGTTCCTATTTAACAAAGCGCTAATGTTTTCACTACTGTTTTAACTGTTTTAAGGAAATCAGTACTTGGGGGAATAACCCTGATTTGTAATCGACTTTATGCCACTCTCGGCGCAAACAACCAAGCAACTCGGCTTTGTTTAACGGTCTGTGACCGTCCTTGTTCCTCTTGATCAGATCCAAGTTTTTCAATTGGCTTTAGATCTCCAGACTGGGCTGGCCATGACAGGGTCTGGGCCTGGTGGACATCCATTCATCCATCCATCCATCCATCCATCCATCCATCCATCCATCCATGAATCCATCTACCCAGCCGGCTGTATGGCATGGAGCATCTTGTTGGAAAAAACAATCCTCAGGCTTGAGGAGCACAGAAGCAGAAGCAGGACGCAACCGTTCTTCCAGGATAACCTCTCACAAGTCATGATTCATGCGGGTCCAAAGATTGCCTTGTTGCTGAAACATCTCCAGATCATCACTGATCCTTCTCCACATGTCACCTTTGATGTGAGACACTGTGGCGTCCCCAAGTCTCCGTCTAAACCATGAGACGACCAGGTGTTGGACTCGTGGGAGAAGATGTCCTCATGGTCTTGACGGTCCAATTGCTGTGGTCTTTTGCAAACATCAGCCTGGTTCTTCTTTGCTACTCCATGATGAAAAACCTGTTCTTTCTGGATTTCTCTAGGAGCCTGCTTTGAACCGCTAGCCGCTTATCGTCGTTGAGTGACATTGGAATAAGTTTCCGCTCATCTCTGCCAGGAGAGATCGGTTCTTATCCTCTGCCACTCTGTATCTTTGCGGTTTCCAGTGTCTTCTGCATCGCCTTGTTCTTGTGTAACTCCATCTTTGAAATTTGAAGGAAGGAGGCAACCTGGTGCTCAACCTGGTATCCCTGTGCCAGTAAAGCCTTGAGGATTGGACCTCACTCAAAAATCCTTTAGCACGGTCAGTGGTTATTTTTAAAATTCCAATGACCTCTGAGGTCCAGTACTAAGAACACCGTTTTTGCCATGCAGCTGGTCACAGTGCGGGAGGAGAGCGATGATCACCGCCGTGTTTTTATACTTTTCCTCATTAAATAAGATTAAATTCTGGTGATTACTTAATCAATACCTCATGAAGCAGAATGATGTGTGCTTGTGCTGGAATTCAACGAACGCTGGAAGGGAACGGGCTCCGCGCTGGCAGAGATGCTGATTTAACAGAAATTGCAGTAGTCTCCTTTTTTCCCCAGGAGTGTATATACTGTATTTGCTGCATATTTTAAAGGTTCCATATATGAATATTTCTGTAGCAAGTTAACACGTGTCTCAGAGCTCCCTCAAATTGTGTGTGTGTGTGTTAAAACTCCAGCTCTGAAATAGCTGTCAGATAACTCAGTTTTTATACCTGCAACTCTCTTTATTTCACTCCTTCTTCAAACTTCTTGTTTCAGTGTCTATGTAAATGAGCTAGCGATAAGCCACGCCCCTCCAGAGAGCAGCAGAGTTAAGAAATTAGATGGATGAGAGGCGCTTCTTTTATTAAGGTTCAATTATTTGTCAGATGTGCCTTACATGAAATTCTGTACCTTAGTGAAATTATTATTATTTTTTTGCATATCTCAGTCAAGGGTCAGAGTGCAGGGTCATCCCGGATACAGCGCCCCCTGGAGCAGATAGCGTTAAGGGCCTTTGGAGTATTTGCTTTTTTTTTTATTTCACAAGAGGTCACTTTTAAGTTGTCATATGTAATATGTGTAATAACAACACTAGTAAATATATAATAATATATAAGCATGCTCAATAATATCATTTATTTATGTATTTACTTATGTAATTGTCACTATGCACTTATTTGTTTGTTTGTTGGTGTGTTTATTAAACAATTTGAAAAATGTTGCTGAACAAAATATAACATCACTTACACTGCTTCTAGTCAGTTTTGATTTATAATGAAAATGTAAAAAAAATTGTTGAAAAATGTATATATACGTACGCTAATATAAAACAGAAATTGCAAAAGGTAAATATGTGAATAATTAAATAATAATAGTACTTCCAATAATAATAATGATAATAATAATAATTTAATATTACAATGTAAACATATTGTTTTTAAAATGCTACCTTATAACCTTAATTTTTGTTTGTTTTAAATGTATTAATTTATTTGTTTGTTTGTTTGTTTGTTTGTTTGTTTACTGCACTGCTGTTTTGTCTGCCGTTGTTTGCTACATTTTGTTGTGATACATTTTGTAGACGTATCGTGATCTGAGTTTTTCTTCGTATCGGTCGTTCCCACAGCCGCTCACACACAAGCAGTTTACTCACTGGTTATTTTTCACTACAAAACGTAAACTAAATGATACAAAAAAAAAGTGGTTAAATGACAAACGTGTGTGAGTGCGAATCAGAGATAAAAACCTTCTGAGCTGTGCATCAGATCTAGATTTTGGCGTATATAAATAAATAATGATAAAGCTAAATATCTAAATCACATCGCAGTAATTTCCTGATTCTTCTGGTTCTTTAACAGACGTTTAGTGCAAACATGAGATAAATAAATAACTCTCCCTCTGTCTCTCTCTCTCCTGTTAAAGGAATCAGTTCATACGCGGTTTCTCTCGGCCAGACGGAGCGTTTCCATTTGCTCGGTATTACTTCCCTCCCTCTCAGTCATGACGCACGTGTGATTCCAATTTCCAACAATGAGCTGAGAGCACAGAGAGCGGGGTCACCCTGAACACCGAGTCACCCTGAACACCGAGTCACGCGGACTAAATTGCAGATGGGAATTGGAAATTGTAGCTCAGTAATCTCAGAGAAATGATCATGAATCCTGAACATGACATGCTGAGTTTCAGGGCAGAGCTACCGAGTGTGGATCGGCACATCGGCGCCCGCGCACCCGCTCGCTTGCCGCGCATGACACGGGGACAAGACCGGGACCTGCAGGATGACTCCACACTCAGACGTCTCTGCATGTCCTCAAACACAACCACAATACATTATAATTTAATTTAAAAAAATAATAATAATAAATAAATTAAAAAATTAAAAAATAAATAAATATATATATATATATATATATATATATATTTATTTTATTTTATTTTTTTTAATATACGTTTTCAGTTGATTCATACACGAGATACAATTCAAATTTCTCATGTTTATTCTCACGTTTACATTTTATTAAATAATATTCCTTTCTATGTTTTTGTTTAATTCGTACACACAAGATAAACTTCTGTCTTGAAGTTTTTTCAAAAATACACACAAAAAAATGATTCATTTCCCCCTTTTTAGTTTGTTTGCACAAAAGAACATAGTGTATATAAAAAATGAGAATATATATATATTCTCATTTTTTTCAATAAATCATACACACAAGATGATTTTTCCCAAGTTTTTGTGTAATTTGTACTCACAAGATAAATTATTTTCCATGTTTTGTGTTCATTTTTATGAAAAGTAGATTTCCATGGATATTTGTTACTTATTTTTTTAGTTAATTTGTGTACATTATTTAATTTAAAGTGTAACAAATGAGAAAAAAAGACACATAAAGAAAACAATCTAGCTAAATAACACATCATCCAAAATGTATGTAACTGGATGACCCTAACTTTTTGTCTTCAAGAATATAAATATCCATCATGTCACATGGTTAGTACTTAAACTACCTCTGTTACCTTCACTAGTTTAAAAGATAAAAAATTTCGAACAATGTAACGACGTAAAAACGTGTCTCACAGCCTGTGTTGTTGCTCCGCCTCCTACCGCTCCCGGTCAAGATCAGACATCAGACCCTAAAGATCAGACACTGGTGTGTTGATCAGATGGATGACAGAGTAAACATGGCGCCTCAGTGCCGCCCCGGTTTCCTCCTCTGGCCTTTATCAGCCGGGGAACTGACACCAGAGCTAGCGGCCGCGTGCCGAAAGGCCGTGACCTTTCTCAAAATGCCAGCCTATTAAATAACCTGGTGGAATCCGAGTGCGTATGTAAAATGCCACGGTGTTGTACAGCGTGTCTTCCCAGCCGTTAATTCCCTTATCGGCAATCGTTAAAACTTAGCACTCACATTCTTTGTCTCTCTTTCCACAAAAGTAACATAAAGACTCCATTTTCACCGCTCGCTTCAGGACTGTCTCGCGTTCGTCTCCGGATTCTGAACCGCACTGGGAAAAAACTCAGGAGCAGACGGCTGACTCCTGCCAAAATGTCCAACCTCTCGGTCTTAATTACAGCTCCGCCCACAGGACAACTGGAGCACCAGGTGAGAAAGAACGAGACAAACATCAGGCTGGAAAGGAACTAATCTGGAGTGAGGAGAGTTAAAGGAGCCTGATGAAGCTGAGATGAAAGGAAAGAAGAGTGTTACTGCGTCAGTGTGTGAGACAACAGGGCGTGACCTCTCTGTCATCATTTCAAAACTCTAATTCAATAATGTAAATGATTATTACTTTGGCTTTTACTTTGTGTAGCACTTCAAAGCTGCTCAAAAAGCCACGGGGCTCAGAAGCACTCATTCACAAAGCTCACAGTCACTGAATCATATTCTGCTCCAAATTAATTCGAATTAATATAGATAGAAATGATATTCTGCTCCATGTCTAGGAGTCACTGAATCATGTTCTGCTCCAACGCTAAGAGGGACTGAATCACATTCTGCGCCAAGGCTAAAAAGTACTGAATTATATTCTGCTCCAAAGTTAATAATCACTAAGTCATGTTCTGCTTCAAAGTTTAATAGTCACTGAATCATATTCTGCTCCAAAGTTTAATAGTCACTGAAGCATATTCTGCTCCAGGTTTAATAGTCACTGAATCATATTCTGCTCCAGGTTTAATAGTCACTGAATCATATTCTGCTCCAGGTTTAATAGTCACTGAATCATATTCTGCTCCAAAGTTTTAAATGACTGAATCATATTCTGCTAAAAAGCTGAGAATCACTGAATCATGTTCTGCTCCAACGCTAAGAGGAACTGAATCACATTCTGCGCCAAGGCTAAAAAGTACTGAATTGTATTCTGCTCCAAAGTTAATAATCACTAAGTCATGTTCTGCTCCAAAGTTTAATAGTCACTGAATCATATTCTGCTCCAGGTTTAATACTCACTGAATCATATTCTGCTCCAGGTTTAATAGTCACTGAATCATATTCTGCTCCAGGTTTAATAGTCACTGAATCATATTCTGCTCGAAGTTTAATATTCACTGAATCATATTCTGCTCCAGGTTTAATAGTCACTGAATCATATTCTGCTCCAAGTTTAATACTCACTGAATCATATTCTGCTCCAAAGTTTTAAACGACTGAATCATATTCTGCTAAAAAGCTGAGAATCACTGAATCATATTCTGCTTCAAGAGTAAAAGTCACTAAATTATATTCTGCTCCAAGGTTTAATAATATTAATAAACAAATCATATTCTGCTCCAAACCTGCTAATCATTAAACTGCGCACTATTCCAACACTAATAGTTCCTGAATCACATTCTGCTCCATCTTTAAAAATATTAATTAACAAATCATGTTCTGCTATTCTGCTCCAAAGCAGAGAGGTAATGAATATTTTTTCTGCTCCAAAGTATAAATCACTGAATCATATTCTGTTAAAAAGCTGAGAGCCAGTAAATTATATTCTGCTCCAAATTTAATAATATTAATGAACAAATTATATTTTGCTGCAAACTACTAGACATTTAACTGTGCACTATTCCAACGCTAAGAGGGACTAAATCATATTCTGCTCCAAAGCTGTGCGATAATGAACATTATTCTGCTCCAAAGTTATACATCACTGAATCATATTCTGTTAAAAAGCTGAGAGTCACTGAATCATATTCTGCTTAAAATGTAATAATCAATGAATCGTATTGATTCTACTTCAAGGCTCAAAGTCACTGAATAATATTCTGCTCCAAAAATAAGAAACATGAATTAAAACTTATATTTGAAGTCATTATTTTAAATGTTTGTATCAGTAAACAGAATAATTTTTTTTTTTCTGGGTTTGCAGGGTCCTAGTCACAATCATAACTTATCACAACATTACTTAAACAACCATACACTGTGTGTGTGTGTGTGTGTGTGTATATATATATATATATATATATATCAGTCTGAGTCAGTGTTCCGCTCCAGCATATTTAATTTGCCGTCTCTGACAGGGACGGATGCGTCCGTCCTCACACTGTCTCGCTGCTGCGTTCCACAAGATGATCAATGGTGTCAATGGTTTGCATATTAAACATTACAATATATCATAACCCTGTTTATTGACACATGCTGTACTTGTACTAGCTCGCGTTTCCGGAAATAAGCTCACTCAGCGTTTGCAGTTTGCTAACTAGTCAAAAAAGGTGAAAAAAAAAAAAAAAAAAAAAAAAAAACAAACGCTGCAATTTCCCTTTATAGCACAAAAGCTGCCCTTTGGTACGTAATGAAGTTACTGAGAGAGAGCGGAGAGGAAGAGAACCGGTGAAATATGTCAACGTGACATTTGGCAATAAACTTAGGAGCTGATATAATAAATAAGCCATGAAAGAGAGCGAGAGAGTGAGAGTGAGAGAGGTGTATACTTTGTACGTAGTTATTTGTTCCGTGTTGAATATTTCCCTATGTAGGTCGAGGCGGGAACGGAGATCCCATTTTCGCCGGCTTCTCGGCGTGACACACAAACCTCAAAGGCTGCCATGACAACGACCCGAGCCCGAGCTGAAAGTGGATGAGATGCGAAGCGGAGGAGAGTCGAGTGGTATAACGCTGCCGTGAAGCTGAGGTGAGAGCTCAGCCGAGGTCAAGTGGAGCCGGATCAGTCCTGAATAAAGCCCATGTGCGGCATGGGAGGACGGGAATGAGAGACGGATAGGTAATGGATGGATGGATAGATAGAGGGAGAGAGATGAGAATAGCTCAGAAGAAGGCCGAAGAGCATAGATGTGAAGTAAGAGGCTGTTCAAAAAAAAAAAAAAAAAAAGAAAAAAAGAGCAGGTGTGCAAATGAACACGAAAATGAAACGCCGACCCACATCGCGTTCGCCATCTTTAAACTCTCTTTACACACACGAGGTGCTCTTCATCGGAAAAACCAGTCGATAGATATATAACAAAGAGTGTGTGTGTGTGTGTGTGTGTGTGTGTGTGTGTGTGTGTGTGTGTGTGTGTGTGTGTGTGTGTGTGTGTGTGCATGCTGTGACTCATTCTCCTCCCGCAGATTCCCCACTTCATTCCTGAATCAGTTTCACACGCGGAATACATCTGAGATCTGAAAGAATACGGAAAGTGCAAAACGAGAGCCGATGCACGTCTAGACGCCGTCTCGTACCAGACGAGGATTTCCACACCACACCACACTCAGACTCACTCAGAGTACAGCACACAGACACAGAGGACGAGCGCGCTACAGTGCGAGGGCTTTGTTTTTAATTAAGAGGTGATCTTGATCGTTATTATTGCTGCTGTATTACGTTTCGACAAAGACGCACTCTCATATCTCGTTTCCTTCCTGAAGCTAATTAGGCGCTGAAGCCTTGCGCGGCACGCTGAAACATTTATAAACTCCCACGACATTAAAAAAAAAAAAAACATTGGTGTAATCACAGCCCACGTCTGAATTACGAGTCTGCTCTAATAACCCGAGGCTCAGACCGACCGCCAGCCCGGCAGGGTGAATGTAAACACAGCTGAGAGTTTACTCGTCGATTGAGATATGTGCAGTCAGACATTACTCCGACATCCGCGGCTAAAGCTAATTGGAATGTGAAATATGTGTCGGTTCCGATTTCAGCTGTTTTTTTTTTTGCCTTTAAACTGCCTTCACTAGGCTGAAAGGAAATAAATGTTTGTTTGCTCTCTTGTGTAGATGTGGTCCGTATGAGAACTGATGAGTGCGAGACGTGACACTCAGATCAGACTCGCGTTATAGTGAACCGGTTTAATCAGCACCTCGTTATGGACGTAATAAAGCTAACGAATTCAGTAAGCAACGATGTTAATGCTACACAATACCTACTGTACTGTACGTGCTTCTGGCTTCATTAAAATCATTTTAGAAAGCAAAGATACTGTGTAGACCTGCTTGCTAAGTCCTTCTGCTTGCTAATGCCGCTACATGTAATGTTACGATGTCCAAATGCGTAAGAAGCTTAATTTGAAGCGGTATGCTAAATTATTATGAACACCTTCTGCCCTTTAGTACATGCTCATGTTTTAGCCGGCATGCTAGCATTTCTGGCATTGACTACTGTAGCGGCTACCATGGCAGAATCTGACCGCGTATCGTACAGTAGTCCATTCCTATCATCTTGACTCATCGGTGAATGACAGACGCTATACTGTAGTGCCGCTATTCTGACGCTATACATGAGTGATATCATTGCGATATTATTGATTAATTACTACTAAGAATGTAACCAACAATGATTGTTTTGCAGAATATTTCTCAGAAGCACAAATTTCTATTAAATTTGAACACCAAAAGAGGGCGCACTTCCACATCGCTGCATGCAATGTGTGTGTAGTGCTGTTTTTTTGTTGAGAGACAAAAGCAGTTTCTTTGACAGTCTTGCTGTTTATTATTATTATTATTATTATTATTATTATTATTATTTATGTATCTACTTAGGCTGAATTAGTTATCACATTTTTGGGGATTGTGGCAACAAAACTTTTCATATAAAGCGTGAACAAAAAGAAAAAAAAAAGAAATGAGAGGAAGCATGGATAAACGCGTGGTTGGAGAAGATTAAATCCGATTTTCTTTTAGTCTCTCATTAGATGTCATCGCTGCGAGAATATCAACACGCTCTCAAATATCAAAGCATAAGCCGATGTCCTGTTAATGGACCGCTGTCACGTCGCCTAGCAACCGAAGCTTCTTATAACTATACTTATTATACTAAGAAATTAAATTATTTCTTGAGTGCAGGCTTGAGTTATTTTCATCTTGTTTTGCCACTCGAGGGTGTGTATTACAGCGATTTAATCACAGGTAAAGGGGTTTTTCCTCGGCTCAGTGTCGTCCCCGAGCGCACCCTTACCCGTAATAGAATCAGTGTAACGTGCACTCTGCCATGGCTTATAGCTTTAGTAGATCTTCCGGAAGTTTCAGGAACCGGTCGGTTCGATTCGAGGCTGCAATTAAGGCCACGAGAGCTGGCAAACGAGGTGGCAAGCAGCGGTATGAGCGCTAATCTTCCCTCATGCCTTCTTAACCGTGTAATACTCTTCATGCTAATGAACATTTGTTACGGCATTCTGTGAAAACAGACGGCCACTACAGACAGCCAGTGCAATGGAGACTCTCTGGGATCAGCGCGAGTGTTTGAGCCACCACGCTCCTTGTCATGCCATACTGTCATCCTTGATATCCTTCAACAATCAAAAGAAAACAAATATACAGTATATGATAAGAAGCTAAGAAGTTACGTTCGTTAGCTAGCCAGATAGTTAGAAGCCGCACCTCTGCTAGCACTCCAGAAGTTACAGCACTACACAAAACAATTCTTACACTTCGGTATCGCCCTACAGTAGGTGTAGAAGTTGTCAGGTTCTGTTCAACTCAACATCCACAAGTTCCCTCGTAGTTGGGGAAGTTGACAGCTAATGAGCGAGCTTCCGAGCTGAAAAGCCGAAGCAGGTTTCTACAGTAGGTAATACATGATGACAGTTTACTACGGAGGAAAAAAATACAGTTGTGTTTTGCACTGATTAAAATATCCATTAAAATGAAGAATAGTATTTTATGCTACTAAATCTAGAAAAATGCGGCCCGTAGTTTGAGCCTTCTGATGAAGGCTTCATATCAGAACCTGATATTTTAAAAGGAACATTTTGTCGTAATGTCCAACAGGATAAATCGAGTACACGAGGTAATCTTATTACTTCATAATATCCACTCAGCCACAGACACGGAGACACCACGTCAGGCTCTACACTCGAAACCACCAGGCAACTTTCTATGCTTGAAACTTTTATTTCACTCGGCGTCCTCAACCTGCCCCCAGGCTTCTGTGGATATTATTAACTTATCTTATTCGGTTAAGCACTGGCTCGTTTAAAAAAATATAACTACGAGCAGAAGGTCACTGAATCGCGGGCGTCAAAACCTCGACAGGGTTCTGATAGTCTTGGCAGGAGAATCTGATAACAAGGAGACGTTGGCTCGGGGAGCGGACGTGGCCCTCGCGTTCCGCAGTCTGCCCGCTAATAAAACAGTAAGCGCTGATTGGGCCGAGGTCCAGCGCTCGTCCCGAGCATTAAAATGCTGCAGGATTTTCTGACCTCCTGACTCGGGGCCGGTGCCAGCATGTTATTGGTTACGTGAGGAGAATGGAGGCTAAGCTTTACGTTATGTTTTTGGCAGGATGGAAAGGGAAAGTCTTTAGGATTTAGAACGCTGTTTCTATTGCATTTATGTTCTACCATTTACTCCAGATGTTTGTTCGAGAGATTGAAACCTCTGTTCCGCATGAGAAAAATCCTCCTCAATGATTGGCTTTTGAAACTCCAGACAATGTATTGTAATTTTCTTTTCTTTTTTTTTAAACAAGAATCTGCATCAATGGCTTGCTAATTGAACAACAGCGCTAACAGGAAATCCTTACCATGTCTGCAAATTATGCAGAGCTAATAACTCCTCATATCAGGCTCCTATTTGTTCCCGCTAACAATGAAATCTTAATCTCGTTTTAGACTTCCACATGATGCACAGTAATTAAATGGACTTTTGTATTAATGAATTAATGCTGCGATTGGCTCGTCAGTGTATAAGAACTGATTACGGATTTAAAGTAGTTTTACTGATCCATGTGCTGCTGAAGAAATCTATTAAAAAGGGATTACAGAGGCAGGTCATTCCGAAGTACTGTATGTAATTCGGGACGTAAAGAAACGCTTTCAGATATCCTTGCATGAATAGAGGTCGACACTGATAGCTGGGGTAGATGCAGAATAAATTCATTACCTTCAATCCGAACGACTGTCTGAGCTGTCTAAAATGTAGAGAAGTCAAACAAAATTTGTCATTTTAAATAAAACCAGGTCAGAGTTAAAAAAGAGAGCAAGGAAATACAGTAGGTACAGGAGCTGGGGTTAAACAGAAATAAATGCGAATGGTGTTATATTATAAAATATTTATAACAGCCATGACATAATTACCACCCGCACAATTTCGTACAGCTTCCACCTTTGCCACCAAACAGGCCTCTGAAGGTACGCTGGCATCAAGACATTGGCCGCAGATCCTGTACGTCCTTTAAGGTGCATCGTGGGGCCTCAATGGATAAGACATCCAACAGATCCTCAGTTCGATTGAGATCCTGAGAATTTGGAGGTTGAGTCAACATTTAGAACTCATTATCGTGTTCCTCTAACAATTTGCATTGTGCCAGGGTGAATTATCCTGCTGAAGGAGGCCACTGCCAGCAGGGAATACAGCTCCAATTAATGGGTGTAAGCAATAATGTTTAGGTATAGGTGCTTTGTGCCTTAGTAACACCTACATGTAGGGCAGAACACATAGTTTCCATAGCAGAACGTTGCCCAGAGCATTACACTGCCTTCGTCGGCTTGCCTCTTCCACCATAGTGCACCGTGATGCCATCTCTTCTCCAGGTGAGCAACATAACAAACAATAACTGGGGTTGATAATGAGTGTCTGTAGGAGTAGAAAGGATTGGTCAGGGTGGGTGGGATTGGGCAAAATGAGCAAGATGCATTAGTCAAAGTTCCCTTGAGAATGGCCGGGTTGGTCAAGAGTGTAGGTGGGTGAAGGAGGGATTTTGATTGGAATTCCATTCAGAGTCTGTGGGATTGTTCGAGAATGTCTTTGGGAACAGGAGGGATTCCTCAGGATTCAGGATTTAGGAGCAAATGGATTTGGGTCAGTAATGGTTGAAAGAGCAGGAAGGATTGGCCAAGGATCATTTTGAACTGGCCAGGATTATTAGAGAGGTTCGGCAGGATTGAGTTAGATTGGCTCTAGTTCCTTTGGTAGGGGGCAGATTGTTCAAGAGTGCACTGTAGGCAGGGGTAAGGAGAACTGGTCCGAATTCCACTGGGAGAACGTGGGCGTGTTCGAGAGTGTCGAAGGTCGCAGAAGGGCACCTGTCTGTGGAGCTTGGAGTGATCGGTTCGGAGTCCTTCGGGAGTGGTTGGGTTTGATCAAGAGTGCCTGTGGGAGCGGGAGATATTAATAGGAATTCCATTTGAGAGTGGGCATGATTGCTCATGAGTGTCTGTGGGAGATTGATGGGTTGGTCAGGATTCATTTGGGAGCAAATGGGTTTGGTCAGGAGGTGCTGGAGCAGGAATGATAGGTGAGAGTTCCTTAGAAATCAAGGGGATTGCTCGAGAGTTTTGGCAGGGGGAGGAGAGATTGATGTGATCGGTCAGATCTTCCTTTGCCATTGGGTATGTTTGATTAGGAGTAGGAGGGATCAATCAGGATTCATTTGCGAGTGAGTGAGTTTGATCAGTGGTGATTACGGCAGTGGACACACCTCTAATTCCAAGCACATGACAAGTGATGGAAATTCATCACCAGAACAGTCTTTAACAGCAGGTCTACATATGTAGATTAAAAATATGTAAATCTTTTGCTGTAAGCGTCCTGACCGCACATGCTAATGAATCACAAACAGAAATCATTTCAGCTTATAATACTGCAGGCCAACCTACATTAGAGCAGCGCAGGAATAAATTCACCGACTAACTGGCACCAGGAGACTATTAATGAGAATCGGGCACGTGTCCAGAGTGGAGCTGAAGCAGGAGGAAGATGAGAACAGGAACTCTGGGTGATTTTTTTTCTCTCTCTCCTCTAGAATGAGTTCGTGAATAAGTAATGGATGTGCGTTTCGGTTTTAACGTATTGTGTCTTTAAATATCTTTCAGTAAATACATCCAGGGGCCAGGATCAAAAACAACATTAGCCTAATGGGACAAATATAACGAGAGTGAACTTATATTACAGTTCAGTGTCGTCAGCTACACCATATCACAATTACTTGTTCTTGATGGAAACATCCACCATTAAAAGAGTGACAGCTGCTTGATTCTCTGCAATATGATCAAGCTCTACACACGCAATAATTATTCATGAATCTCCCCAGCTCTGACTGTGGGAGACCAGGAAGGAGAAGAAGAAGACAGAAGGCAGGAGACTAGAAATAAACCCAGTACTTCAGCAGGAAACTGCGGTGTCAGCTGCTGACACTTACCTGCGGCAGATCCACCGGTCTTCTACCAACCTACAATGCTTTGACTTTGAGCTTGCAGGTTTTATTTGATCAGATTAAAAGCGGCTGAGAATAAACAGAATGAGGGTCTGGCAGTGGGGGAACAGAACAGGATAGAGAAAGAGAGAGGGAGAGAAAGAGTAATGAACTGGACTCAAATCTGTTGCCATTGGACTGATTCTGCTCCCGGTGCCTGGCAACACATGCTAGCTCTGGTGGAGGGTGCAGAAAATCTCTGGCATCTCCCGTGGAAAAGAAAGAAAAAAAAAAAAAAAAAAAAGATGGCAAGAGCAAAGAGCCAGAGATCAATTTAGTGCTAAATAAAAAGCTCAGTGGGGGACTCGTTCGTGCTCACGCTGGCGTCGCGCCACGACAGAGCGGTGAGTTAAAAACACACAGCGCTTATTATCACGCGCTACACCAGAGACGACATCAGTCTTCACCGTGAAGCGCGAGACAAGACACAGGAGTTGGTGGTTGCTGGCTGCGCTCAGTAAATCCTCACGCAACGTTTCCCAACACCGTCGTAACCTTTAAGAGCGCCGAGTTATTAATAATGCAGGAGTTCATCACGGGGCCGTAGAGCCGGACACACAGCTGAATGTAAAAGATAACGCTGCTCTGTTCTGCCTTAAATATATCACAGACAAGGGCTCGGGATACAAATGTGTTCGCGTCGAAATTTTTTCTTTTTTAAAAAGCACCGAAAGAGCGACGTTCGCCCGTAAATACCGTGCTAACTAAATACGCTCTGCTAAAAGTTTTTACGCTAGTAACAACGCACTAAATCCGCTCTGCTAAAAGGAAAACAAAGCGTTGGCATGTAGCCGAGGATGTTTCCTGCTCGTGTTTTGTCCACAGATAATAATGAGGTAATACAATCAGCTTTTAAATTTAGCTTGAGGTTGTTTTAGTGGGGCGTGGTCAAGTGGTGAGGGCGGGGTCAAGCGATGCACCGTGTGAACCACCTGAGAGTGAGGTCCTCACTCAGTCACTAATTATCCACGTCTTCTTCGGCTGTGGATCCTTTCCGACTTGCCTGACTCTCGCGAGTCTTTCACAGGGGCGCGGTGCTTGGCCACGCCCCCGCCAGCACAAAGTCTTTTTCTTCTGATTTAAGAGTGAAACGCTTTTTTTCCCCCACGCTTTTTTGCTCGTGCAGGTCTTATTACTACACTATTACTCACTTCAGTCCAGTAAGCCTCACACCTACATGCCAGCGAGTTCTCACACGCGGGAATCAAGCTGGGAACGATGATGTCATGAACTAATCGTCAATTACATTCACTGTCAACTAATTTGAATTATCAATTATATTTGACAATGCTGATTAATTATTGGTTAATTAAAATTTGAACACTTCGTTATAACCCACTTAATTAATCACTCATCCTCTATAACGCTTATCCTGGAGCCTATCGCAGGGGGCACACACCCAGAACGAGGGCGAACACGTACACACTCACTCACACACTAAGGGCAATTTGGAAACATCTCTTAACCTAATCTGCATGGAGTACCTGGAGAAAAGCCACCAAGCATAAACACACACAGACCTGAGACGGAACTCGTACGCGAGGTCACAGTGTCACCGCTACACCGCCACGCTGCCTACCTCATTATAGCGATATACTGATTTAGCTCTGACACTGGAGACTCCTTCTCCGAAATGTCACAGGAAAAAGAACAAAGATGTAGCCACGTATGAGCTGTTCAATTATAGTTATTGAACTCATTGATTAATAGAAACCTGTTGTTTATGCTACAGCTGGACCTACAGTACCGTACAGATTCTTGACCAATCAGAATTCGAGAAGCCAACGATTTCGCTAACGTTAGCACGAGCCGAATTTACACTAATATATTTAATTTCACTCAAAAGATTGCGACAGAGAAGGAAAATGTCACGTCATTCATGCATAAAGGTCAGCCGAATGATTAATGACATGACACGGAGCGAAAGGGGCGGAGCTTCCAGGGTGGCTCGGTAAATATCACCGAGCTTATTCAATATTTAGATATAAACTGACCTGAGTGGTTTTTTTTGTTTTGTTTTGTTTTTTAATGAGGAAGAAAGAGAGTGAAACTAGTAAATTAAGGAGCTCGTACAGTACAGTACGCCGAATACGTAAAGGTTATCCTGAGGTCAGGAACACCAGCGCGGCGTTTCATGTGCCGTGTCAGAAAAACAAAGAGCGTCTCAGATTCCAGAAAGTGCGGTAACTAAAAGTTCTTTCCGAAAGAGAGTAAATGAGTGACCTTATTTAAATGAGGTGCACATTCTCTCCGAAGAGAGATTTTTTTTTTTTTTTCTTCCCCGCGCTTTAACTCGAGCAGCGCTGTTCAGCAGTGTGCATAATGAGCCGGCGGCTCTCATAATGTGTGCAGTCATGCTTCGCATTTTGGAGATGAAGCCGCGGCTCTCAGGGCGTCGTCTGATTCTAGATGAGCCATGTTGTTGCTTGATGAGCATGTGCACGAGAGCATGAGCGTGCGTACACATACACACACACACACACACACACACACACACACACACACAGACGCAGAGACTACCTCTCTCATTAAGGATAGATGAGATGCTCTGGTGTCATTTCGATGCTCGGCATGCAAACGCTCTACAGCCTGTGCAGTGGCGGGTGAACAAAACAAATCCATAAACAGGGCGCGGAACGAACAGCCGAGCTGCAGCGAGGAATCATCCGGTCAACTCGGAGACATGTCTGAATTATTCAGACGTGTGCAGTATATAGGCGAAGGCCGTTCAGGTCAAACCGGGACTTTGTGATTCAATTCAATGGTGAATGAAGGCGTAAAAAGCGACTGACATTTACGGTGATGAGACTTTGAGCCGCGGTAAAAAACGTTTATCACGTACCGCATCCCCTGTTCAGTCCTGACCTCGCCGTTCTAGCCATTTCCACACGTTTGGGCTTTAAAGGAGTTCCTGGGAGGCCGGCGTTTCAGACACGAAGCAGGCTGTTCGATCATTACGACACTGGGATGGGTGCATTAGTGTAGCGGCTTTTAGAGTTTTGTAGAGGTTTTAGTCTCAGAAGGTCCCGCTTTGACTTGAACGCCTGCCGTATATCATGTATACGTAATGTACAGCGGCGCAGCTACGGTTGCCTGAGTGATGTTTTCCATCACACTGAACTCAGTGCTGATATCTATTCTGGTTATTCCTTTAACGTGTCACTTTGTTGACACACAGAGTGAAAGATCGATCGGATCATGATGCAGCGCTAGCATCCTCCTGCAGCGTTTATTAGCCGGTGATGCTGTAGTGGAGAGTTTTCATCACTCTCCTTGTTTTCGTCCATGTTACTGCTCGTTAGTACCAGTTCGCTAATTACTTCACAAGGTATTACTTCAGTGACTCTTTATCTGTTAATCAACATACAGTACTATTATATATAATTCAGTACATTACTGTGTTGTTACACAAGACTAAAACATTATTACAGCTTAGTAACTCGTCATCATGACTTATGATTCATTCATTTTAAGACAGCCTTTTTATTACTGCTTACTCTTATTACGCTAATTTTAAGTCATTGTCTCTCTGGATTAGTAGCTCGTTATATAAAGAATGTTACGATGTGAGAGATCTGACAGGGTGATATATTTGTAAATCATCTAAAAAGAAATCATAAGTGATAGATCTAATATAATAAAAGATTTGATAGATCTCATAAACTGGTCGAGCTGATAAGATGATGGATTAAATGATCTAATTAATCTAATCATTTGTTAAATCGCTTAAATCATGAATTATTCTTATAATCTGAGGTGGCGATTGATCAGATAATCTGATCGATAACGTCCTGGGATAAATTTGATAGATCAAACATTCAAATTAAGGTGCCATGGATCAAATGAATCTAAGAATCAGATAGACTGAATAATTCGATATGTGTTATAATCTGATAGACCTATTAATCTGATGGATCTCATATTCTGGTAGAGCTACAGTGATAGGGTGAGAGATTTAAATTTTCATCAAATCTAATAATCTGATAGATCTTGTGATATGAGAGTTCTGAGAGTGATGGATCTGATAATCTGATGGATAGCGTAGTGTGATGAATGTGATACTCCTTATACAGATCTGATGAATTTATACTGCAGGGCTGATGATGGGGCACTAGGTTTGATTATCTGATAGATCTCATACTCTGGTAGACCTTAAATTTGGATAGATCTGATAAGGTGTTAGATCTGATAGGGTGTTATGTTTAACGATCTGTTGCACTCACACTGTAGATCTGATCTGATAGATGAGATAATTCAATAATCTGTTGATCTGATCTCAGGTGACTGGCCGGATCAGTGACTGACTCCAGTCTCCCGGTTAAACCCACACCATGGTGACAATGGCTTTTTAATAGCTTGTCGTTGTTAAATAATTGACGCGCTTTAACTCGGCCGAGCCGTTAAACTGCAGCAGTGTGTTTCAGTATGGTTGAAGTAAAAGCCTCTGCACCATGTTTTTTTTTTTTTTTTTTTTTGTCGTTTTGTTTTGTTTCCCTCCGAACAGGGTCGGGACATGCTTTTAGTGCTAAACTGCTTTCTGAAGTATTCTGCCTTACAATCAGGATAAACACCCCGGTTTGTTCCTTTTTAAGTGTTAAATTGAGGCTAATCCACAGGCTAGATCACCGCCGCGATGTGAAAGAGCAAACTAATCGAACTGGGGACAAACTCCGCGCCGGTCTGGGCTCTGATTCGCCAGATGTGAGATGATTAATTTAATACAACAGCAGTTCTCCGCATCTACACACTACTTTACATCACGGCTTCATGCTAGCGCGCTCGCTCCGATACGTTAGCGTTTCTGCAGCAGCGGCTAACTCTCGGCGATGAGAATGCAAACTGATTGAAAAAAAATCAACATGTTTAATCATTGATATGGATTTGAGAAAGGAGATGTTTTTTTTTTGTTTGTTTTTTTTTTTAATCTAAAATTTATGGAAGGAGTCTCAAGTTTCAGCTCCAAAACCGAAAGTGACTGTGACTTCAATAAGAACCGGAATGAACCGGTTCTGCAGACATTAATGCAATCGTAAACTGGTACGAACTTGAAGTGTACCAACTCCGTCACTCGTTGGTTTTCTGTAACGCCACCACGCTGAGGGTTTTATTCCCTACATAACAAGGGTCTGCATATAATTTACATTTTTCCATTCGTTCGTTTTTTAAGTGTTGCTTAAAAGCTTTGTACGCATGAAAATTCTCATCTGCCTCCCGCTGTGACCGATGGAGTAAAAAAATGCTCATTTCAAGCTGTGGAAAAGGAAGGAGAAATGCACGGGGAGTGTCTGAACGGTAAACACGAATCCACTGAACAACACACACACACACACACACACACACACTTCTTGAACCCGTGGCCTATTTCCATTTCAAAAACGTAAAACTTTGCTACACGACTGGTTCCATCCTCAAACACAGGATTTCAAAGCGCCCTGACAAAAGGAGGCGGGAATGAGCAGAAGGGTTTCCTCCTGCAGAAATCCATAACCTCGAGCGTATGAAAAACCGCCACAATGATCAGATTTTACGGCGGCTCGGCTCGGCTCGGCTTGTGCCTCGTATTCTTATTAAATCTTGTTTGGCTTTACATAACTCCGAGTCGAAGGCATGTGAGTGCGGTGGATTTTTTCTTTTTCGTTCGTGGAGCCTGTGTCAGACAAATTGGGATCATTCCCATTGATCTGAACGAACAAACAAATCTGCTTTCTTTTACCTTCACAATTACAGACCGACCGTGCTTCCCGTTTCCAGTAAACGAGCAGAGTGTGTCCCTTTAATGCAATCTCTCTCTCTCTCTCTCTCTCTCTCTCTCCTTCCGTTTGTCTCCCCGTCCTCATGCGCATGTGTCCCGAGGACAGTAGCGGTTTCCCCTCCATCGGCCCAGCGATTTCATTTACATCCAAACGGGCTTAATGCGGCCCTGTACTGAATCGCCAATGACTCGTAACCTTCCTAATTACACCACTACAGTGACTGCTGGAAAGGAATTATGTTAATCAGAACAGATTAGTTTCATTTCCACATGCGTGTTATTTCTTCTCTTGCTCGCTCACGAGCCGGACGAGAGAGGTTCTGGGTTTCCATTAACAAAACTCCTTCAGATATGTTCAATGGGTGAAAACTTACCCACATCACGCGTGTCTCCCAGGATGTCACTGTCAGATTGGCAGGACGTTCCTTGTGTTTCAACGTTCCCGGGGCTGAGGTGACTCAGTGGTGGCCGATGAGAAGGTCCCACCTTCAAACCCCAGCACCACCACATTGCCACATTGGAGCCTCAACTCTCAGTAAAGCTTTTTGTCCCAATAACATTGTTGAAATCTCCGACGTGAAGCTCGCTCGTGTCATTTTTCTCTAAGAGAAGCATCTGACTTTTTTTTTTTTTTTTTTTTTACAATAACAAAAATAGCATCTTGACTACTGCCCTTAAACACAAGCCTGAGAAGAAAAAGCTATTTCTTATATTCTTCTTATATTCTTAGCTATTTTCATGCTACAGTTGAGGTCAGAAGTGTACACACACTCATCTTGAACGTGGATGTCATGCCAGTATTGATCTTTCAGCTGTTTTTTCCCCCCCTCAGGCAAATGGATTGTACAACCTGCATCATTAATAGAAGTCCTCTGAACTTCCTGTTAGTGATGATGATGATGATGATGATGACGGACTCCATGTGGTAGATTCTCTGTGCAATATGAAAAGGGTGTGTTTGACCCCTCTCACTGGATGGACTGAGACAAAGTACTGTCAGGAAAGTCCAGAGAGCTCAGTGCACATCTGAGAAATCAGGAAGGTCTCTCAGAGACATTTCGAAACTAACTCTAGATCCCGAGATCAGATCGAGCTATTGTAAGCACAAGATAGTGGGAGGTGGAGACACTTTGCCAAGGTCTGGAAGACGACCCGAACTGTACAAATCCTCTACTGAGAGGAAACTGTGTTCAGATGGTCAGGAACACCCCAGGAACCACCAAGACACAGGCCTGTTGTCAATCGGAAGCTCTTGGAACACAAGGCGCTTTGAGATCACCATGCACTGGAAGGCTGCTGTCCAAGAACGAAGCCCCTGCTCTGAAATCAGCACCTTGATTCAAGCTCGACTAAACTTTGCACCTGAGCGCATGGACGAAGACAAAGCCTTCTGGAGGGAAACTTTGATTACAGGTGTGTTTGAAGGTGTAAAGGTGAAACATTCAACCCCAGGAACAGGGGGTTGTAGCTGGGGGTGGTGGTGGTGGTGGTGGTGCAGATATGCTTTCAGGTTGTTTCTCACAAAGTTGATGGAACCATTAAAAAATTAGGAGAACCTCACACCCACAAATCATGAAACTTGGACAAAGTGAGGTGTCAGAATGGATCAAGCCGGGTAACTTTAAGCTTTTTGGATCCTCAAAAATACCAAGATTTTTTCAAGGTGCTTAAAAGTCTGGTCCGTGTCACAAACCAAAAACACATTTAATTGAACACTACAGATTTGCCAAGAAGAAAGTGGTCTCACACAGCAACCCGGAATTCAGCCAGAAGCTTCGACCAAAGAGTTAAATCCTTCGGCTAAATCTTAGACACATAGCTGTGCGTGTGTATATATTGCCCTTGTTCTGATATCAGGAAACTCCAAATTAATTAAAAGCCATGCTCCGAATTCTCCTATTAAAGACGGTGTGAGTGTATTCTGGGTTCACCTAGTTCTCAGAAAGAGGACCTGAACTTAAAACCGCACCTGATTTGATTTGATTGAGGTCAGAATCGTTCTGTTTTTCGATTCAACTCCAGATGAAGGAAGAGAGCTGAGACTCTACAGATCTAAAACTGCAAAGAAACGCTGATACGCCAAACTTATTAAAGGACGTGAGGAACTTCCTCACCATCCCCCGCGGCACACACACACACACACACACGCGAAGGATATAACACACTCAGAGCAGGAGGTATGAAGCTTTAGCTATCGATCTACACCCAAATGCTTATTGCAAAGTGCACGGCTGTTCCGCCGTGCCCTGGGAGACTGTAATGGCTATTAGAGAGATTAGAGATGGAGAAAAGGTGAAGCATAAAAACATAAAAGCGAAATGACTTTCCTCTGCTCGATAGAAAAAGATTACTAACGGCGGAGTCGATGCACAGCCGATCGCTGTGCCCTATAACTATACGCCTATTATATCAGTTATAGAGGAAAGAGAGTGTGATAGAGAGAGAGAGAGAGAGAGAGAGAGAGAGAGAGAGAGGAAGGACTGAGCTGTTCACTGCAAGGTATCTGGAGGTTTATTGACTTTAGTGGCTATAATGAAAGAAAGAAGTGAGCTGAAAATCTGCTGGGTGAAAAAAAAAAGGGTAAAAAGTTAGTTGCCGTGACAACAACTCAAGCTTTCTTGTGTTGAAAATCAGGTATGTTTGAAAGAATAGCCAGTAATGAGGGCGTGACATGGACGACATCGTGTACCACATGCAGAATTATTAAACCTCTCAACAAAAGATTTAAACCTCAAATATGTACCTGAATTTATTTTGGGATCATTAATCAATCAATCAATCAATCAATCAATCTATCTATCTATCTTGTCAAGAGACTACTTACTGCATGAGGCTCCAGGCCAGTAGGGGGCCCCCAAGAACCGTATTTATTGAGAAACAGATGGATTATTTACAAGGATAATGGTGTTGAATGTTGGCTGGATCAGTCCCTTGCAAAAATGTTTGCCTACAGCCCCAAGACTACGATCGCCAGTGTTCAATATCTTATTTTTTTTTTGTCATAAACATAGTTTTTTATTTTCTGTGATTGAGGGCGGAGTCATGGATGAAACCACGCCCACTACAACAGAAATGGGATAACGGTGATGAGAAAAACTTTTAATCTGATATAGAGTAACGCTTTCCTTCAAAAAGGACAACCTGAGACAGACAAACAAACAAACAAACAGACAAACAAATTCCCCTCCCACAGCATTACAGCCTCCAGTTCTACTAGTTAGAGGTCTAACGGTCTTCAGCGAGGCATGGCTCCCGGCGTGGTTATGTTAATTCTGAGCATGCGTGACCCCGTTCATTTAATGATGATACGCCGTGGCCTGACTAAACTGCCTCGTTAAGAGGTCTGGAGTTCCCTGAACAGCGCCAGCCTCGGCTCTGACCCCGCGTGGGCGAGAACAGGGCCGACGATCCGGTGTTTTAAACACCCCGTCGAAATGTACATTTATTTGTTTATAATGTGCGCAAACTGCCATGCAAAACATGACTGGTGTCTGTGTGTGTAGATAAGCAGCTCAGAAGCCTGGTGCTAAGCTCGCAGGAGTGGAGTGTTTACTTCAGGCACTGGGTGATTGCTGTTTTTGAAGTTTGCCACAGGAGGTGGTTTGCAGGAGGCGCTCGAGTCACACCGCCGGGCTGAAACGCTTCTCCACGCCAGGATTAGGAGCAGGCGGGAGGCAGCGGGAGGCAGCGGGAGGCCGGTGAGGCTGCTTGGGAAATAAAACTTTACAGATCACTCGGGATTAGACCGAGTGGCGAAGGTTTGGGAGGTCAGTTCCAGTTTCTCCGTATTTTCTGAATTAAAGAACGCTGTTGACACGGCGTGCGCCAGTGACCGGGTGTGCGCCAAAATCTTTTCCATTCAGCCTCCCAGTCCATTCTGCAGGTGTGCTGAGGGGCGGGGCCGCCAGATCAGGCTTCATCCGCGCTACAAAAACAAGGAGTTTAACTCTAAAGAGTATTGCTGCGTGGTGGACGCCATTCATCCGTGCACGTTGTTGTTGTTGTTGTTGATGTTGTTGATCAAGCTCTCGTGATGGAGATGATGTTTGCGTAGTACCTTTGTATAGTGGAATAGTGACTCGAATAATAACCTCTGTGGTTAAAAAAAAAGAAGTTACGCCCACTTTTGCATTACTCTCAGTGCGGCCCTTGTATCTCGTCTAACATTAAAAAGTCCTCGTCTAGCAGTCTGAGAAAACTTCCTCTCTCTTTCCTGTTCTCCCGCTCCGTAATAATGCATGATTGATCGGGCTCCCGAGCGTGACGGCGTGATTCATGCATCCTGTCAAAGTGTCTCCGAGTGTCCTCACGGTGAAATTCCTGACGTTTAAGGGATTATATTTCATCGTTAAATATCAGAGCTTTGCCTAAGGTGTGGTTTTAATTGCGCTGGCGTTTGATTAAGAGTAACAGCTCGCTCGCTCGCTCGCAGCCCGTCGGACTCGTGACAAGTCCGTTCAAACCCGCGACTCCTTCCTGACCGTGTCTGGGAGCGGCGGGGTAAATGGACAGCGGGATTTAAAGTCCGGCTCATCCCAGGAGCTTATTTTCTCACGTACAAAGACGATTTCTTAAAATAAAGCACGGAAGAAAGAAAAATGAATAAGCATGGTTTCTGAAGCAATAATTATGTTGTACATGAAAACGGCTCCGAATTATTACACTCTGAACCACAAAGGGTTTGCAGATCACACGCCCACACCTACAGTACGCATATACACTCTAACACACACACTCTAACACACACACACACACACACACATACATATACACACATCTGGCAGAGTTTCTTATGCAAACCCACAGGCCAAGAGACTATCTTCTACTCTCAGCTGTGAAGCTGGCAATCATAAGGGGGATTTGGCTGGCAGTCAAATATCACACACACACACACACACACACAAATAAAGATATGTAAAGAGAAAAAAAAAAAATCCATGTCATTAAAATAATTGCTTTGATTTGGGTCACTAAATAATTCCTGAACGAACTGATTAACCTAATTAAAGACAAATCCGGAGGCGTTTCTGTGTCTCTAAACCATCACCTTTTAATAAAAAAAATTTTTAAAAAGATTTTCACAGAGTGAAAGTAGGTAATGATGCCGAAATATCATCTGTCTATACTTTATTTTTACAGTGCAGATGATACAATATTTAAACAGATGCAGGCTGTAGTGCCTGTTGTTACAATCGAAACCAATAACAAGGAAAAGACATAAAAGTGAGAAAATGTGCAGTGTGTAACTGTGTGTAAGTGTGTGTAGGAAGCCGCTGAGAGGACGCACGGGTGGCAGGTCAAGCTCTAACGGACATGTGACTTAAAGTAGTTTATATTATAGTTTTTGTTATTTCTTTAAGAAATCGAACTTTACACGTCTAAGCAAACTGCCGTGTTATTAGGGGAATAACGCACTCCAAATGGTACTGTTACACAAAAAAAAAAAAAATTGGTCATTTTTTTATTAAGCTCCAGAGCAACAACTAGGGACATTAACACTCAATCGTTAATCGATTAAATGGCAACAAAAAAATGAAGATTTCTTTCGTTGATGTTTGTTTTGCATAATGCTTCTCTGTAGCTTACACATCTGTTACACCACACGTGGGCACACTTGCAGTTTATGCTTTTTTTTCCCCTTTTTTTTTTAAATGAGACATGGGGAACATTTCTAAACTTAACTCTAATTTATTGTTTAATCATTTTTAAGGTAAAACTGAAAAATTATGAACTGAGATAAAAACTGTTTCAGGATTATTATCTATTAATAATTAATTGGTTGCTGATTGTTAACAGTTATGAAAACTGTGCAACTCTTCAAACTAAACCAAAAAAAACCCCATGTAGCTAGCTAGCTAGTGCATACTATAAGATAATGCTAATGCTAACAAGACTTCGTCAAACTGCAAGAAATCTCGAAAACTATAACTATTTATTTATTTTTACTAAAACTATTTATTATTTTTTATTTATGTATATATATATTTATATTTATATATATATATATATATATATATATATATATATATATATATATTACAGTTCATTAATACTTGCTGGGAAAAAATTAATTGTTCAAGAAAAAGTTACATTACTTTCAAAATAGCTTAGCTACTACAAAGTAATAAAAATAATAAAAAATGCAGTTAAGCTAATAGCATCAATGTACACAGTTAGCCACTCCACAATACTGCTACACTATAATTCATACCAATATCTTAAAATCTCAGCATCTCAATCTGAATAGCCACGGCAGCAGGAGTGACTTCCTTCAGCTCTGCTTTTCATTTACCCAGCTAGCTTCGCTGCTGACTACCGTCTCCTTCTTCATAAACGTTAACAGACAGGCTTGACCTCTTGCCGTGATGTTGCCTCTGATGGTTTATAAACGTTCTCGCCCGCTGTGATTGCAATGCGACGCGCCGGCAGTCGTTATGCTAATGGACTCGTGTTCTAATTGATGACATCCTCATTTGCATTGTGTGTTAATTACCCGAATCACTTAGTCACATCTGCAAACTCTAATTAAGGTCCCGCTGGATGTTTTCCCTCGAGGATGGAGATGAAGCAAGGGTCTGGGCTACACCAAGTCGGGATACGCCGTACCGTAAAGATAACGTGGCCAAACTGTAATGAGTGGAATGTCCACAGAGGAAAGCAGGAGAGAAGTGAAAAGAAAAAAAATGAACAATTAATTAAACAGTCATGGAATTCCTCAGGGCTGTTCTGGGGGAAAAAAAAAAGTTTTATAGAAGTCGTCAAAGTCTGCTACAAAAGTATAAGTCATGTACCAAGGGCTGTTTTTATTGAATTAAATGAAATTAGACTAGAATGGGCTCATTTGCTATTTAGTGTCAAACTAAACAAACTGAATACAAAAAATAATGTGCATGGAAGGTGTAGAGCTGAAAACATCTGCCAATGTTTTTTAAATTATTGATCGGGAATGCGTCAATTTTAAAATGCATACAATTTTTATTAATGTGTGTAAAAATGTATGTAGCTCAACAACTCTAGACTCAGTTTAGCAGTTCAGATCCACAAAGGAAATGCTAAGTGATACACACAGCATGTTTAATTCATTCCAGTTGAGTGGCTAAAAAGTCGTGTCGTCACATCACCATAACTCCACCTGGCTCAGCCAGTCTCAAAAACAAGGCTGTTTGGCCACCTGCCTAAAGAACTGCAAGCAAACATTCTGTTTAAAGGGACAAAACAGTGTCCACGTACACTTGGGTCACCTTATGAAAAAACAGTGCGACACTAGTGCTAATACTCTGTGACTAGTGCTAATACTCTGTGGCTGTATAACATCAACAGCGAACAGGTATTTCTTACCTGAGCGTGAACATTTCCACAGGCGAGTATGGAGAAGTGGCGACGTAAGCTGATACGCTTTCCCTCGGTCGCACCGGCTCTGACGGCACGAGAACCGCGAAATTCCCATCCACCCTCTGTTCGGATAATTCCGGGATGGTGGGAGTCCTAAACAACCGGACGATTCCGATCCTCTTCATGGGAGTCGACGTGGTAGATATAAATGAGTCCTCCTGGCTCCCTGGCTGCTCAGGATTCCTAAACCCTGGATCCTTCCCGGGGCACTGGCCGTTTTGTGCTGCCCTTAAAGAATAATAGAGGGCCACTGGGTTTCCCTCAGGAAAATCTGAGATTTTTTGCCGCCCGGGTATGACGGTGGGCGGAGCGAACCACGATATGGGAGTCTCCAGCTCAGCGACGCATAGTCCCAGCTCCCCCTGCAGCCGGCAGCTCCCGCGTACTTCCTGCGTTTCATGGAATGCGAACATGCGCACGCAGGGCAGTTTGTCCACCACACTGTAGTCATCCCAGTCCCTCCCAGAGACATAAAACAGCACCTGAATCCTGGGCTTGTCCAGGTGGATCTTCAATTTCAGGATGAAGGTCTGAACCTTCCAGTTGAAGGTGAAGAGAGTGGACGAGGTGATGAAAGAGCCTGGTGGCTGAAGGAGCTCTGAAGGAACAGGCTGCTCAACAGAGAGCGATCCGTAGCTGGCTCTAAGGGTGGGAGGTTTCCTGGCCTGGTGAATGAAGAAGGGTTCGGTCCTCGAGAGGAAACTCGAGTTGCGCATGAAGTCCTGGGTGGCCTCCTTTAGCAAGAATGATGACTCGGAGTCAAGGAGCTGGTAACTGACAGGCAGGTAGGTGGCCGAGGACGAATAACGGGGGAGCGTGTCTGGGATTCGGCTTTCTGTAACTGACACAAAAAAAGAAAGACGAAGGTCAGAGGTCTGGTATCATGTGGACAGCTAGAACAGCATAGTTGGGAAATGTGGTTACCATGAGGTTTTTTCAGAATGACAAATCGGAAAATCTGATTTGACTTGACTGATAAATGACAAAATCATGGTCCGCTTTGGTCTAGAATATCTCCGTCTTACACTTTAGTTTCCACCAGACCCATTAGACTATAACTTCTGTATGTCACACAACCATGTCACATGCTATACCTCTAGTGATAATCAGGCGTACAGTGGAACCTCGTATTGCGAGTAACTCGGTTTACGAGTGTTCCGCAAGACGAGCAAAGATTTTTAATACATTTTGACTTGAAAAACGAGCATGTCTTGGTTTACGAGTGCCGAGTTTTTTGATACCGACACACACATACACTCTCTCGCCTTTACACCACCCCTCTCCGGCTGCACACAGACACACACACTCTGCTCTACACAGAAACTCATAGGTAAGGTGCTGGTTCATTTGTTTTGTTTTGTTTTTTACAGCAGTGATTCCGTTAGTCTGCGCTCCCTCGAGTGTCATTAGAGAGATTTGTTTTTTTCCCATTAAAACAGTGTTTCCGTTGTGTGTGTGTTTGTTGTTAAACTTAAAAAGCGAGGTGGGGGGGGAGGGAGGAGGAGTTTTACTGTGTAAGACGAGGTGAGGAAAGGGGCTAATTCCACACACACACACACACACACACACACACAAATACACAGCGCTGTATAGGGTCATGGGAGTCTGGAGCCTATCCCCAGGGACATGGGGTGGTAGGTGGTATGCACCCTGTACGGGGTACCAACTAATTACAGGCATAAATCCACACACTCACTCACTCCCTCACTTACTCTAATATGTTTTTGGAATCCCTGAAGAAACCGAAGTACCTGAAAGAAACCTTTGAGCATTCAAGCATGGTGGGGGAAACATACAAAATCAGACATGCACACAGACCTGAGGTGTTTTTAACCCAGGACTCTGGAGTTAAAAACGTTCAAAAATTTCAAATGGAATTTTTCTTTAAGATTTTTTAATACATTTTTAACATATTATTTATACGATTTTACCTCAGGTCTATAGGCCGTGCATATAAAAAAAACTTTTATATCACTTTTATATCACTTTTGGTTTGAGATCCATGATTTTACTCAACTTTACTGAACTCTACAGACCTGGATTTGGACTATACACTACTTTTGACACTCTACAAATTCCAAACTAGTTTCTATAGAACTATAATTATAGAATTTTTGAAAAGACACGCATGTTTTATTGAACTTCAAAAAAATTTAGAATTCCCTGATGTCTGCACTACTACAGTATAAGAAAAAATCAACAGGTTCCCTATGAGCTCTTCTTGTTTTTGCCAATAATTTAAAAATAGTTTGCTTGGACTATGATGGATTGTAGATTCTTTCTAAAAAGCCACACTGTGCAATATATCACTCCAGGTGCTGGCGGGAAGCCTTCCGGACATTTCTCCATCGAGTTCTTTCATGCCCATTCTATTCCTTTTAAGCTGTTTACAATATTACATAATTTCGTTAGAGATAATTAATAATAATAATTTAGCTACATAATAACCAGAAAAAAAAGTCTGTCCTATTTAATTTAATGGTCCAGATTAAAACAGGAGATACGGGGGTTTCTCAGGGATCCCTAGTGAATTAGTGGTGAGCCGTTGGCACCTTCGCTGGCGTGCCCTGGGCACGATTCCCAGTCAAGAAACCGACCCCAGGCAGTCAGGATTGCACAAGCCGCTGCACTGTTAGTGCCGTCCAAGGCTCAGATAAATGGGGAAGGTTGTGTCAGTAAGGGCATCTGGTTTGGGAATAAACTTTTACTTTATTCCCAAACCATCACCAAAGCACTTCTATAGAATCCTTTCCACACAGCTATATAGTGTATATACAGAAGTTCTTTTCCATAGCCGTTAACTACATAATACGTACTTTATGGGACTGCATCAGTCTTTTTTTTTTTTTTTTTTTTGCTCAGTAGGGATGCTATAGAGCGCTCCTCACTCTCACATGACCTTCACATGACATTTCATTAGAGAACTGGACTGCTGTGTCATTTTGGAAGATGTTTCTCAATCATCTGGGAACAAACTTCTTCATCAGTTCTCACTGACATTTATTTCATGACATGGATGACTGCCTGACACGAGTCCAGTCTCAGGATGTTACCTATATGGACTCCAACCTGGTCATAGGTCATGCTAAACAGGTCTTGAGGTTGTAAAAATAACAATGGTAACAGGAAGTATTTCCTTCTTCTACTGTAGAAAACATCCAGCCTGATCGCTGGCGCAATGCATGGATGAAGGTGACTAGCTGAAGTTCTCGATAAGGATTAACGGTCCTGATCTTTGACTTGCCCACCCATTTAGGACTCACTTTGACCCTGGTCCTGGATCTGACCGCGTCTCTTCAAAACCTTCACGGAGAAAATGAACATTCTTGGTTAAGACGTAAAATAAGTTTTAGAGAACAAGCTTGTTTGGGGAAGATATATATATGCTTATTAGAGATGGGGAAAAAATCGATGCAGTTATGAATTGTGATTCTTTTGTGTGCCAATTCATGTATCGCTACACTGACTCTAAAATCGATTTTTTAAATTATTTATTACATTTATAATAGAGAAGAACCGGTCGATCAGACAGTGACTGGAATTGGCTGGTTTTCAGCTTGGTCAGCCATGACTGATCATGCTGGACTGCACAAGCTTCTGGGTGCTGCGACAGAAACGCATTGCTATGCCGATACATTATCAGAAGTTAAAGAAGACTTTTCTTTTTCCAAATTCCAGGAGCGAAATAGACTCAAAACCCTTTGGAGATGTTTGGGGCAATAAAACGTCGCCGTTTCTTTATAATCCTACAGGTGGTGCTCTTAACTGTTCCCACATTTTAAACCTGTCCTGGCGGAGTGAATCGTTTGCTGAGTTTGTTTAGGAATAATAATTATGGTGGATGACGGAGTCAGTTAAATGTTAAACTCTTGTATTTGCAGTTAGTCTGTAGTGTTTAAATTCTGCGCTTGGTTTATAAAGTGAGAAAGCTAATGTTATAAGGAACGCGCTACATTCAATTTCTTACGTTCAGTCCAATTGTGAAGCTCTTGGATAAAGCTAAGGTGTAAAACTTTCTCATTATGACTTAAGTCTTACAATTATAACAAAATCGGACAAAAAAATTTATATTGAATCTGGACATTTCTATAATAATTTCCGGACCCCCATTCCAGTCATTTCAGCCATATCCTTAGTTGTTTTCTTTGCTTGATGCAGGACAATAATTTGACCCAACCTTATTTAGGTTCATAATTGGAGTGTAAATGGCACTATGATGCTGTAACACTACCCTGCGTACATACACAATATGAAAGAGACACATCACAGCGGTAATGCAGAGCGAGAACGCAGGCTTTTTGCGGTTCTGTTGCGATTCTGTTGCATAAGAACCGGCGTTCGTGCTCCGGCGCTCGTCCCTGTGGTTTAGATCAGAGCTGTTTATTGAGTCTAATCATCCCTGCTGAAGGCTATCATACCCTGTGGATCACAGCTGACAGCACACACATCGATCTCACGTCAGTCACACGGTGCTGAGGAGACTGATGAGTTCAGCTGTCCTGACACGCAGTCATACCCCCATCCAGCCACACTCACACACACACACACACACACACACACACACACACACAAGATGCTGCTATGAGAACAAAATCACTCCATTATTTGTGTGTGTTTGTTATAAATGACTTGGTGTACATAAACACACAACCTGGAATGTTACGTGTGCGTAAATACGGTATAACATTGTAACAAACATGTGATGGGAAACGTGTACAGATTAAATGCGCAGATTAAAACATGGATTTAATCCTTTTGTGCGGGGGGGGGGGGGGCTTTTCCCAGAAATATTACTCATAAATAAATAAATAAATAAATTTTAAAAAATAATAAATAAATAAATAGCCACAAACATCTTTAAAAAAATCTGACTAAATTGTATTTTTAAAAGAAAAAAAATGGAAAAAGTTAATTATTATATTTTAACTGAATGAACAAATAATAATAATAATAATAACTAAGGTTCTGCAGTACATGCACTTTAGTTATTATAGATGCACTTTAGTTATCCATGCACATTTGCCCACACACTTTACACACCGTTATGCTGTTAGGCTCATGACTGGACATTTCCATTTCAATTTTATTTAATTGCTTGTACATAGTGGAAATTTTACAGCCCAAAGTTTTTTTATATTCTATATTTTCTATACTGTGTACTTTTTATCGCTATATTCTTATTTCATATTTTATATTCCTTATTGGAATATTTTCTTTTCATGCTCCATTTTGCTTTTTCATTATAACATTTTTATTTCATATACTTTATTTGAATATTGAATATCTTTAGTTCACAGGCGGTTGTTACATCATTTCGGTGTGTCTGGCTGTGTATGTGACCAAGAAAATTTTAATGTGGTTTGAATTTTGAAGAAACACTTTTAACTTTGGAAACATGCAATCGTCTCATTAATACATTAATTAATATGTGTAAAAAATCAACAAAAGATGCACGGAATCCTGAAAATAATCCTAACATTATAATTAAGAACATTGATGTTAAATATTAGATTTAGCGATTCACATCAACAACGGTTAATTAACTGGTTTCATTTCCTGATGTGGTTTAGAGTGAGATTGATCCGGCCTCATTAGTCAGAATATCTGAACGACGATATTGACCGAACCGTCATCATAGCTGATATTTATGCTAATGTGCTAATCAGATTCGCACAGCGTCCCCAAGGACTGACAGGCCGAATCTGACTCAGATTTCAATCAGTTTGGAATCAGATTGTTTTCACGTAGTCTGAACATAAAAAACACATTGAAAGAGATTTTTTTTTGCAAATTTGATTTGAACCACAACCAGTTTTGAAAACAGAGTCATATCAGATTCCTAACGATGTGTCTAAGACTTTCTACCTGCTCGAATCGGGTTTCAAAATGTCTGTTATGTCTCTCTTGACATCTCAAAGTGATGCGGAATTTCACTCGCGGAATTCATACATCTTTATCCCGTAGAGAGGATAAAGCAGTGCACACACACACACACACACACACACACACACACACACACAGACACACACACTATGGTCAATGTAGAAATGCCAATCACCCTAATCTGCATGCCTTTGGACTGTGGGAGAAGAAACCAGAGTACCCGGAGGAAACCCACTTAGCACGGGGAGAGAACATGCAAACTCCATGCACACGGACCCTGAGACGGGACTCGAACCTGGACCCTGGAGGTGCGACGCCACTGTGGTAGATGAGATTAAATAAAATATGATAATTTTATATAAAGACAAGTCGCTATGCCTTAGGAGCTCTCTGAGGGTGTACATGTGTAAAAGCTGCGGCCTTGAGTTCCCCACTAACAGCGTTTTCAGGAGTGTGGAGATGGAGAGCAGAAAGTCCCTGGACAGAGGACGAAGGGGAACGTCTGTCAGCACTATGGGGGAACACAGCAGTTCAGGTAAAGTCAGGAAATGTCGTGCTGCACGTGAGCCTCTGGCATGGTTACCACGGCAACCGATGCAGACAGGTCGACACTGTGTCAGATTCGGTCTGCCAGTCTGATCTTGGAGCCGCATCGGATCTGATACCATTTTCAAACAGCAGCGTGGACAGTCAGGACTAGAGACCAGATCGGTGGACAAAACCGCGTCCTCCTGCGGTCTGAGCAAGAGAATAGTTACAGAAAGCTGACTTGTCCTTTTATTCTCATACACTTGAAGATGTTGCATAGGACTACAGGGCGTTTATATTAAAAAAGCATTTCTATCATGTTCATATTTATATTTATTATTAATAATAAATATAAATAGTAATTATACATTATAGGGGTAATTATTTATAGCCCTCGGACTTTTCCACATTTTGTCACGTTACAGCCACAAACGTATTTTATTGGGGTTTTATGTGACAGAACGACACATCACTGTGAAGTGGAAGGAAAATGTTCACAATTCTTTCTAAATAAAAATCTGAGAAGTGTGCTGTGCATAAGTATTCACCCCCTTTACTCTGATACCACTAACTAAAATCCAGTGGAACCAATTCAACCTAATTAGTAACTAGAGTCCAGCTGTGTGTGTTTTAATCTCAGCCCTTGGGGGGCTTGTTAGAGAACATTAGAGACATGGCTAGTCACACAAACTACAAACAGGACTTCTTATGGATTTCTTTCAACACCGTCCTTCTTCTTGTCACTCTTTCATAAAGGCCAGATTTGTGGAGTGGATGACTGATGGTTGTCCTGTGGACAGATTCTCTCTGCAGCTCCTCCAGAGTTACCCTGGGCCTCTCGGCTGCTTCTCTGATTAATGCTCTCCTGTCAGTTTAGGTGGACGTCCATGTCTTGGTAGGTTTGCGGTCGTGCCGTACTCTTTCCATTTTCCGATGATGGATTGAACAGAGCTCCGTGAGATGGTCACAGCTTGGGATATTTATTTTTTAGAACCTAACCCTGCTTTTAACTTCTCCTGGCCTGTCTGCTGTGTTCCTCAGGCCTTCATGATGCTGTTTGTTCACTAATGTTCTCTAACAAACATCTGAGGGCTTCACAGAACCGCTGAGATTAAATTATACACAGCTGGACTCTGTTTACTAATTTAATTGACTTCTAAAGGCAGTTGGTTTCAATTTTATTCGTCCAATTTGTTAACAATTTCTGAGAACTGTTCATCATTGTTCCGCTTTGTGTCGGTCTGTCACATAAAATCCCAATAAAATACGTTAGCGTTTGTGGTTGTAACGTGACAAAATGTGGAAAAGGGTATGAATACCTTTGCAAGGCACTGTATATCAATAATAGTGGCATGCTGCTGCGTGTGTGTCTGTGTCTGTGTGTGTGTGTGTGTGTGTGTGTGTATGTGTGTGTGTGTGTGTGTGTGTGTTTGTTCACACCTCCGACAGTGTGCTCAGGCTTTCTAAATCATGTGCTAATTACAGCTGAAGCACCCCATGACCACCCCTCCCTCTCTCTGTCTCTCTCTGTCTCTCTCTCTCTCTCTGTCTCTCTCTCTTTGTCTCTCTCTCCGTGTACAGACAGATAACTCACGGCTCCCTGAGATGTTGGCGATCAGTCAGAGTCGGTGATTTACGCGGCGCGGATGCAACCGCGGCACGTCCTACTTCAGCACCTCTCACTTAGTGACTAATGAAGGGTGTGTCCTGAGGAAATGTGTCACGGATAAACAAAGACACGAGCACACGCATTCCTCAGTGTCTGTCGGTACGCGAAAAACGAACACGCCGCCACGGAATAAAACACAGCCTGGTGCTGCTGTAGCGCTGGTCCGGGTTTGTATTAGCATTAGTGCACCGGACTCTCCTCTGAAGACACTTCCGTTGGATGTTCATGGAAGGAGTCTCCGGTTCCGGGTGAGAGAAGTTTACGGCTAAACTGTAACAATGATCGCATACAAAGTGCGGCAGACATGACGAAAATAGAAAAGAAAAATAGACGTGAAGTGGTGAGACAGGAACGAAAGCAAGATGGAGGGACAGACAGAGACATGATGAGAGATAGACAGAGTGAGAGATGGACAGAAAGAAAGACAGATAAAGAACACGTCTCGGGCATGGAACAGTAAACACTTAGCGTCTCGCACACACTGCCCCGAGCCTCAGACATCCCGTCTAGACATCAAAACACATCGGAGCGTTCGCGTTAATTTCTGCCCGTAAGCTCGATTGATTGTGTTCAACTCCTGCAGAGCCGCGTTCAGTAGCTGTACTGAGTGTCTGCCAGCGATCAGGAGAGGGAGACGGAGAGACAGAGAGAGAAAAAAGAGCGACACAGACAGATGGAGATACGAAAAGACAGAAACACAGAGAGATGGAGAGACAGAACAGTAAAGAGAGACAAAGAGACAGAGCGATAGAGAGCAGAAGAAAGAGCGAGAAGGAGAGATGGAGAGACAGAGAGCAGAAGAGAGACGGCGATACAGAGAGACAGTG